>JAMPIV010004872.1:0-600000 GCA_024509875.1 Oreohelix idahoensis | reverse complement strand
TATAATAGCTCCGAGATATTTAAAGTGGTCGACCTGCTCCAGGACCTGTTCTCCCAACTTAATCTGATGTTTTCTTTCTTCTCGTGATATCACCATGGATTTTGTTTTAGAGCTGCTTATGACCATCCCTCTCTTCTCCAGCTCTTCCTTCCAGACTTGCAGGTTGGATTGGAGATGTGCCTCTGATTTTCAGCCCCATACACAACCTCATATTAGTTGTCAGCCCCATACACAACTTCATATTAGTTGCCAGCCCCATACACAACCTCATATTAGTTGTCAGCCCCTTACACAGCCTCATATTAGTTGCCAGCCCCATACACAACCTCATATTAGTTGTCAGCTAGGGACAGCTTCCAACATTATACAACAACTGATATCTCTACAGTTAACGTCTAGGGACAGCTTCCAACATTATACAACAACTGATATCTCCACAGTTAACGTCGAGGGACGGCTTCCAACATTACACAACAACTGATATCTCTACAGTTAACGTCTAGGGACAGCTTCCAACATTATACAACAACTGATATCTCCACAGTTAACGTCTAGGGACAGCTTCCAACATTACACAACAACTGATATCTCCACAGTTAAGGTCTAAGGACAGCTTCCAACATTACACAACAACTGATATCTCCACAGTTAACGTCTAGGGACAGCTTCCAACATTATACAACAACTGATATCTCTACAGTTAACGTCTAGGGACAGCTTCCAACATTACACAACAACTGATATCTCCTCAGTTAACATCTAGGGACAGCTTCCAACATTACACAACAACTGATATCTCCACAGTTAACGTTTAGGGACAGCTTCCAACATTACGAAACAACTTATATCTCAACAGTTAGTGTCTAGGGATAACTTTCAACATTACACAACACTGCTAACTTTCTTTACTTTTTACTTATTTTTCTTGGTCAACTATTGCCGTGAAGTGTAGTGGGGAGCTGAAGTTTGTGTACTTGAGCCAAGTGTATAACACTGGCTGCTGTGAACCTGTGTTGTTGTAGGATTTCTGTGATGGTGTCTATCTATCTCCTCTTGGTCTTCCTTGTGCCCGTTGTAAGCACATAGTGGTAGCTGACTGGGCTCTATTCTCATGAGATGGCCAAACTACTTAATTTTCTGTCTCTCTAAATACTTGATGCAGGAACTAGTTCCTACCAATTTTCCGATGTCATCAATTCTTATTCTGTCTCTCCTGGTAGCATTAATGGCTTTTCTGAAGCATCTCATCTCACAGAATGAGACTGTTCACTACCGTGCTTTGGTCAGGTACCATGTTTGACTTCGATAGCAAAGAATTGGTAAGAATATACTGTTTATCAGCTATCGTTTAATTTCCATAATGATATTCTTATGTTTGAGTAGTGCTGACATTTGATAAGTCAATGCACTGGCTTTTTGGCATCTTGTTTCAATGTCTCTGTTAAGTCTTCCATTTTCCGTATAAAAATGCTTCCTGGGTATTTGGAACCTGCTTAAGCCTGGTATTGTTGACATGTATGTTAAGTGGACCTGGTGATCTTCATAGTCTCTGAGGTTTACATAACACTGGCATAAAATAAACAACTGTTGCTATGCATTAATTCATAAAAAGTAAAGACCTCACACTAGAGCAAGGGTTCTCAGCCTGTGGGGTGAACCTCCCCAGGAAAGGTACAACAAGTTACCAGCCTCATGTACAACATCATATTAGCCACCTTGTACAACTTTCTGTCTCATAAAAGACCCCGGGACCTATAGGAAGCAACAGCTTTCTCGCTGGCTAGAAATTGGTTGAATACCAGGGATGACATGAGCCTAGATTTGTCCAAGACTGTCCCTTGAACTTCTGTCCTTACGGACCAAAAAATTCTTTATAGTCATTGGTTTATTACATATTTCTTTACCTAAGTGAGGAACTGGATATAGAGTTCAATCCCTAAACAATGTAATAATACCACATTACATCAGAACTGCAGTAAGAGTGTTTAATCAAACTGCATGAGAATACCAAGAATGAACTATTCCAGGGACATACCAAGAATGAACTATTCCAGCCCCTGCAATAATCCAGCAGTGAACTGCATTGTCACACAGTACCTGCAAACTCTCAAATATTAACCATAAAACTTTCGGTCACACATTACAGACCTCACAACAACTTCCACATCTCTGAGGATCGGATCTAACGTCATTGCATTCACACATGTACTTATATGCACATTTGGAAAAAAACCTACCAAAGATTCTGCAAGAGGTACATCACAAGGTAAGTAAACAAGGGCTAGTACTTTAGCCTCTGTCTCACACAACTCACACAACTTTGGAAGGTGGTCCTGGAATATAGTGGAAACAATATATGAATACTTGGAATATTGTGGAAACAATATATGAATACTTCCTACTCCACTGATAAGCTGGCAAAACGACATCTTTCAAGAAACATTATTTGTTATTCTGGCCGTGCCTTGCTGACATCCCTTCTAAATACAATTACTTCTTGTTCACAGCCTTGCTAGTTCTTTATCACAAACATAGTTTTCATTTCTATATTGTCTATTCATTATAACCTTTTATTAGCTACTAATGGCTTGTGGCTCTGTAATATGGAGAACATCAAAAATTACAAGAAGAAAGATACAGACTTTCATAAATGGGTGCTTGTGCAGAAGAGAAGAACAGGTACAAGGTCATCATCTACAAAATGATGAGAAGAACCAGACCTGTACCAGTTTTGCTCCCTATTGAGCACAGAGTCACAACTGCAGCTGTGCCTTCATTATAAATCTGCACTAAAGCACTGATGTGCTTCACAGCTGTGTTATCTTTTGGCCAGTCTCTCTTTCGCTTCCTTTCTGGAGTCCATAACATGGTAGTTATGGAGATGGTGTCAGGGTCTCTTCTATGGATGTGGCCAATCCAATTCCAGCGTCTACTTGCTATGATTATTCTGGAATCTCAAGACATTGAGGGAAATCCAAAATCACAGATGATGCACAACATAAGGTCCTGACATAAAGCCTACATAGAACTGAAAGACAAATGAGAATGAAGACATGAAATAAAAAAAAACTATTTAAAAAAATGAGGCACCAGCCATTCAAAGAAATATTTACAATAAAAAATGTTTATTTCTAATTCAAGCAACCATGATGGATTAAATTCTACATCAGGGACCTAAGACGCGTCAACAGTGAGGAATGCAGTCAGCGACCCATAGCTTGACTGCTTGCGTCAGGGTCAGCGAACCAGAGCTGACCAAGACCCTACTCCACCTCCAAGTGGTGGTCCTGGAAACAGGCTGCATCACTGCAGTCTGGCTGAGAGAGTAGGGATTGAAATGGGAAGGCAAACCCGGTCCTAAAAAATGCTGTGCCGAAGTCAGATGTGTCGGGCTGAAAGGCGCAGATATCGCAGCTTTGCTGTAAACGGCAACACAACGCAACCAACGTCCTTTTCAGGATGAACGGAGAAGGAATTCTACATCATTCTCCTTTTATAGTCCTTAAAGAGCACCTCCTTGCAGGATGCCTGCACCGAAGGTACTCTTGTGTGTCCTTACAGTGCTGATCTCTGTAGCAATTAGTTTTACACGGTGAGGCTGCCAGTCCCATGTACAAGTTCACATTAGTCACCTGTGACATTCTACAGAATGGAGCAGTGATTCTATTTTTATTATTTATCTTTTCACAGAACCCCCTGGAAACTACATAGAGTTTTACTATTAGTTAACAGTAATTGTCCAGCGTAGTTCCAGGGATGGTCATAAGCAGCTCTAAAACAAAATCCATGGTGATATCACGAGAAGAAAGAAGACATCAGATTAAGCTGGGAGAACAGGTCCTGTAGCAGTTCGACCACTTTAAATACCTAGGAGTTATTATAGACCAAAAGGGAGGCATCAAAGAAGAGTTGGCCACTCGAAAAGCATCAGCTGGGAGACTTTTTCAGACCATAAATCGAGGATTCCTCAGCAAGAGAGAGGTTGGTTAGAAAACAAAGATGGCTGTACACCGCTCAACCTAAGTCCCAGTCTTGACATATGGATGCGAGTCATGGGCAATGACTACAACCCACAAAAGCCAGATCCAAACCTCAGAAATGAGGTATCTGAGGAAGGTGGTTGAAGTAACAAGAAGAGACATGGTCCGCAACCAGACGATACGTCAAGGCCTAAAATCCCACCCCCTGCAGACCCAAGTAGAACAGTCCCAACTAAGATGGTTTGGCCATGTCTGCAGAATGGGAGAAGATCGGCTACCACGACAAGCATGGGAAACAAAGAGCCAGGGATCCAGACCCCCAGGATGACCCAGAGTCCGCTGGGAGGACAACATTAGACAATCTTTGAAGGACCGAGGACTAGAATAGAACCAGGCCAGGAGGAAGACAGCCGATAGGATAGTCTGGTGCTCTCTCTTCCAAACCTCTACACCTCACGGTAGAAGGGGAACGACTAAGTAGTAGTAGTTCCAGGGATCTTTGTGGAGACAAAGAAAAGATAGGAATACCACACTACAAAGCACATCTAACAAAGCTACTAATATAATGTTGTGCACGTCGCTGGCAACATCACATAAAACAAAATGCCACAGAAACAACTGCTGCAAGAGCATGTGAATGTTTGATGCAGGCTTCCTGCAAGGGGACCAGATGCTGTGGTGGTTTCATGCTTCATAAAGATTGTCAAGAAAAATGATGATGATGATCTGTATACCTGTGTAAACCTGCTGTACTCGGCTGTCATGTCAGGTGATACTGAAACAAAAATCCGAACTGTCTGACTGACAATCTGAACTGGTACAGAACGGAAGATGCTGCCACAGTTCACAACTGCTAGGTTCCAGTCCTCTGCAGAAAACCATATCAAAAAGCTATTAACCACCAGTGATGTAGACACCTCTTTCAGTTTGTCTATCTAACAACCATCAATAGAAGAATCAATCAATAAATCAATCCATACCCTTAAACTCCACAAGGAGCATAGCTCTTCAACATACACATGTCACATCCTCATGTCACATCCTCATGTCACGTGCCATCAGCTACAATTCATTCCATGTGTTCCTCGTCATTTTCACTTCAGTCTCCAGTTCTCTTCTTTGTGTATTTTTTGGTCTACTCTGCCTCTTATCCTGGGGATTCCAGAAAAAGGACTGTCTTGTAATGCTATCAACTAGTTTCCTCAGTGTGTGTCCTATCCATCTCCAGCATCTTTTTCTCATCTCTTGCCCACTGGCGCTTGTCTGGTTCTTGTCATTGCTTCAACATTAGTGATCTTGTCATACCATGTCAATTCTACCAGTCTTTCCACTCTCCTGTCACATTTTCTCTAGTTGATTTGTGCAGTGTACATGAGAATAACCTGGATTACGCTTAAGGCAGGACTACACTATGATAATACATTGGGGAAAAAACAAAGCTAATGAGAATGAATGCAGTCAAACTGCATTAGCTCACCTTTGTTAACATTCAAGAAAGGTCCATCCATCTCAAGGGCTGCAGAAGCAAACTCTGGACCCCTCAGACAAGTAGCTTGATGAAGCTGGACAGTAGATCCAAGAGATGGCTCACTCTCAATAGCAGCCCACCAATCTCCAGGATTGCCTGTTTAGACCCAAAAAAAAGGTGTTTACTTAAAGCAACATTTAACAAAAGTTATGGTCACAGGTATCTCAATATTTATTAATTTAAAAACACTGAAATATCTTCAAGCTGCTGTAGAAAATGTGAATCTTCAATGTCAAGTCAGTATGCTCTGTGACATAGAGTTCAATTAAAAACAACATCAAAATTGATACAAACTTTTATTAGAAGTGCTTGCTTAGAATAGAAGGACTGAGATGGTGTGACAAGATCATAAATGTCAAACTGATGACAAGAACCAGGCAAGTGTCAGTGGAACAGGAGCTGAGAAGAAGAGGCTAGCGATGGATAGGATAAACAATGAGGAAACCTGTTGATAGTATTTCAATGTAGTCCTTGTTCTGGAATCTTCAGGGTAGGAGTGGTAGACAACAATGAAATATGCATGCAGAATAGAACTGGAGATAGAAAAAAGTGGGATAAAGAACATGTGGAAAGAACTTGAGCAGATGGAAAAGAATCAGAGAACTTGGCAAACGTCTGCTGAAGGCCTATGCTCCTTGGGGAGCTAAACGGTAATGATGAGGATGAAGATGCTGCAAAAGATTTGGCTGCAGGCAAAAGGAGAAGAGAAAGGTGGATGGGCAACAATTAAAGAAATCCTGAAGAAACAATGAAAGATACTGGCCAACGCAACTCGCCTTGCACAAGAATTAAAACTACTTCGCACTAAGATGCGTAATGGCACAAGTGGAAAGACACAAAATAAAATGAAGAGATTGAAAGTTGCTGAAAAAGCACCATACTTCAGCTCCATTGAGACAGAAAATACAATGGCATGGAAAATTCAACAGAATGCAGCAAAATCAGACACCAGCACAAACCTAAAAAAGTAGAAAGTCTGACTAAATAGCAAGGAATTAAATCATTCCTTTTTGAAAATGCTTTGCAGTATTAGTTCCCCTGCAATGTTTATTTGAATCGTGATTGCTCCAAGTTTAGCTAATTTTCTTCTTCATTGCCTGCCATGTCGATGCGTCATGGTATTCACTGGAGAGAGATTTTGATGTTGTATGCTCTAAGCAGACCATCAGTTGTTTAGCTACCTGTATTATATCTTAGTTTTCAGTTTAGAGGTAATCCGCCAGTGCTCGCAGTGTTGATTTTAAATCAGTGAAGATTACAATGTCTGAGGGTTTATAAAAATGGATGTTATCTTTTAATATGGTAGTTTAAATTGTATGTGTTGCCAGCTGACAATCGCAACACATCATAGACTGTTACGGAAATATGGGATAGAGCATTAGAAAAAAAGATTCTTGCCTGTGGTAAGACAACAGAAAATAATACTGCACATAGCAGAATAAGGGACAAAACTAAATTAAAAGTGATAGACCAGAACAGGGACATAGAAAATAATACTGGACATAGCAGAATATAGGCCAAAACTAAATTACAAGTGTTAGACCAAAAGAGATTGAACGAAAATTAGCAAAATTTGTATCCAAATGAAAAAAAGAAAGCATGATGCCTGAAATGATATTAGCACATTTAATTTATGTTTATAATACAACAGTTTCATATTAAGAATAAATAATGGAGACTGTATAAAGACTATATAAAGATTGTATAAAGACTTATAAAGATTGTATAAAAACATATAAAGATTGCATTAAGATTGTATAAAGACTGTGATTATCTTCAACATTTCTTCCTGTTTTGATCCATATGGAGCATGGAGTTACTACTGCAGCTGATCCTCTTGCAGGAAGCCTGCACCAAGGCACATATGTGCTCCTTCAGTGGCAGTTTCTGATCTTCTGTAGCAATGAGTTTTACACGATGAGTTTACCAGCCCCAGTCACAAATTCATATTATTCATCTCTAACAGCATACCTGAGGGAACAGTAGCTTTAATCTTTATCTGCCTCACCTGGAGACACCTGGCAGGTATGTTAGGTGTATAAAATTGGCAGCTGAATGAAAATAGGAGACTCACTAGAATCATCATGATCAGTTGCCATATCCACATTGAAGGTCGGCTGCAGTGGATCTCCAACGTCTTCTGTCTCTTGTCTTGATGGTGGACTCTGATAGACCCGTTCCTGTCTCTTGTCTTGGTGGCGGACTCTGATAGACCCTTTCCGATCTCTTGTCTTGATGGTGCACTCTGATAGACCCTTTCCGATCTCTTGTCTTGATGGTGCACTCTGATAGACCCTTTCCTGTCTCGTCTTGATGGTGCACTCTGATAGACCCTTTCCTGTCTCTTGTCTTGATGGTGCACTCTGATAGACTCTTTCATGTCTCTTGTCTTGATGGTGCACTCTGATAGACTCTTTCATGTCTCTTGTCTTGATGGTGCACTCTGATAGACTCTTTCATGTCTCTTGTCTTGATGGTGCACTCTGATAGACTCTTTCATGTCTCTTGTCTTGAAGGTGCACTCTGATAGACTCTTTTATGTCTCTTGTCTTGATGGTGCACTCTGATAGACCCTTTCATGTCTCTTGTCTTGATGGTGCACTCTGATAAGACTCATGTCTCTTTGTCTTGATGGTGCACTCTGATAGACTCTTTCATGTCTCTTGTCTTGATGGTGCACTCTGATAGACTCTTTTATGTCTCTTGTCTTGATGGTGCACTCTGATAGACTCTTTCATGTCTCTTGTCTTGATGGTGCACTCTGATAGACTCTTTCATGTCTCTTGTCTTGATGGTGCACTCTGATAGACTCTTTCATGTCTCTTGTCTTGATGGTGCACTCTGATAGACTCTTTCATGTCTCTTGTCTTGATGGTGCACTCTGATAGACTCTTTCATGTCTCTTGTCTTGATGGTGCACTCTGATAGACTCTTTCATGTCTCTTGTCTTGATGGTGCACTCTGATAGACTCTTTCATGTCTCTTGTCTTGATGGTGCACTCCGATAGACTCTTTCATGTTACTCTCTTGATATTATCTTTCCACTTATAGGGCGGTCTTCCAATTGCATTTTTGCCTTCAACTCTTCCATAATAGGTCTTCATTAAGGTGTTATGTCTTTTTACACGGCCAAAATATTTTAGCTGTCTAATTTTGATCTCCTTCAATAATTCTCTTTTGATTCTTGGATTTTATAGGACTTCTTTATTTGTTTTCTTCTTTCCGTGAGATGTATCCCACTCCTCTATATATCTACATTTCAAAGGCCTCAATTCTTTCTTCTAATTGCTTGTCCATTGTCCATGTTTCTAACAGAAGATGGAGGTGGAGGAGTATTTCTGAGCTTTATCAATGGCACACAAACAAAAAACTGTCAGTACAACTGGAACATTCTCAAGTAAATTCAGAGCAGAGGTAAAGGCCTTATAAACTGCAGCAGAAGTCTTATTGACAGAAGAAAGCCCAGAGAGACAAGTAGCTCTCTTCACAGATGTGCTGTCAGTGACTGCAATACTGAAGAGTCAGAATAATGCAGACCTGGATGACCTAAGAGTAGCATTCCACAAACTATGTCAGCAATTCAAAAGATTTGTGATACAGTGGACCCTATCTCATGGCAACATCTCCGGAAAAGAAGAGGCTGACAGATTGGCAAAGGAAGGTGGAAAGTTTCACTAAATGCATAACTTATGAAAAGGCCAAGAGTTTTATCAAGTGCAGATACAGGAGCAAGTGGGAAGCACAGCATCCAGGCCACCATAAAATGATGCATATTACCAGCTCAGCAGACGTGAACAAGTGGTATCAGCAGAAGTGAACAAGTGGTATCAGCAGAAGTGAACAAGTGGTATCAGCAGAAGTGAACAAGTGGTAATCTTCAGACTTCGCACAGGCTACAATAGATTGGGATACATCTATGCAACAGGCTTAAGATAGGAACTGCTGATGAGTGTAACTGTGGCACATATAAAATGACTGCTGAACATCTGCTTCAAAGATGTCCAACATATGAGGAACAGAGAAAGCACATACCAGTCCTGGGAAAAACTCTATGGAAATTCCAACAGCCTCAAGCTGCCAGCTGTTTTCTTTGAACATACTCAAGTTGACGTCTGAAAGTGAACAAAGAGGAAGAAGAAGAAATCTCTTCCTGGTGCAAGCCAAAAATTAATAACATGCACAGATGAAAGAAAATAACATTTTATCAACCTAAGTCCACAATGCCTGGTCCGGAGTGTGAATCATCATCAGGTGTATGTCCTCCATATGCCAGCTTGGACAGATGATTCTCAAGCTCTTGTTTTGCACGAAGTAAATTCTGAATCTCGCTCTCTTTCGTTTCTCTAAAAAGCTGGTGAAAGAAAACAGATGAAATGAAACACCAGACACTTCAATATTTCAATAATTAATTTTTTTTTAAAACTGAAGTACTTCATCCTGGTAAGGTAAATGAAAATAGGTGGTTAAGTCTTACTAATCTTAATAAAGATTACGTTATGAAAACATCAACAGCAGACAACAGAAATGGAATTAATTGGACTTTAATTAAACAGCTTCAATATCTAGATTTTGCCAACTACCTTGCTCTTCTGTATGATAACCGTAACTAGATGCAAGACAAAATGAAAATGCTTGATGAGAGGACACAGCAAGTGTGTCTGAAAATACAGTGGTAAAAAAAAAAAACAAAGTTAATGAGAATGAATGCAAGGAAATAATAACAAGACTGCACTTGAAGAAACTTCCCTACAAGACATAGAATAATACATATACTTTGACAGAAATATAGACGGAGCTAGAGGAACTGATGGTGATATCTAAATAGGGATACGAATAGCAAGAGGAGTTTTCATAGCCCTGGGAAATATATGGAAGTCAAGTGCAACACAAAAATAAGAATCTTCAACTCAAATGTCAAGTCAGTCCTATTGTATGGCCGTGAAACATGGAGAACAACAAAAACAACATTATCAAGTTACAGACTTTTATAAATGGGTGTCTGCATGGAACAGAAGGGTTGAAATGGTACAACAAGGTCACTAATGTGGAACTGATGACAAGAACAAGGCAAGTACCAGTGCAACTAGTGATGAGGAGAAGACGCTGGCGATGGATTGAACAATCACTGAAGAAACCTGTTGATAGCATTAATGGCAGCCCATGTTCTAAAATCCCCAGGGCAAGAAAAAATGTAGGCAGACTGAAGAACACATAGAGAAGAGAACTATCTCATAGCAAGTAAAACTTAAAATGTGTTAGAAGGTTACACATTCACTCAATATGCGGTGTAAATTTACAAGTAATTTATCAAAAACATGATACAAGTTATAAACGTCACCTAAACTGTACCACACAAACCTTGAACTGTCTCTGGACCTTATCCCGGTCACACTCAAACACTGATGCTCTGGCCAAGGCTTCCTGCTCTGCCTCCAAGGCTGCATCTCTTTCTGCTCTCATGCGAGTACAGGTTTTCTGAAGGGCAAGCAGTTCTGCTCGCAGTCGTTTGTTCTCAGTCTCAAGCTTCTGCTCTTTCTTTTGCATGTTTGCAATCTCATTGTCCTTGTTCAAACGGTACATCTCAAAGTCTTTACGAATTCTTTCAACTTCTGGATTTTCCAAGTCCATGGACAAAGCTGACCTAAGATGGGGAATTTTTTAAAAATGCATTGTTGTAAAAGAAACTGACTAAGGATTAATAAAATGTAACACTGGGACAATACGAAACAAAAACTTGGTCCAAATGTACTGGTCATGAAAACTGGCTCTAAATACTGACCTGTTGTCCTTTAAGAGTTAATACTGATATCATTCTGACAAACCTGCAGGATACTGAAACAGCACCTAGGTAATATTGACAATGTATTTTGTGAAAATGGACAAAATGAATTTCTAGCACACCTCATGGTCCCTCCATCCCCAGTTCTTCTTCTTTGATCCATAGCCGTCAACCGTCAAAACAGTCAGTGGCCATCACGCCTGGTGGCATCTTGTAGGGTAGCAACAAATTGACTCCACTTTGTTCGGTCGGCGGATATCCTTCGTACAGTGCCCCAACTCTGGTTCATTCTTTGCATCTCTGCCTCGACAGTTCTCCGCCAAGTTGTTTTTGGTCGGCCTCTCTTTCGCTTTCCTTCGGGGGTCCATAGCATCGCTGTTCTTGTAATGGTATCAGGGTCCCTTCTGAGGACATGGCCAATCCAACTCCAGCATCTGCCAGCTATGATGGTGTGCATGTCCTCCTGGTTACTCTGAATAAGTAATTCTTAGTTGCTGATGGTACTCGGCCAAAAGATTGGGAGAATTTTCCTTTGGCAGATTGTGTGGAAGGAGGACAGTTTCGACATTTCCTTCTCTGTTACTCTCCAGCATTCCGCACCATAGAGAAGCACAGAAAGTACACAGCTCTCATACAGTCTTAATTTGGTGTTTGTGCTATACTGGGAAGACTTCCAAATGTTCCATCCCCAGTACTTCTTCCAAAAGTAATAACAAGCACAGACTTTTGGATGAGAACCGGGCAATAACAAGTTTCTCCATCCCCAGTACACCTTCCAAAAGTAATAACAAGCACAAGACTTTTGGATGAGAACCGGACAATAACTATTTTCTCCATCCTCAGCACTCCTTCCAAAAGTAATAACAATCACAGACTTTTGGATGAGAACCGGGCAATAACTAGTTTCGCCATCCCCAGTACTCCTTCCAAAAGTAATAACAAGCACAGACTTTTGGATGATAACCGGACAATAACTATTTTCTCCATCCCCAGTACTCCTTCCAAAAGTAATAACAAGCACAGACTTTTGGACGAGATCCAGACAATAACCAATACAGCAGGAGGCTAATTTTTAGAAAATGCGGAGATGGATAAAGTATACCCACAGGAAACAATCATCCAGTATAGCCAATCAATCAATACCCTTTAGCTCCCCAAGGAGCATAGGCCTTCAACAAAGACATACCTCATTTTCACCTCTGTCTCCAGTTCTCTTCTCAATGTGTTTTTTGGTCTACCTCTACCTCTCTTTCCATAGGGATTCCAGAACAAGGACTGCCTTGTAATGCTATCAACACAATTCTCGATGTAGTATAGATAAACGTTACCTCAATTAGAAAAACGGTGCACTTAAAAGAAAAAAAAAGTTATGTCATACTAGAACAAAGGAAACTGCCTACGTTACAGCCACAAGACCTTCACCTGGGACAGACAAACAAAGACAGAAAGGAAAGAAAGCACAGTCTAAGTGAGAAACATGAAAAATAAATGACAATAATACAACCCACTCATCTACCGGAATCGTGAGGTGAATACACAAAATGACATCTACATCTGGGCATGGACGGTAAAAACTTTGGAACAATTGAAGTAAGACATGGGGAGGTTAAAAAAAGAAAAACACTAGAAAAAGAATGAAAGAAGTGGAAGTCAAAGCAAATAAAACATAATGGACGGAGTGAAGTAGACTACTTATCACAGAGAAATGAAGAAGGCAACAATTGCAGCCCTTAATTCAGCAACGAACAAACAAACAAAAACCAAAAAAAATAATAATTAACAATACCAGAGTCTACCTCAAGCTTCCTCCCTTAGGCTTGCTGCGTCCCAGAGAGCCAACACTTCTCAACCCCAGCTTGCCTCTAGGTTTTATCTCAATTGGGATGCGCTTTAAGACACCATTTGCACCTTCCAGATCTGAACCCAAGATATCATCATCATGGGAACGCATGAAGGAGCTCCCAGTACCCATGGCGAAATCAGCAGCCTGTCAACAACAACAACAAAAATAGTGCAACAATCAAAGGTATCATTGCATCTGTTTCACTTCCCCATGGGTGTATTATGTTACTTCTGTGTTAATTCCTTCTGTCCAGGGCAATGTTTAAGTTTCACACATGCACTAAATTAGGTGTCAGTTTTTCCAGTTTTAAAACAAGCAGTCAGTATCTAAAGTGACCCATCAGAATATACAAAACATTTTCTGAAGAATATCTTAAAGTGTTGTAAGTTTTATGTGCGATAAATAAGTTTGTTTATATGATGTAAAGTTTGCATATGAGGAAATGTGACTATAAACAAAACAGGATAATAAAGTACCCTATCTGGAACGTCTGATTGGCAGAGGGGTTAGAGTGCTGGCTTCTCGGTGCCAGGTTCAAAACACAGAAGTGTCGTGCTCCAGTCTAAACAGCCGTAAATGAGTATCTGACTCTGCTAATGAGTTAGGGAGGGAAAAGGTAGTGAGGAAGGAAACTAGGCACCCCACCTCTCGATGCAGGACCTAGTATAGTGAAGTCTCTAACACTTCACCCCCTACACCAGTATTTGCTATAGGACTACCTTTACCATTCCCTTATCCTGGTGCATCATGCGGCTTGTGGGTTGGAAAGAGTTAGGCACTGCACGAAGATTCTAAGATTTTCTATAACAGGTCCGTCTATGGAGGATTAGTACTTTACTCAAATGTTTCACTTTTTTGTTTCATGTTTGCCTTGAATCCTTGTAGGCAGCTGAAGTTTGCGCTACTGAACCAAATGTGTTGCATTGGCTGTTGTGAGCTTGTGCTGCTGTAGGATTTCTATAATGTCTATCTATCTGCCTCTTGGTCTTCCCTACAACCTGACACATGACCTTCTCCTGGTGCAGACACACAGTGGTAGTTGATATGGCTCCATTCTCATGAGATGGCCAAACCACACAGTTTTTCTGTCTCTCTATTTACTTGATGCAAGATGTAGTTCCAACAAATTTTCTGGTGTCATCATTACTCATTGTCTCCCCTAGTAACACTAATGACTTTTCTTAAACATATCATCACACAGGGTGTGATTTTCCTCTATTGTGCGTCACTGATAGTAAAGAGTTGGTAAGGTTTTACTATTTATCAGCTGACATTTAATTCCATACGAGGGGCGGTCGAAAAGTTTTGCACTTTACTAAGAAAGCGTTAAGACAGGCGGGATTGCTGTGTATCGTTGTAAAGACACACTATTGGTTTACATTTCCCGCGCGTACATGGCGCGCGCGGGGTGCCGTGTGAAAGAGAAATTGGCGGGAAACTGGTTCAGATGTGTATGAAGCGGTGTCATGGACAAAATGCGCCGGCTCATGCAGCTCATGGCTCCATCGTCCTTGCCCAGCAGTGCGGGTATGAAATCATGCCCCATCCACCATAATCACCGGACTTGGCACCGAGTGACTTCTTCCTGTTTCCAAACATGAAGAATCCGCTTCGTGGACATCATTTTTCTAACGACCAGGACTTGATTACTGAACTGGAGACGTGGTTCCGGGCCCAGACGGGGGTGTTCTACAATCAGGACATCAGGAAGATGAAGAAGAGATGGGAAAAGTGCATTGCCTTGAGGGGTGAATACATAGAGAAGGACTAAAGTTCACACCAATTTCCAGGTACGTGCCTTGACTCCTTCATACTAAAGTGCAAAACTTTTCAACCGCCCCTCGTACTGATATTCAGATGTTTGAGTAGTAGTCGCAGTTGGTTAGTCACTGCATTTTTTTTTGTCTCCACTATAAAAGCACTAGGCACTACAAAATTAGTGTTAAACATAAAATACAGCATAATGTTAACAAACTTGAATATAATTTACAGTAGCAATCTTGTCAGTCTCGTCAAGGTCTTTTCATTTCTTCATTGCATTTTTGGTCTACTTCAATTTCTCTTAATTTCCAGAACAAGGACTGCCTTGTAATGCTATCAAACTTCTCCTTTTTTCACTCCTTACAGAGCATGGAGCCACGAATGCAGCTGGTCCCCATGCAAGAAGCCTGAATCAAATCATATGTTCTTGCAGCAGTAGCTTCTGAAGCAATTTCTTTTACATGATGAGGTTGCAAGCCCCATGCACAACCTGACATTAGTCAGTATATAACAATAAATGAGGAGGCTGCTGTAAAACTGGTAAGGAAACAAATTTTTACTTTATATATTTGTTTCATTACATTAGTCACCTTTTACAAAATACCTAAGAGACAGCATTAGCCCTTTTCTTTGTCTCCTTAGAGACACCTTGGCAACTAGCTACATCTTCTTCTTCTTCTTCCATCCTTAGCCACCGACCGTCAAAGCAGTCAGTGGCCATTACGCCTAGTGGCGTCTTAGGGCAACAGCAGATAGGTTTTCTTTGCCATTGTTTCCCATCACGCCTATTGGCGTCTTTAGGGCAACGGCAAATCAATCCATTTGCTGTTGTTTCCGTAATCGAAGTGACTGGCAAACGGGTGATCAGCCCGTTTAGAACTAGCTACATGGGGCAATAATATATTGTTCAAAAAAAAGAAACGCATAGCTACTGAAGGCACACACATAGCCATAATTTTGACATTCAATAATTTTTTTTAATTTAATGAGTTAATTGTTCAAATTGCACACAAGAAAACCTTAGGGTTCAACCAATCAATTGACAGTTGTTTTGCATCTGGGTCACGAGAGTTTTTTGGCATACGGGCTTTCCCGTTAGTATGGTGTGTGGCCTCCTCTTGCATTGATCAGCGACTGGCATCTCCTGGGCATGGATTCAATCAGACATCTGATGTGGGCCTTTGGAATGGCTGCCCAATCTTCCTGGAGTGCCTGGAACAGATCACAACGATTGGTTGGAGCAACGTCTCGGCGACAAACATGTCTATGCAGCTCATCCCACAGGTGCTCAATCGGACTGATGTCTGGAGACAGGGATGGCCAGGGAAGGGTGAGAATGTTGTTGGCAGTCAGGAACTGCGTGGTCAACCGAGCACAATGGGGTCTGGTGTTGTCCTGTTGAAACACAGACCTTTGGGCAGCCAAAAGTGGAAGGACATGGGGTCGAAGAATTTCATTGACGTATCGTTGCGCATTCAAGCCTCCTTCAATGTGCACCAATTGACTCCTTCCGTTGTAACTGATCATTCCCCACACCATTGCATCTCCACCACTGTGCGGCGGAGCTTCATCAACGCAATTTTGGGCAAAACGTTCATTTCGCCTACAGTAGACCCTACGCCGTCTATCATGACGCTGCAACAAAAAGAAAGATTCGTCACTAAACCAGACACATCTTCATTGATTGTCAGCTGCCCAGGGACGATGCTGGTTGGCCCAAAGAAGTCGATTTTGGCGATTGCGGCGCGTAAGGACAGGTCCTCGGTGAGGTCGTTGTGCCCAAAGTCCAGCGTCACGCAGTCTATTCCGGACAGTTTGATCAGACACATCACGTCCTGCAGGCAATGACTGGGCAGTTGAGGAAGCTGTTGTAAACCTGTCTCTTGATGTGACGAAGCCGAATAAAGCGATCCTCCGCTGCTGTTGTCACTCTGGGTCGTCCACTGCGATGCTGGTCTTCAAATGAGCCAGTGGCTTGGAACCGGTGCCAAAGTCGACTGATGGTACTCTGATGCACTTTTAGATGCCTGGCAACCTGACTTTGACTTTCGCCTGCACGCTGTTGGCCAATAGCAATGTTCCTTAAATTTATCGATAGAGACGCCATAAATGGCTGCTTGAAAATGAACTGAATTTTTTGTGTGTAGCGTTATCCTTTTATAGGGTTTCAGTTGCGTAGTCAGTGAATAGTGTTCACCCCAAATTTTGTTGCTTTCACGTGCGCGCAATATGAGCTGTGGTCAAAAATTGCGTCATAAACACTATTGACCACTGTGTTGTAACGATTACAAAAACGAACGCAATTCAGGTCAACACGTGCATTTGACACTGTGAAGAACATTTGAGGCTGGTTTTTATATACCCTAGCACCAAATTTTACTTACAAACTCATAAAAACGTGCCCTCGGATAGCTATGCGTTTCTTTTTTTGAACAGTATATTTAATGCCTACCTCAATGTGTGTCCTACCTGGCCCCATGCTAAACACTCCTTGTTTGCTCTCTACAACAAGCCTGGTAGGGTACAGTGTTAATATTCCTTGCTTAAAATAAGCCTGGTAATTTTTGTTGTTACGATCATGATGGTAAAGCTAGCATACAATGCCAGCACTAGTTGACATAATAATGACAAAATGAACATTTACCATATGGCGAATGCCAGCACTAGATGACATAACAATGGCAGTATGAACATTTCTTCTTCTTCTTCTTCCGTCCTTAGCCAAAGACCGACCAAGCAGTCAGAGGCCATCACGCCATGTGGCGTCTTAAGGGCAACAGCAGATTGATTTTCTCTGTTGTAGTTTCCCATCACGCCTAGCGGCGTCTTTAGGGCAACAACAAATAGATCCATCTGCCGTTGTTTCCGTAATCGGTGTGACAAGCCAACGGGTGATCAGCCCATTGGGCAGTATGAACATTTACCAAATGGTAAACATGCAGTTCATGTTCTTTCATTCTGTAGTGCTACTATCTTGGTCTACAACACACCAAACACTATTTATGATTTGCCTCATTGCTGCTACAAATGCAAGGCCCTAAAATGTCAGTGTTAACATAAAATATAACATAACATTAACAAACATGAATATGGACTTACAATAGCAGTGATGGCTCACAATTAGATATGTAATATTTAGTATTGTCAGTATCAGGATTAATATGTTTCTGTGGCTAAATGGTAAGTGTGGTCACATGATGCAGTGTATTTCACCAATGTTTACTCTAGTGATCTTTTTGTTCCCTTTAACCTGGTAAATTTCAAATTAAATTACTTAAACGTTTTGTGTTTCTAAAGGTAGTGACTATCCACATATGTGTGTGAATAACCTGGTAGCCTATTTGCACATTCTTTTATATATTTGTGTGCTGTAGGAGCCACAAGATATTCACGCATGAAAGGTCTTGACCTGGTCTGAGTCTTAGTTCCATAAATTTCTACAAATAAGTCTGGATGTTATTTTTTGATTTTCACAAATGACCTGGATATTAATATATTCTAAAATGTACCCAATCAAAAGTGAGGGTTAATACTACAATTTTAGAACTCTCTGTCTTACTGCCAGCAAAAAGTTTTTCATTGTAACCTGAGGAATTGACATTCATCCAGGTATGTGGCTACTGAATATCTTTTTTTAAATTTCAACCTCTGATGGTTACTATTAGGATATATATTGTTTTCAACTCCAAATAATATGAAAAACTACTCAAATATGAGAAAGTGGCATCACATCTCCTGTCCACCTGTCCAATCATTGTAAATATGGCAAATCAAACTTTCCAAACTTGCGTGCATATCAAAAACAGACCAAACAAACAAAAAAAAAGAGATAAAACAAAACAAAATTGTAAAAAGGCACCAAAAACAAAATAAATAAATAAACAGGCGGAGGGGTGTTTTATAAGAACATCACCAGATCTTCACCTTTCCAATCACCGTGTTTTAACTTTTGTTCTTGTTAAATATTGTTTGACTATATTATGCAGTTCCCTAGGTCTGTCTCGTCTTAACACCTCCTCTATATTTATAGGTAAATTTGATGCCTGCAAATAATCTAATATTGGGATTCTCATTTGTTACCTCTTACATTTTAACAAGAAATGCTCTATATTATTGTCTTGAAGACATCCTGCACAGTAAGGTTCTTCTATTCTGAAATAGCCTTTTCCCATCTGTAGTTTGAGAAGTTTCTTATTAATGGGAAATTTCAACGCCCTAGATACCTGATATTTTCTTCTTGGACTCTTGAACTTCTTATATGTATGTCTTCTTTTTATATCTGTATCCCACTCTGCTACCCATTCATCTGTTATTATTTCTTTAATTAAGCTTTTAATCTCTGATTTACTCATCCATATATTTATTAGATTTTTATCAGATCTACCTTTCTTGGTTTCTTTATCTGCTTTTTCATTTCCCTCTATACCAACAAGTGAAGATATCCAAGCTATTAAAACTGAACATCCTCTGGAATATAAGTATGTAGTAGCCAGAGATATCCCCTCAGTTATATCAGGTCTACTGTATTCATGTCAGTTTCTTAGTGCTTGAAATATTGAGAGTCTGTTAAAATTGTTAGTTTCTTGGGAGGGTTATTAGAGGCGATTTCAAGTGCTTTTAGTATTGCCATCATCTCTGCAGTGAAAAGGGATGTACATTCCATGATACTATACCCTTTTGCCATTTTTCATATAGGTCAATTAATTTATTTGTTATCAGACCTAAAGGTTTTTTATATTTGGACATGCACCCTAATATAACCGACTAGGTTGAATGGAACGCGCCTCGCCAAATCGAGGGAAAATTTTATTTAAAAAAAAAATAAAATATAGGAATATATATTACTATCCCTAATTTGGCATCCTCTCCCTTGGATCCATCTGTGTATACTGTAATGCTGTCCTCTGATATTTGTTTTATATATACGAGGGCAAGTCAGTAAATAGGTCACAAACGGCAATTTAAAAAAAACTAAATAAGATACGAACTTGAAAACCATTTATTATTGCACTTACATTTCCCCTTATTTCTCAACAATCTCCACCAACATTGATACACTTATCCCATTGCTTTATCAGTGCCTCAAAACCTGCAGCATAGAAGTCTTTGGTCTGCTGTCTCAGCCACATTTGCACCTCACGTTCAACCTCTTCATCACCCGCGAAACGTTTGCCGCCAAGGTGAGTTTTTAGTGGACCAAACAGGTGGAAATCGCTCGGGGCTAAGTCGGGGCTGAAAGGCCGATGTTCAAGAAGTTGCCACCCTAGTTGTTCAATTTTCTCCTGGGTTAATCGAGCCGTATGTGGTCTGGAATTGTCGTGATGGAGCAGTACTCCTCTAGTCAGTAGGCCTGGATGTTTTCTTCGAATTGCATCCCGAAGCATCAACAGAACTTCACAGTATGATGTATCATTCACATTCTCACCTTTCTTCTGGAAATGGGTTAACAGCATTCCTTAAGAATCCCAAAACACTGTAAGCATAACCTTCTCTGCTGATGGCGTAACCTTGAATTTCTTGGCAGAAGGATGTTTCCATTGCATTGAAGCATGCTTTGATTCAGGTTGGTAGTGATGCACCCATGATTCGTCCCCAGTAACAATCCTGTCAAGCATGTCTTCTCCTTCATCTGCGTACCGAGAGAGATGTTGCAAGGACAGGCCCATTCAGTTCATTTTGTGTTCCTCAGTCAGTTGTCTGGGCACCCACCGTGAGCACACTTTCCAGAAATTCAAACGATCATGCATTAAGCTGTAGGCTAAACCATGAGAACACCCTATTGCAGTTGCTACACTGTCTAACGTTACTCACTTGTCAGCTCGAATCATCTCCCCTACCCGTCGCACAGATGCTTCTGTCGCAATCTGAAGAGGATGATCAAGTCAGTCTTCATCAGCAATTTTTGAGCGTCCTTGATAAAATTTATCGACCCATTTATATACCGCTTTACGCAAGAAATTTCTCACCATAAACAGGAAACATTTCCGTATGAATATCCTTTGCAGGAAGTCCTTTTGCCCAAAAAACAACACACAACAGCATGCTGTTCTTCGGTCGCACACTCCACGAGCTCGGTCGCCATTTTTATCTGAGCTGCACATGCAACACCTAGCGTCTGCTACCTAAAGTAATCATTAAGCTGGATGTTACTGCAACCTAATGACACCTTCATAAACTACCAACTACAATTTTCAGCTATCCCATATCAGTTTGTGACCTACTTACTGACTTCCCCTCGTATTTTGGCTGTGTATTTAGTATTTTCAGTATTACTTGTTTTCGTAAGTATTTCTGCAAGGTGGTAGTCAATGTCTGCTTTCTTGAGCTCCCAGGGTGGAACCACCAGCTTGTATTCACCACTGTTACTAATTGATGTAATTAAAGTACCCAGGTGGACAATTTCCTCCATACACTTCTTTCTGTTAGGTATCTATTGGTATTCATTGGATTTACCTGAGTTGCTAGTTGACAACTGGTAAAAGCTGTATATGCTGGGTGAGACTTGTCTAACATAACTTTGTTCATATAATTTAGTCTCAACTCCTTTCTCTGTAATTCCAAAGGTAGAATTCCTAAAGCCACCTCTAGAGCCCCCACTGATGTTGAAAAGTTTAAGGGTTATCCTAAGTCGTCTATCCGTAGGGTTTGAAACAAAGTACCGTGGGCTGTGTGGTTGTCTTCAGCCCAAATTAGCTCAGATGTCTATTCTTACAAATTCAATCACAGATTCATGATGAGAAAGTTGGAAGTTTATTGTTCATTATTTTATAAGAATAATAATAATAATCATAGCCCTTTCAGTCATAACTGAATCCTATGGGATGCGCCCCTGAGGTGACAGCGCTCAGCTGCTTATTTTCCTGATGCTCCTTTCAACGTTTTCTCCTCTCTTCGGCTTGTTGTGTGAGCTTCTTTCTGCCCAACCTGAGGTGGCGCCGTAAATAGCATCGCCACTTGGTGCGATTGGCAGCTTCATCCTCCCACGTTGCTGGATCCATGTCCAGTGCTTTCATATCCCTCTTGCAGACATCTTTGAACCTCAGCTGCGGTCGCCCAACTGTTCTTTTGCCATCTGTTAGTTGCCCGTATATCTTTTGGGATGCGACCATCTTCCATGCGGCGGTCATGGCCAAGCCAGCATAGTCTGCACTGTCTAAGCAGTCTATACATGCTTTGAAGACCAGCACGTGACAACACCTCAACATTTGTCACTTTATCTTTCCATGGGATGCCGAGGATGTGGCGTAGACACCGTAAATGGAAGGTATTGAGCCTTCTTTCTTGCTTAGCATAGGTTGTCCAAGTCTCGCTGCCATATAGGAGAGTGCTGGTGATGCAGGCATTATATACAGCAGCCTTGGTCTTCGTTGTGAGTTTGAAGTTTCCCCAAACACGCGATGAGAAGCGGGCAAAGGTAACTGCAGCTTTGCCAATGTGGCTGTCAATTTCTGTGTCCAGTGAGAGTTTGTCGTTGATGGTAGACCCCAGGTATGTGAAGTGGTGCACCATTGCCAATTCATAGTTATCGATTATGATAACTGGTGCAGCACCCGCATCCTGACTCAGCACATTCGTTTTCTTTAGACTTATTGTGAGGCCAAAGTCCTTGCATGCTTGGGTGAAGCGATTCATCAAGCTCTGAAGCTCCTGTTGGCTTTGAGTGACGACTGCAGCGTCATCAGTGAACAACAAGTCTATAAATAAGCAAACTCTCAGATTATTGACTGCGGGCTGCCCAGCGTGAAGTGGACGGTTGCTGTCCAGTGAGATCCTAGAACCTCTCCCACTGTCGGAAGTAGTCCCTGGCAGCATGCCCTACACCAGGGGTCGGCAAACTTTTAGTAGTGTCGTGCCGAAGTAATGTTGCAAAGTCACTCAGCGTGCCAACCTAAAACCACCATATTTTTATATACAACAATTATTGAAACAATTTAAAAATGATCTTGTATTAACACGTTTCCGATGCATTAAATAACTATTCTATTCTTTGTAGATTATTCAATATTTTATTATAAATAGGAACAAATATTAATACAAATATTATGTTTTGCAAAATTTAAGTTCTGAACACATTAGTTTGAAATTTTATAATAAAATTGCCATATGTATATTTTGTTAAGACAGAAAGTCCAATAGTTTCAAGAACAAAACAATTAAAAAACCAAACATAAAACACGTTATTAAAATTTTAATATGAGTAATCATTGATTATTATTGAACTGAGTCATTAATCAATTAATGCGACCCATGTCCTTGCTTCTCCTTGGTTAATTGTTCAATATCAGGTATGTATTTTGTCAATTTCAGCTTCACATAGGCTTCTGAATGCACAGGTGTTAGGCGACTTCTCTGTGGACTTAAAACAGCTTTCATGTGTGAGAAAATTTGTTCACGTGTATAAGTTGACCCAAAAGCCGAAAGTAGAGCAAATGCAACTTTCTTCAAACAGGTGAACGCTTCAGGCAGGATGTCCAGCAGTTGAGGATGGCAGCTGACTTTTCCAAGCAGCTTCCTTCAAGAGTTTTTCGCAATTCTACAAATTTTATCGTCCATAACTCTGATGCCTTGAATTCGATGCGTTGCATTTCAAAATTGTCAACATCCATCCACTCGAAAAGAGAAAGGTCAAATGGGATGTTAGTATGATCAATTAAGTCGGGCTTGATGAGGTAAGAAAACATGGGCCCGTGAATTTTAAAGTCTTGACCTCGTTTAGCAAACTCTCCTTTGAGCGCTTCAACGTACGTATGAAGCTCTTCTCTGTTGACAGTAAATCGATTTGAATGAGCCTTTACGTTTGGAAGGTACTTGTATGTGCTAGTGGTAATATCTCTGCAAAATATGTCTAATTTTGACGCAAATACTTTCCAGTGTTTAAAAGATCAAGTACTGTTTGATGCTGCCCTTGTAAACGCAAGTTTAATTCATTCAGATTTGTAGTTATGTCAGCCAGAAACATCAGCTTGCACAGCCAGTCCTCTTCATTCAATTCCGGGAAATGTTGTTCTTTGTCATCAAGAAACACCTTGATTGCTTCTAGACATGATACAAATCTGTTCAAAACATTACCTCGACTAAGCCAACAAACATTGCTGTACAGCGGGAGGTCCGCATATGCGCTCTCCATTTCTTGTAGAAGAGACTTGAATTGCCCGTGGGTCAATGAAGAGCGAGAAACTATGAAGTTAAATATCTTGACAACAATTTCCATTACAGAGTTCAAGGATAGTGACGAAATCTTCGCACACAAACTCTCCTGGTGTATAATGCAATGGAAGCTCAATACTTGACGTCCAATACGATCCTCAAAAAGTTTAACAAATCCTTTGTTCTTTCCAACAAATGCAGGGGCGGCATCAGTAGTAACACATAATATTTTATTCATGTTAATGTTCTGATTTTCTAAATAGCTTACAAATGCAGTTATAATGTCCTCTCCCTTGGCTGTACCATCAAAAGGTATCAAGCAGCACAGTTCTTCATAAATACGGTCGTTGTCACAATATCGCGCAACTATAGCTAGGCGCGCCACGTCATTCACATCGACACTTTCGTCAAGAGCGACACTAAATACAACAGCTTGTTGTAACCCGGTTGTTTGTTTTACCGTTACATTTTCAGCCATATCAGTTATGCGCTTCTCGATTGATCTCGCAGAAGCCGGTATTTCTCGAATCCAAGACAGTATTGTTTCTTTATTTGGTATATCACTAAACAATATTTCAGCACTGCTCAAAAAAGTTTCCTTGATGTATTATCCATCTGTGAAAGGTTTGCCCTTCGAAGCTACACACTGTGCAATTTTGTAACTACATTCGGTAGTTTTATTTTTGGTTCCAAGTACTTGACTAAAATTACTACTTTGTTTTTTGTAGCCAGAAACAGCCACTTTTATGGCTTCACTTTTCTCCTCAGAGTTTTTAAACATGGGCTGATGTTTAGTTTGATAGTGTCTTTGTACACTTGACGTACGACACACGACACTTACATAACATAAAGCACAAACAGCACAATCCCTTTGTTGTATGAATCCATATTCGTTTGTCCAAAAGTCTTGAAACGAGCGTATATAACGTTTTTGTCTTTTTTGCGTCATTTTAACGGCACCGTATCACTTAATAACAACACCAACTTTTGTGCTGTGGTCAACGGACTGTACGGGCATGAGTATGCGACAGCCGAGAGAACTGTAGAGGTGGTGGTGGTCAGGAGAGAGGGGAAGGATAGGACGGAAATATAACTTCGTCGAGGTCAGTCATTGTTGCTTCAAACTCACACTGGGAGTCAAAAACTGCGAGCGAAAACGAAATAAATACGCTCGTCCAGGTGCTAGCCAGACACTATTGCGTAATTATGATATTACGTCTGGGCTTGCCCGTCAAAATTCGCTTGGGATTCTTTTCAAGAATCTCACCCTGCAAACTACGGTAGCAGGTAGACGCCAGACTAGCGGGCGCCGCAAAGTATAACCACTCCCCTTGAAATTCGTTGAAGAATGTTTGTTCTCGGAAACGGTCCGTAAAAACGAAGACTTACGTGCAGTATAGTATGATCAGGCCTTTAGTTTGCATCAGATCGCACATTCTTACCTCCAATGTCTAAAAACTTTCGTTTTGAAGCGTTGTAAAAACAGGTATAGCTTTAAAAGAATTATATGCTTCTATTTAATTAAAAATTCAATTTTTTTTAAAATGAGATCATATACTGTACAGTATTTTAATTCACTCAGCGTGCCATTGAAAATCGTTCCACATGCCACGCTTGGCACGCGTGCCGTAGTTTGCCGACCCCTGCCCTACACCAATTGGGCAAAATGCTTATAACCATTAACTGCTACTTCCCGTGTTTTGCCAACACCTATAGGGTGAAGCTGGAGTGTCCTCTCCAGGGCGCGAGCTTAGGCACAGTTATATGGAGATGAAGCTGTTGCCCATGTAGGATGTTCCCCCTCTCCACGCAGCTGGTAGATCCAAAGGAACGGCAGTAGCCAATACAGTTTGGTACCAGCAAGTCGCAGGAGTTGCCAGAATAATGTCCAATCAACATTAGACTGCCTTAGGGACTCCGACTCCAGATTTATCCTCAGGGTTTACTCCCGAAGCCAATTCCATAAATGGATATTCCTGCAAGGCAGCGGTGGTTTGAATTCAGAGTTCCTTCTCTTAGATAAGCTGCCAACCAAGGATCACGAGCCCTATCTGCCCGAGAGTTCGTTATTTATAACACAGCATACAATGTTGTCTTGCGGTTTTTTAAATATTTATTATGTATCAATAAGGTGGGAAAGGGGTAGGTAAAAAAAAAGGTAAAGGATCCCGTTACATGCCCATTGAGGCATATTGGGAATATGGTGTTAGGCCCATATTTTCTCGACCATCGGCACACTAGGAGTGATGTGGTTAGCATCACGCCGGCTGCCTTTACCTTCCCAGAAGTTCCTCTGGCACCCAATTTATGAGGCTGGATCGACCACGGAGCCGTTTGCAGTCTAAAAAAATCCCACCTCAACTTGGGATCGAACCATGGACCACCAAGCTAGGAAGCCAGTGCACTAACCACTGTACTACCACGGCTCCGACAGGGGTAGGGTTAGGATTAATTTTAGGTAACGTCTTTGTTTATGTGCGTTCTAACCATAGGAGATGGAACCGCAAACAAAATATGTGACGCAGTAAAGTAGGCCTTTGTGATAGATTACTATGATAACCGTGGCGAAATTGAGTCTGTAGGTGAGTGCGATTACAACGCATGCGCTGCACTTTCGCGAATGCGCATAACGTCGGATGTGCTTATGGTAACAGTGTATGGCGAGTTACGATTGCAGATGAAAAAGAGATGACATGCAGCAAATCTAGCCCGGATAGTTAGCCTATCTATTCGATGGCCAACAGTTAGTTTTAGTAAACTTACTTCAGTTTATGAACACAATCGCAAGCTTCAATGTTACGGAGAATACAAAAGTTAGATTAACATTATTAATACCTGCTAATCTCTGTGTTTTAAAATTTGGAGCAAAATGATTTGGATTAAGAAAAAATTCCAAAATCCAGGCACTAATCTTTGTCGTATTGAAATCTCCTTCAATTTCTCCATAGCCATTTTAATACCATTTGTTTACTTCCGGAAAATGTATTAAAACTACACTTCTCTAAAAGAGAAGGATTGTAGTGGTATGACATGATCACTAATGGGGAACTGATGACACGAACCAGACAAGTGTCAGAATAACAAGACATGAGAAGAAGACACACATTGAGCAAACCTGTTGATAGCTTAACCAGGCAGTCCTTGTTCTGCAATCCCCGGGGTAAGAGAGGCAGAGGAAGATCAAAGAACACATAGAGAAGAGAACTGAAAATAGACATGAAGATAAGGAAACACCATGAGCTGATGGCATAGGTCATGAAGACTTGGCATAAAGCATATGCTCCTTAGAGAGCTGACAGATGATGATTATGATGACGACGATAATGATGATGATGACTAGTTAACTAAAGTCCATTCGTTTACGTTACTTCTTTTCAGTATTACAACAACAACAAAACAGAGAGAACGCCAGCAAAAAGCATGGATAAACAGCAGCATTTTTTTTTAATTAATGATGAAATATATCCCGTTCAACCCTCTAATTAGGATATATATATTGTTTTCAATTCCAAATAATATTAACAACTGCCGATATGGGAAAGTGACATCACACCTGTCAAATCATTGTAAATAGGGCAAATCATAATTACCAATTGCTTAAACAGCAGAAACCATCAGTAAGATAAGATACATAAATAAAAATAAGATTTAAACAGAAGTAAAACCACAAGGATTAGAGCCAAGGCTCAATAAGCGTACACAAAAGCAATCAAAGAGGTAAGAAGAAACATGAAAAGATTCAAGAGTACATATTTGAGGAGTTGGCAAAAGAGGCAGAGGATGCTGCAGCCAAAGGAAATATGAGCGACCTGCACAACAGCACAAAGAAGCTAATATGAAAATATTCGCAAGCAAATGGTTTAATTAGAGACAAGAATAGAAAATTCCAAAGCAGTATGCAAAAGCAAATGAAGAGGTGGTCAGAACATTTTGATGACCTTCTCAATAAATCAGGTCCACAAAATCCCCAAGACATTTGTGGCGACACAGACAAGACACTCTGGAATTGCCACGTAAACTAGTGTCTTTATGATAAATTATGAATTTCACACCAATGATTCTGCTACAACTTTATGATTAATGACCCGAACGAAATAATTCTTCCTGGGACTTTAACAGCAACTACAAATACAAGCAATTATGACAGTAGGAAATCATTATTTTATCTCTGGTAATTGACGAGGAAATAATGATTGTGTCGGAAATCCCACGAAAGTTACAATTAGAAAAGTGAACGCCGACGCGGACCTCCGAGAAGGAAAGGGTTAGATCTATATTGGGTATGTAAGCCCGCTCAAAATGACATAGCTGAAAAGACGTCAAGCGGACTGACACGCGCCTCTCGAAGTCACATAGCCACAGCCCAAAGCTGAGAAATGCAAAGCTGACCTGCTTGTGAGCAGGCTTGCATAATTGATAAGCTCATATCCGTAATAATGTGTCTAAAGGGTATGTTAATTAGTATTAATCATTGAGTAACAAGTATTTTGGTGTTATGTAAATTTATGTAATATTTAATATTAATGTTAGCATTGACTTTGAATTACCTGCTGATATCTTAAACCCTGTGCTGGGACCCAAAAATGCAGCAATAGAGAATGCAGTCAGCGACCCATAGCTTGACTGCTTGCGTCAGGGCCAGCGAACCAGAGCTGACCAAGACCCTACTCCACCTCCACGTGGTGGTCCTGGAAACAGGCTGCATCACTGCAGTCTGGCTGAGAGAGTAGGGATCGAAGAGGGAAGGCAAACCCGGTCCCAAAAAAATGCCGTGCTGAAGTCGGATGTGTCGGCCGAAAGGAGCAGATATCACAGCTCCGGTGTAAACAGGCACAACGCAACCAACGTCTTTTTCAGGACGAACGAGGAAGAAGAGGAAGAAGAAGAAACCCTGTGCTGAAAAGTGAAATTGTTTTCCAACTGAATATAACCTGAACAGCTTGACGCAGCTAGAAGTCCTTGTCAGGACTGCGCAATACTAGCTAGCTATACGACCGTGCCGCCCTTTATATGGTTTAGCTTTTAAATGCTAGATGCCAAAGAGCTCGTCGTCATCGTCTTCTTCTTCCACTGCTTCTTTGCTTCCTTTGTTTCCTTCGTTCAATTTAAAAATGCATTGATGTAATATCTTTAAAGGGAAACTACTTTTGGCATGACTTAGGACCAAAATGAAGGAATCAACACAGAAATCAAGAAAAAATGTGTAAATGATGTCTATAATCTAACGATGTATTTAATTGATTGTGTGACGTAATTCTTTGAACGACATGACCATGGCCTCATGAACTATGTTGTCTAAATGAGAATTCTAATCAATAGTGGCCCGTCATCATCGGAGGATCGTCTTTGGGAATACGCACAGATACCACCGTAATCTGTACAAATGTTTCAGGTTCTGATCATAGAGAGTCCCAACAAAAGTTTCTGCCCAGACTGCAGTGTGTGGCTCGAGGACCACCTCTGCATTCGCCAGATAGTAGCATTGTAGCTAACTGTCCATGTGGATTAAGTATCTTGACCTCAACTCCTGGTGTATGACAAGAAGTATCTGCAGTGAAAGGAATTTAAATAGGTTGTTGTTGTTGTTGTTGTTGAACTATGTTGAGGACTGCTGCATGGTTTTGCCAGCATCTCCGTTTGGTTTTATTTGAGATGGTCGCACTATGCAGCATTGCCCCTAGTCAGACTCATAACGCGATGCGTACGTTACTTGCTGACGTGTTAGACTTGGTTACGCAGTGTCGACATGTGTCCGTAGGGCATAAAGCAGTGTTTTTAGATTATGTGTGGTTAGCCCACTAAATGATATAAGTGTAGGCTTGAATAGCCAATGGTAAATGTAAGGTATAAGGACGTTCGAGTCCAGAATATATGGTGCGCGTTTTATCGGTGGATAACGCATAGACTAATTAATATAATACGGTGTGTGTAGATTAAGGTTAACGGGTTCAAGTATGGCAGACTATGATGGCGTGAGCAGACAAATTAAATATGAGAAACTAGCCAGAGATTTAATAAATAATAAGGCTCCTAAGAGAGAAGCTAAAGGAATGGTAACCTATTGAAATATGTTCACTGCGTAATTATTCTAAAGAAGCTAACAGTGCTAGATATTGCACTTCTGTCGGAAGAGTTAATGTGCTAAAGTAACGCTTAACTTGACCGTGTGGAGGTCAAACAGTTGAGGCTAATGTACAGTGTGTTCGCTACTGCCTACGTGATATATGAACCTTATGTTTTCGTCGTCAATTATCATACGATGTTGTATGCATTGATAATAAATACAAAAGTCGTCATTCAGGCATTCCTGTCGATTGCTTGTTTGTGCTGCATACTTAAGCACTTCTGTTCTTCGTTCAAGAGTTCTGATCGACCATGTTGGGTTGATTACACACACTCACTGAAGAGATATCAAGAAACTTAGACGACAGACTAATGGGCAAAAATATAATGAGAAACAATATGCTTGAATATCCGTAATCCAATATTATTGCAGAAACCCACAGTTACAATAATATACTAACTTTACTTCAGTAAAACGACAGTCCAGTCAGAGGAGAAAGTCAAAGCAAGAGTAATATGCCCACATAGAAAATAAAGCCCGTAACAAACAGGACTTCTGAGCTTCTCGCTCTTTATCAGCCAGTACCAAGTTGTAGACTCCTTGGTATTATCTACAGCCAGAGGTTTTCAAACTGTGCGTCGCGGCTCCCAGGGGCGTCGCGGCCCTCGGCTAAGGGCGTCGCGGTGGCTTGGGAAAAGTGTTGGGCTCGATATTATGAGCCAAGGTCCATCAATAAATATAGATCTTCGTAGTATAGAGGAGCCGCGGTGATTTATGCACAGGTCAAGGGAGCCGCGGACCAAAAATGTTTGAAAACCCCTGATCTACACTGTAGATCTAGGTTTTTTCCTGTGGCTTTTCTGCAATTCCGAAACGTATTGAAAAAGGTAAGTAATCGTTACGTCGAAGAAACAAGATCCGGAAGTCACCACATGCCCGAAATGATGAACAAAGACATTGACACCTTATAATGTTCCAACTTGTGATTTGTGTAAATACATATCTGCAATCTTTACCAAACTTCTATTGTAATTATTAAATTACATTGCTTAACTGACAAGACATTAAGACTCAATAAACGCTGAAGAGATTGAAAATTCAATTTTCTTCCGTAGTATATATATATATATATATATATATATATATATATATATATATATATATATATATATATATATATATATATATATATATATATATATATATATATATATATATATATATATATATATATACAGTGGCGGATCTACTATGAAACTAATGAAGCTTAAGCTTCAGGGCCCCTAATCCCGGAGGGGCCCCAAAAGCGAATTTAGTCCACATTGCTTAAAAATTTTGGGTCTACTGTATAAGGGGTTTTAAAAAAATAATAATATTAATAATATAGTATAATTCAATAAAGGGCCGTGGTAACAGCATTGTAGGCCCTGGGCTAAGCAATACACTGGGCCCCTACCTTATCCACTCTGCCAAGAGATGTCTTATGCACAATGTGGCAGCATCCCAGAATGGGGCCCCTAGAATCGTGTGGCCCCTGCCCAATGTGCCCATGCCTTAAGACGACACTGATTCAATACAAAATAATAGTTAGAATAAAAATTAAAAGGTTATTAAAGTATTATGTAGGCTAGCCGTAAACGAAAAAACGCTATCTCAGAAAGTAGACCTACAATTTTTTCCTTTCAAAGCATACGACAATAGTCGCACGACTCAAATTGATTAATTTTTTGTTGTATATATTTCAACAATCCCAAAGTTTGAGAGTCAGTGGCACAGATGTTGTAAAGGCGGAGTGTCGCGGTAAGTTCGGTGTTCTGCTGTGGCTAATGTAATTGTTTCCCTTTTTAACAGAGGCCAAGACCCTAGAGGAATAACAATGAGTTCACGAAAGTACTTAAGTGGATACCAAAAAACGCAAACTCAAGGAAAAACGATCTGACGAAATCTTTAAATGTCAAAAACTAACAAACTATTTGGCAATGTCAAGTTTGTCAACACCTACAGTTGAAACAAGCCAAGCAAACACCATTGAAGCCACTGATAGTGCACAAACTGTGGGAGCTCTTTCTAGCAATATTCAACCCATTGTTGACGCTTTTGATACAGATGACGATCACAGTGGTCAACATGAAAGTACCGCGGAACAAGCAGAGACTGTGCAGAAACATGAAACAGGAAGCAAATTCAGTGATATCAAAGAATACAGTGACCTCGAAAACTGGCCCATAACAGTTGATAATGATTACAGAATTGTTTAATGCAAGACATCGTTTTTTTTTCAAAATAAAAAACCAGATTATTCATCAAGTATATACCGAATCAAGCTGGGTTTACAAGGGCAAAACAGAAGTTGCTCAAACAAATATTTTGAAAAAAGATTGAAAAATGGCCAGACTGTGATGAGATCCTGGTTAGTTTACTCAAAGAGCAAAGGCTGTATATACTGTTTTGTTTGCAAACTCTTTTCTAAATGCCAAACATCACTTACAACAGGTGAGTTTTCTGGCTGGATGAATGTACTCAAAACTCTAGAGAATCATGAAGACAGCATGGAACATAAGAGGGTGATGTTGTGTTGGATAACAAGAAAGTCAAATAAAAATACTGTGGATCAGCAACTTGAAAAACAGATGACAAAAAACATACAGTACTATTTTGAAGTACTGAAAAGAGTTGTAGCTGTTATAAAGTTTTTAAGTGAAAGAGGTTTGGCATTTAGAGGTCATGAGGAGAAGTAGGGCTCAGCAAATAATGGAAACTTCATGGGGTCATTGAACTTATTGCAGAATTTGACCCATTTTTACATGAACATCTCGAGAAATGTAAAAATGAAAAAGTAAATGCTACTTACCTATCCAAAACCGTGTATGAAGAATTGATAGAAATTATGGGAAAACATGCGCAAGATGAAATTGTGAATCAAATCAACAACCTAGACACCAAATACAACTCTATTATTGTTGACTCTACTCCTGACCTGTTGACCAGCTGGTATAATTGTGGTTCGATACTGCTATAATGGAAAACCCTGTGAGATATTCTTAACACTTTTACCGATAGAAAACCATTCATCCACGACCTTGTTCAACACAATACAACAAGTCCTAGGTGAACATATGCTTTCACTAGAAAATATCCGTGCTCAGTCCTATGATAATGCATCTAACATGAAGGGCTCGGAGAAAGGGCTGCAAGCACTCTTTAAAAACATTAACAGGTACGCAGACTATGTAGGCCTACCATGTGCAGCCCATTCACTTAACCTTGTTGGAGAAAAGGCAGTGTCTACTGTATCTGAAGTTGTTTACTATTTTGGCATTTTGCAGGAGCTGTATGTTTTCTTTTCTGGATCTCCACGAAGATGGGGGATTTTAAACACACAGGGCAATCTACATTTTTCTCTAAAGAGCTTAAGTGTAACTAGATGGTCTGCACACTATGAAGCAATCAGGGCAATTAAAAATGGATATATGGGTATTTTACAAACTCTCAAACATATTTTTGAAGACTCAGAAGAGAAGCCTCAATGTAAACGAGATGCAAAGAATTTATACAAGTTGGTACAGCTGGAATATGCTATTTTAACAGTCGTTTGGGAAGAAGTGCTGGAGCGTTTCAACAAAACAAGTAAGAAACTCCAAACCCCTGGTTTTGATGTATTTTAAGGTTATCTTCTGCTTTCATCTTTACTTTCGTTTGTTAAAGAACTCAGAGAAAATTCAGCCGATAGGATTGCACACTATGAATCAGAAGCAAAAGGTTTGTGTGAAGATATCACTTTAAGTTATTCTGATGCTTCCAAACGCATTGTTACAAGGAAATTTTCAGATGGAACAAGTGGTATTGCTTCTTTGAGAGGAGCTGACAAATTTAGGATTGAGGTTCTATATCAACTCTATGACTGCTTGATAATCCAGTTACGCAAGAGGATTGACCCATATGAGCAGATTGTGAAAAGGTTCAAGTTCCTCTCAGAATTGGTGAACAATTCTGAAATTGATGAGGACAGTATTAAACTTATAATATCGTATTGCAAAGATGATATTGACCACAAATTAGTAAACGAGTGTTATCAGTTCAAAGAATATTTGCACCTTAGGAAATCCCAGAACACAGAAGAAAACACGCCATCTAAAATGCAATGTGCAGAAGTTCTTCAGCTTATTTGTGAGCAACACCTAATTGAAGTGTTCCCCAATATTACTACTGTGCTTAATTAAGCTGCATTTGCTGATGCCCATCATGAGCTGTGAAGCAGAAAGGAATTTTTCAAAGCTATCCTTTATAAAAAAAAACAAATTTCGGTCTACCATGACTGAAGAGCGCTTAAATTCTTTATGCATATTTTCTCTAGAAAATGACATTGCAAGGAAGCTCTCATATGACAAAACTGTATGTAATATGTTGCTAGAAAAAAATATTAATAAGAGTATTTTGTAAAATGTACTTCATGTAGTATATTCTGGTAAGTTTAACTTTTCCTTCTGAGCACAATCTCTACTGATACACCTTGTGAGCCTTGTTTTTTAACAAATGTATTAAAATATTTTCCTCATTGCTAATTTTCTTATCTTATAATTTTCTTGGTATGTCTTCAACGAACTAATTCTGAATGATGGAGGCAATCATTAAAATAGTTAAGATTTAAAAAATCACATATAGGGCCTACCAAGGTGGATAGTGGTTTAGTGATCAGTTGTAAAGCAAATGTTCTGCATTCAACTCCCAGCAGAGTTGTTTCTTTTTTGAAAATTCATTCATTTGTCTTCAGTTTTTATATGTGTGTTGTTGTGGATCTACTATAAAGCTTGAACTTCTGGTCCACCAAGTCCATTTATCTCTATAATACATTTCTTTCCCATTCTCACAAATTTTTGTTTGTTTTTTAATAAAAGGGGCCCCTCCAAGAGTTCAAGCTTCGGGGCCCCCAAAATGTAGATCCGCCACTGTATATATATATATATATATATATATATATATATATATATATATATATATATATATATATATATTCCAGACTTAAGGGTCTTTTATGTTTGGACATGCGCCCTAATATAACCGACTATGTTGAACGGGACGCGCCTCGCCAAAACTTTATTTAAAAAAAAAAAAAATTTCTTCCTGGCCAGACTCCACTGAAATTCGTGCAGACAAACGTTGGTAAGACAGGCAAACATACTGAACCCTAGGTCTATGTCAGACACTTTCAGTCACTCACCATACCAAAGAAAACTTTTTTCTTTTAAACAATTCGCATTAAAGTTGAACACGGCAAATATTGAAAATTGCAAAAAAATTGACTAAAGACGACTGTGGCAGTGACAGAGATGAGAGTTAAGGGCATGATAGCTAGAGGGAAAATTATGTGGTGCCCCCTTCCACATGTGCCCTAAGCACGTGCTTATTATGCGTAATGGTTAATCCAGCCCTGGATAGGTCTAACGAGAAGGGGACTTACTTCACAGTTCTCTTCTACATCTACTATATTTTTTTTCGATTCGCAGCTTCATTTTCATTTCTCTGACTTCAGCGGTCAAAAAACAGCAAGCAGGCCGCCGAAGAACCAACCGACAGTGGAGAAGATGCGATAAACATGCAGAACATAAAACACGTGATGGAAGAAATGAAAATAATCCAGCAACAAGTAGAAACAGATGTCAAGAAACTGAAAGAGCTGACAGAAGAAAACACAAAAATACTCAAAAGAATAGAAGCAGAAAGAATAGCCATTGAGGAAATATCATCAAACAGCACGCGAGAAACTAAAACGAACAACCAAGCAGTAAAAAAAATCATCCAAGAAACGATAGAACAGCTACTACCTACGATAATTGAAAAAGCACTGTCACAGATACAGGAGAGCAAGAAGACAAAAGCAACAGAAACTATGAGCGTAGAAACACACAAAACAAAACAAGCCAGATAGTTGAGGCAGGACATAAAAAACACCATGAGCGCGACACGGCACCACAAACGGACAAAGAGGAACCCAGACAGCCAGCTAGTGGTCCTTTTCAGGACCAATCACCTCCAGGACTACGAACGAGATACCAGTGAAGACGATAACACCCTATATACCCCAATTATAACCAAACTTTCAGGTTGAACAGGGTATTACAGCAGCATAGTAGACGAAAACAACAACAACAACAACAACATCTACTATACAAAACTGTGAAGTTAACTACCCCGAATTGTCCTGTCTAGGTTTAACGGAGCGCGCCTCGCCAAAGAAGAAAAAAAAAATCCATTAGCCTATTGCACGCTCTGTAGAGCGTCCGATTGGCAGAGTGATTAGAGCGCTGGCCCTCACGTCTAAAGTGCCGTGTTCGAATCATGGGACCGACACGATCCAGTCTACCCATCTGTAAATGGGTACCTGACTATGAGTTAGAGAAGGAAAAGGCAGCGAAGAAGGGAACTGGTCACCCCCACCTCTCGAAGCTGGACCTGGTATGGTGAAGTCTCTAACACTTCACTCTCCTACGGCAGTATCTGCGATGGGGCTACCTTTACCGTTATCATTTACCCTCTGTTTAGTTTTATTGTATTAAAAATATTATTATTATTAAAAATAATTAGAAAGGTGATATAATAAATTCACCTCAAAACGAAGGAATCGGAAGTCTTAAATGTGTTATGAATCAGACTTGAAATATTGTAATGTTGGCGGAAGTTATAAAATTTGCTTTCTATGAATTAGATAACTTAATTTGGTTAGCCTATTGTTTTACAAATGCACTTGAAAGTAAGCTAGAGTTGTTTGAGGAAATCGTAGCCATCGAATGCATCAGGCATTTAAAGCAATCGCAGGAGTGAAGTAAAAACAAACCTAGTCTACTGCAGTTCATAGTTTTCGGCGCCTTCAGAGCTGCCGGTGAGACACTTTTGACATAACAACGGAGTCATTGAAACTTTCATCCTTTAAAAACTGTTAATCTCGGACAATGAACCAGAAGGCCTAGATGGTCTTTGTGAATGATAGTAGACTGGCGGCTGCCATATTGACCAAAACGAGGCGTTTCCGCTTCAAGTTGGAATTTGTTTTTTAAACGGGCTCAACGCTTGTTGGCCGCTAGGCCTATTAATTTTGACAAAGCTTATCTTAATGCAGGTTTGGTATTAAGTTAAGGCTAGCTGTTTGACAAAGTTCGAGACTAGCTGCAACGTAAATAGGGATAGCCAGTCTTGCAAAATGGAGCAACATGGCGGACCTTGTCTACTGTCATTGCCTTTTACCCAGTAGCCTATATTTTATAGTCTGCAGACCACTTGCACATTTTTAAATGCAGGGTAGATATCCTCATTACTAATTTTTGCTGCCTATGTTATTTTTTAACATTCTTGTGTAAAACCACATCTCTGTCCATGACTCACTTCTGTATGTTAGGATTGGCTCTATGTAACACTGAAGATCTCTATTATTTCCATTGACAAAGAGCTGTTGCATAAAGTAGCCTATTTTTCATTTCATGTAACATTGCTTGTGTCTGAGCTATTCTGCTCTTCAGTTCTGATGCTGTAAAGAACTATATTATGGTGAGTGTGGTTTGTATGTAGATGATGAGCAACAATGGCTCGTACGAATTAACCCAACGCCACTGGTACAGTTCCATAACATTTATTAGACTGATAGATAAATCATGGAAATCAATACATTAGCAAGCATACTGACATCATATCTAGGCTGACGTTTTTGCCTGTAGGAAATAACTCTAACTATCGTGTTCACGCACTGGGTTTATGGGAACACACTAATAGTACACACAAATGACAATATGTGGGGAAAAACACCCTCGCACTATTAATCCACCATCCAAGTGTATATCACTTATCCCAAGTGATTGGCAGCATAACACATCGCCATACAGATTCTCTATATCACTTATCCCAAGTGATTGGCAGCATAACACATCGCCATATCGATTCTCTCAGAATCTGCTTCAGGCGGGACAATAAACTTCGCCTGTATTTATCCTAACATCGCTACAAGGAGGGAAATACGCTTTGCCTTACTTTACAGTAGCTCCAAGGTGGGAACAGCTTCACCTCATAATGTTCTCCACGAACACAAATATAAAGTTCCCAATGGAACACTTCCAGGCGGAAAAATCATCACCATTAAAAAATAATTAGATAGGACCTATCATTTCATAATTAAAATAATCACAGCTGTGGATTACCACAGTCACAAAATATGAGCTCACAGCTCGGCTGCCAAACACAGAATATTCTAGTCACCCCAGATTTGTATTCACTAAATGCTTTCAGATGCAGATGTTATTTAATGTGCCAAGATATTTGAGGCTATTGACTTGTTTTGAAACTGTTCCATTTATTTTGATAGTGCATTTTGGAAAAGTCATTTACTTCATGATTACCATTACTTCTGTCTGTTATTTAGGCTAAGGCCTTTATTTTCAAGTTATGTCACTATTGTATAAGTGGGACCCAAAAACGCAGCAATAGAGAATGCAGTCAGAGACCCATAACTTGACTGCTTGCGTCAGGGTCAGCGAACCAGAGCTGACCAAGACCCTACTCCGCCTCCACGTGGTGGTCCTGGAAACAGGCTGCATCACTGCAGTCTGGCTGAGAGAGTAGGGATCGAAGAGGGAAGGCAAACCTGGTCCCAAAAAATGCCGTGCTGAAGTCGGATGTGTCGGCCGAAACGCGCAGATATTGCAGCTCTGCTGTAAACAAACACAACCAACATCCTTTTTAGGACGAACGAGGAAGAAGAAGAAGTATCAGTCATTTTCTGCAAATCTTTTTTCACTTCTGGTCACTAGTGCCGGTCGGCTTCTTTTGGAGCACAGGTCTTCAATAGAAATTGTCCAAGTCTTCCTGTCCTGTGCCATTCATTCATTGTCTTCCTATGTCTTCTTTATCCATTCATTGTTAATATCCGGTTCCCTTCTGCATGTTTTTTTTCCTTGGTTCTCCCTCTGTTTCTTGTACCCTAGGGATTACTTAGTTGTTCCTCTTCTACCTTGGGATGTAGAGATTTGTCAGAGTGAGTGTCATGCTATTCTATTGGCTGTCTTCCTTTTGACTTGCTTCCTGTCCAATCCTTGGTCCTTCAAAGATTGTCTGATGTTGTACCAGTGAACTGGGGGTCTTGATCCTTGGATAATGGTTTCCCATGTTTGTCATGGTATTCTGCAGATATAGTCGAACTGTCACAACTTGGACTGTTCCACTCGGGGTCTGCAGGGGCTGGGTTTTGAGGCTGTGGTGTTATCGTCTGGTTGCGGACCTTGTCATTTGGACCACCTTCCTCAAATACCTAATTTCTGAGGTTTGAAGCTGGCTCTTGTGAGTTGTAGTCCTTGCTCACAACTCACATCCTTACCTGGCTGTCTTGTAATGTTATTAACAAGGTTTCATCAGTGTGTGTCCTTTCCAACACCAGTAACTTCTTCTGATCTCTGGATGCACTGTCATTCATCTGGTTCTTGCCTTCAGTTCCACAATGGTAATCTTATATCACATCAGTCCTGTTCAGCGCAAGCACCCATTGATGAAAGTCTGTAACTTCTCAATTGTCATTTTTGTTGTTCTTTGTGTTTCAGAACCATACAAAATAGGACTGCTTTGATATTTTAGTTAACGATTCTAATTTATATGTTGGACTTGATTTCTTATGGTTTCTGTATTTGTCCCATTGCAGTGAAAGCTGTTGTTTATTTCCATTTTGTTTTGCATCTGACTATGTAACCAGATTGGCAAAAGGCCATAGAATTGACAGAAATTTAAAACTGATCATCGCAACTTTATTTTTTAAATATGTACATATACATGTGTACATCAGTTATTTTAACTGTAGCAAGATAATAGTGCGTACATAAGTTGTTTTAGCTGTAGGAAGATGATAAAGTGTTCACAAATCATGTTAGCTATAGCAGTAGCTAGGCTGGGTTTTTTTCTTTCAAATAAAGTTCGTTCGTTCACTTCTTTAGGATGATGGAATCATCTCTGCATTTGGCCACCATAACAAGGCAGTGGCACACAAAAAAATGACATTGACTAGAGCAAAAGTAACAATTTTAATTTTCAGTTATATTAACAAAACCTTAGTAGTGAATCGTTCTTTAGCACACAATGTAGGACGTAGGGTCTCTGAGAAGAAGAAAAGAATAGTACCATGCTACCTGAGGCAAGTCATAATATGAGGATATGCATGCTGCTGGCAACCTCAGCATGTGAAACAAACCACTGGTGAAGGAGTACATGGATGCTTTGATGCAGGCTTCCTGCAAGACCAACTGCACTCGTGGCTTCATTCTCCTGAAAGAGAGTAAAGGGAAAAGAAAGATAAGAAGTACTGTGAGTAGATCAACCTGTTTAGAGAAGTCATTGACATGAAATTTGAGGATTGGAAAGGATGCTGGGATAACATTTCTTGAGTTGTACAGGCGCATAACCCAGTATCTGAACACCCAAAAAGTGAAATATTCTGAACATAAAAAGTTCTTTTGGGCGATTTCTGAACCGATTTTTGACCGATTTGGGCTACTTTAAGCAACATCTGAAAACCGAAAAAATTTGATTTAAGAATCACAGCAGTTTCCGAGCATTTCAGATTCTGGATTATGCACCTGTGGTATATTATCAGTTCCATAATTTATTTGTGGTTTAAAGATTATAACATGCTTTTGTGCTTTATTATTTTGACTCCTTAAAATAAATCATACTTACATTACAGTCCAGGCAGCCAGCAATGACAACAAGAGCAGCGTCATTAGAGCTAAATGGCAGCACTCTCGAAGGTTGTGAGTCTCCAGCAAAACAACACAGTAGGAACTTGGAAAATGCTTTGAGTTTCTTCAAAAAATGTAAGACATTTTTATTTTTTGAAAGGAATGCTTGCACTGTTGAATAAGTCTTCAATAATTTGTTTATTGTTGCTGTCAAGCAAGGGTTGCTGAGCTCTTCATGTTTTAGGGCCAGTGCCAAATACAAGGATTTACACATGTTCTCTATTTGTTGGGTGGTGCCATATATAGTTTAGTTGCCTAGCAGTTGTCTCCTCCTTTCTGTTATGACACCTAAGCATGCTAGTAGCACATATTGGACTGTCTTTTATGGATTGATGACAATTAGGCTCACATGAGTTTAATTTATTTAATTGCCTAAGTCCAATATGCTCTGTTCTTAACTGAAAGATTTTGTTCTGATCAGCATGTTTCATTTTGTTGATACCATTTTTGTCTGCTTGGTTCATTTCTTTATACATATCATGTCATAGACCCTTTTGTGTATCAGTTTAGTCATTCCTCTTTGAAATTGTTTTAGTTTAGCTGCCTGCATGTTGACTGGATTATATGTTTGGACCACACTCCTAGTTTTGCTAGTCTCATATTTTGTTGTTGCCTGGTATATATATGAGTCCTGGTAGCCATTAGAAGGTTGCTTTGTTGTTAATGTACTGTTATTAGGTTTTCAGTCATTTCAGCAGTTGGATTTTTAATTTGTTATCATTGGAATGGAAATAAGTCTTCCAGTGTCTGCAGTACTGATTTTATAATCAGTGAACATCAGAGGGTTTAGAGCAGTGGTCTACATCCATTATTGTTGTTGTTGTTTCATGCACCCTTACACTGGGATTTGAGACACTCATGTACCCACTGAACAAACAAAAATTGTGATGGGAAAGTCTTTCTGTGACACATTATGGCAGTGAGAAATGGGACAGAGAAAGAGGACACCTTGGTGGACAGAGGAAGTCAAAGAGAAAATAAGAGAGAAGAAAATGGCATGGAAACAATACTTAGGAGCTAAAAACACAACAGGACAAATGGAGAAATATAGAGAATATGTGACACCCAGAACAGAAGCAAAGAACAAGGTGCTAGCAGCAAATCCTGGGAAGAATATGGAGAAAAGCTAGAAAAAGATGCGCAAGAAAACCAGAAATTGTTCTATAAGACCCTAAAGAACATGAGGAAGGAAAAACAATGCCCTCTCAAATTTATAAAGGACAAGCAAGGCAAATTGCTTACTGCCCCGAAGGAAGTAATGGAAAGAATATTTCTCAGAACTCCTGGATGGTGAGCATGGTGAAGTATCAGAAATGATAACCACTAGCACAGAAGAGAAAACCAATGATGGTGAAGATGGCATAAAGATGGAAGAACTGAAGGCAGCACTGGAGAAAATCAAGATGGGCAAAGCAGCAGGGCATGATGGTACAACACCAGAAATGGTTAAGTACTTGGGAGCATCAGGTGACCTATTACTCTTAAGGGTCCTACAGGCAGTGTGGTTCAACAAGACCATACCAAAGGATTGGGAGATTGCCATCATAACACCAATTTTCAAAACGGGTGACAATTGACAATGTGGAAACCATAGAGGCATATCCCTTCTTAGTGTCCCTGGTAAAATCTACTCTAGAATCCTAGAGCAGAGACTCTGACGCCTAGCTGAGCCACAATTGGATGAGGTCCAGTGCGGATTCCGAGCAAACCGAAGTACTCAAGACCTAATCTTCACACTCAGACAGCTGAGTGAAAAGGCCCTTGAGTATAAGAGTGAGATCCACCTTTGTTTCATAGATCTGTAAAAGGCGTTTGACAGGGTCCCCTGGAGCAAACTTTGGGACTGTTTGGCAAAGAAGAACATTCCAGCACCTCTGATTCATGCTATACAGAGCTTCTACAAGTCTTGCAGAAATTATGTGAGGACAGCAAACCATAAGTCAGAAGAGTTCAGGACCACCACTGGTGTAAGACAAGGTGATATCCTGTCACCTTATCTTTTCATACTCCTCATGGACGATGTCATCAAGGCATGTAAGGAAGAACAAGAAAGTATTCAGTGGGGTACTGGAAGATGAGACAGGTCTGTATTTCATAGCTGGCATTTGCTGATGATGTTGCCCTGATTGCTAAATCAGAGGCACATCTCCAATCCAACCTGCAAGTCTGGAAGGAAGAGCTATAGAAGAGATGGATGGTCATAAGCAGCTCTAAGACAAAATCCATGGTGATATCAGGAGAAGAAAGAAGACATCAGATTAAGCTGGGAGAACAGGTCCTGGAGCAGGTTGACCAAATTAAATACCTCGGACCTATTATAGACTAGAAGAGTTGGCCACTCGAAAAGCAGCAGCTAGAAGATTTTATTAGGCCATAAATCGAGAATTCCTCAGCAAGAGAGAGGTTGGTAAGAAAACGAAGATGGCTGTATATCGCTCCACCTATTTCCCAGTCTTGACATATGGATGCAAGTCATGGGCAATGACTACAACCCACAAAAGCCAGATCCAAACCTCAGAAATGAGGTATCTGAATAAGGTGGTTGAGGTAACAAGAAGAGACATGGTCCGCAACCAGACAATACGTCAAGGCCTAAATTTCCTTTCCAGAGGACCTTGTGTTGTGCGCGGCTGAGTTGATTTATATTCTGTATTTGACTTGTCCATATTTGTTGAAGTATTTTTGGTAAAAAGTTTTTTACGGGATGGGGTAACCAGCCCCATGCCCAACCCTCCTTAGTTGCTTTTTACGACATGCATGGTAGGGTACAGTGTTACTATTCTTTGCTCCCTTTTCGGCCCCGGTAACACACGAGTGGACACTCTCTGCTGTAGCATAAAAGGTGCTGAGAACTACTCATCCAAGTACTGTCATAGGTTTAAAAAAAATGCATTCTGTTTTGTGCAGGGATATTTGTTTATGTACAGATAGTTATTTGTTAAAATCAGCTATTAATCAAATTTTAGTTTAAATTATGTTTCATCTGGCTGACCTTATAAAACCTCTGTGTTATGGATCAGAATATAGTTGAGGATGTCATAAGGAACTTGTTCTAATAAAACTCAATCTTTACCAGTTGTAGGCAATGCTGTAAACTGGAGAATGTGACAGCAATCCTTTTGTATAAGCTTGTGTGTTGTCCTTTTACAAATTATTTTAATCAAAAGAATACTTAATTAATGTTAAACTGAATGGAAGTTGAGAAGAAAATTATAAATGCATGGTTTTAGTATTTTAAGTACATGATGATACATGTTGTAGATATATTATTTGTATCTACTGACACATGTAGTTGTTTTTGCTTGAATTTAATAATAGGACATGCATAGCCGATTTTATTAAATAGTGAAGACAATAATTTGAAGCAAAATATCTTCTTTGTTTATACAGTAGACGTAACATCATCCCTAAGAGGCAATGTAAAGCTGCATCTCGCAGTTGAGGATATTATCAAGCACTCAATGAGCCAGGGGCTGGAACCTTCACAGATTTCAGCTCTTGTGGATGTGATTGTTAGTTCCAACCACAAATTGTGTAAGTTTTATGTTGTAGTGAAAGTGACATTTGTGAAGTTATGTAGCAGAGGTCTTAGTGGTAAGTAGTGAAAGTGATATGTGTGTGAAGTTATATAGTAATGGTAAGTAGTGAAAGTGATATGTGTGTAAAGTTATGTAATAGGGGTCTTAGTGGTAAGTAATGAAAGTGATATGTGAGTGAAGTTATGTAGTGGTGGTCTTAGTGGTGGTATGTAGTAATGGTCTTAATGGTAAGGGTAGTGAAAATGGTATGTGTGAAGTTATGTAGTAGCTGTCTTGGTGGGGATATGTAGTAGTGTAAGTAGTGAAATTCAAGATTCATTTTTCTACACTGGAAGACCTGGAATATGCAGATGACATTGCACTCCCTCATTCACATCAACACATCCAAGAAAAAACCGATAGACTGAATAAGTATGGCCAGTAGGTTGGCCTGAACATCAATCTGAAGAAGACAGAGGGCATGACACTAAATGTGGGCAATCCTGAGCCAACAACAGTAAGGAACCAGCAGTTAGAACAGACAGACACATTTACTTACCTAGGATGCATAGTAACACCTGATGGCGGAACAAGCAAGGACATTAACAACAGAATGAATAAAGCGAGAACTGCCTTTGCTAGTCTCAACAACATTTAGAAGTCTTCCCAGTACAGCACAAACACCAAATTAAGACTGCATGAGAGCTGTGTACTTTCTGTGCTTCTCTATGGTGCGGAATGCTGGAGAGTAACAGAAGAAAATGTCGAAACTGTCCTCCTTCCACACAATCTGCCTAAGGAAAGTTCTCAGAATCTTTTAGCCAAACACCATCAGTAACCAAGAACTACTTATTCGGAGTAACCAGGAGGACATGCACACCATCATAGCTGGCAGACGCTGGAGTTTGGTTGGCCACGTCCTCAGAAGGGACCCTGATACCATCACAAGAACAGCCATGCTGTGGACCCCCAAGTGAAAGCGAAGGAGAGGCAGACCAAAAACAACTTGGCGGAGAACTGTGGAGGCCGAGATGCAAAGAATGAACCAGAGTTGGGGCACTGTACGAAGGATGGCCGCCGACCGAGCAAAGTGGAATCAATTTGTTGCTGCCCTACAAGACGCCACCAGGCGTAATGGCCACTGACTGCTTTGACGGGTGGCGGTTATGGATCAAAGAAGAAGAAGTAGTGAAAGTGATATGTGTGTGAAGTTATGTCATGGTGGTCTTGTCTTAGTGATAATTTGTGTTAGTGGTTTTAGTAGTAAGTAGCGAAAGTGATAAGTGTCAAGTTATGTAGTGGTGGTCTTAGTCGTAAGTAGTGAAAGTGATATGTGTATGTGAAGTTTTGTAATGGTGGTCTTAGTGGTAGTTGGTGAAAGTAATATGTGTGAAGTTATGTAGTGGTGGTCATAGTGGTGATATGTAGTAATGGTCTTAATGGTAAGGATAGTGAAAATAGTATGTGTGAAGTTAGGTAGTTAGTTATAAGTAATGAAAATTTTAAATGTCAATGTATGTAGCGGACTGTATAATAAATTCTGAAACTGATGTGTGTGAAAGTATGTAGTTGCATTTTTGGTTAAAGGTTAAAGGGGTGTTTTGAAATTATGCAGTAGTCTTTCTGATACACAGTGAACATGACATGTGCCAAGGTCTTTGTGATACACATTGAACATGATGTGTCATTTTATGTTATGGTTTTTGTGATACACAGTGAACATGATGTGTCATGATTTTGTGATACACAGTGAACACGATGTGCCATTTTATGTCATGATTTTGTGATACACAGTGCACGTGATGTGTCATTTTATGTCATGATTTTGTGATACACAGTGAACATTATATATCATTTTATGTCATGATTTTGTGATACACAGTGAACATGTGTCATTTTATGTCATGATTTTGTGATACACAGTGAAGATGATGTGTCATGTTATGTCATGATTTTGTGATACACAGTGAACATGATGTGTCATGATTTTGTGATACACAGTGAACGTGATGTGTCATTTTATGTCATGATTTTGTGATACACAGTGAACGTGGTGTGTCATTTTATGTCATGATTTTGTGATACACAATGAACATGATGTGTCATAATTTTGTGATACACAGTGAACATGACATATGTCATGGCTTTGTGGTGCACCACGAATATGGCATATGTCGTGGTCTTTGTGATACACCATGAACATGATGTGTCATGTTATGTTGTGCTTTTTGTGATATGCAGTGAACATGACTTATGTCATGGTCTTTATGATACACAGTAAATATGACATATGTCATGGCCTTTGTGATACACAGTGGACATCACATATGTCGTGGTCTTTGTGATATACAGTGAACATGATGTGTTGGAGTCTTTGTGATACACAGTGAACATGACATATGCAGTGGTCTTTGTGATGCACAGTGAACATGACATATGCCATGGTTTTTGTGATACACAGTGAACATGACATGTTATGGTCTGTGATACACAGTGAATATGACATGTCATGGCCTTTGTGATACACAGTGAACATGACATATGTCATGGTCTTTGTGATACACAGTGAACATGACATATGTCATGGTCTTTGCGATACACAGTGAACATGACATGTCATGGTCTTTGTGATACACAATGAACATGACATATGTCATGGTCTTTGTAATACACATTGAACATGACATATGTCATGGTCTTTGTAATACACAGTGAACATGACATATGTTGTGGTCTTTGTGTTACACAGTGAACATGACATATGTCATGGTCTTTGTGGTACACAGTGAACATGACATGTTTTGTTATGTCAGTCTTTGTGGTACACAGTGAACATGACATGTGCCATGTTATGACATGGACTTTGTGACACATGTTGAAGGTGATATGTGATTTGGATGTCTTGTGAGGATTAATCCAGATCAACCTGCAGTTTTTGCATATAGTCTTTAAATAGAAATAGTTAGGAAATAGGGTGCCAGAGAAAGATTGATCCAAGGAGGGAACCGTCATTTAAATTACAACAAATCAGGCGCAGTAGCGAACATGACAAAATGAGGAATAAATGGATTTGGATACCTTGTGATTAATCTTGATCAACCAGAAACATTGACATGTAACCCCATAAAATAGAAGCAGACAGGAAATAGGTTACAAGGAAAAGATAAAAGGAAGGGGTGATGTGGAGCACAATGAAATGCAATATATCTTTTTTCCCAGTGTTAAAAAAAAGTGCTGGGAGCCGCGCTAGCGTAGTGGTTACCACTCTGCGCTGGTGACCGGGTGACCCAGGATCAAACCCGGCCGAGGACATTTGAAGATTTTTCGTCGACCGGGATTTGGACTGGATTAACTCGAGCTCTGGCGAGTACATTTGAAGAAGTGTCATCGACCAGGGACTGGCGGCTCCTGAGCCAACCCAGTTCTAATGGGTACCTCCGAAATCAGCGAGTATCTGCCTGAATGGCGAGGGACACCTGTCTCTGTGCAAGAAAAAAGGGATACTCATGTAAAATCAGTGTCAGGTTAGACATACATACTAACCTGAGATTTCGCCTCGAGTAATAGCGTGCGTACGAAAAAAAAAAAAAAAGTGTGTACCCTCTTGAATGTGTTATCTCCTCTATTATATCCTCTATAACCATTATCCTTGTTATAGCTTTACAGTGCAGTCCGGATAAGCTTATCCGAAATTCTGCTTATCAGGAGTTTCTACCAAAGAGGACTTCTGGCCGGGACCTGCAAAATTGCTTCAACTTAAGTGAAATTCTGCTTAAGCGAATTCCGCTTATCCAGACTGCACTGTATTAAAAAAAAATATTATGTTTTTTTTCCTTTAAGCTCAGACCATCCGCTCAAAATTAGTCAAGTGTCTGATTCCATCAAGCAAGGTGCCACAAGCTGCCATTGTCAGAGTGTTGGCGCACATCAGCACAAAAATATTCACCAGCCCAGGCCCTTCTAATCTGCATGTAAGGCATTGTAACCAAGTAAATATGAATATGTTAAAACTCATTGGTATGATACATTGTTACATTGCCAGCACACGTGAGGTGTTGATAATCGCTGCAAAAACCAGGGTTATGAAGTCGGAAAAGGATTTTTCAGACTCCGACTCCAGAAATGTAATAAGTACAACTGCAGCTAAGACTATATTGCATATAATTTTATCTTTGATGTATGTAAAGACTGGCTAACTAAACATATTCACACCTATACTGCAACCCCCTGATCTCATTTGGTTTTAACTAAATTCCTTTTTCATGAATTTAGACGATACTTGTAATTAATATGTATATTATAGGCAAGGCAAATAAAAAATACTCTTTAACAGTTATCATTTGTTAAATGAATGCTGAAAACTTCAATGTATTTAATAGCATCAAAGCTGTATTATAAAAACAAAATAGTTAACATTAAGAGCGAATTTTCATCTCCTGGAAATAAGAAATTGTTAAAATTGAATTGGTTCCAAGAAAGCTGACCACTTTAGTTATATATATATATATATATATATATATATGCAAATGAAAGGAGGCCCCATGTTGTTGTGAAAAGACAATGTAAGAATGTGACTATGCTGCCTCAGGCATGTCATACTCGGTGACTAATAAGAGTTGTACATTGGGCTGGCAACCTCATCATGTCAAACAAAATTGCCACAGAATCCACAACTACAAGGGGACCATCTACAGGGTTGTCTCCATGCTCCACAAGGAGTACAAAGGAAAATGATGATGGTGGTGAAATCTTGAAATGGTGAAATGATGATGGTGGTGAAATGATGATGGAGGTTCTGAGGTGACAGTGAATGGAGACAAAAGTATAGAGAAACATAATCATATCTGTTGAAACGGAAGAAGCCAGTACCTTCTGCAGTATACTTGTGTCAAGTTTAACTGTATAAATTTCAGTCTGCAAAGCGCATTGACTAAAGATGAGATATTTCATGAGATGTTTTAAACAAAAGAACTGGATTCCTTGACAAATATCCAGATTCCTCCTGTCACATACTATCAGCTCAAGGTCTTTCCATGTGTTCCCTTCCCTGTCATTGTCATTTCTGTCTCCAGCTCTCTTCATTATGTCTTCTTCAGTCTGCTCCTGCTTCTCTTATCCGTTGGATAGACTTCCTGAAAATGTTATCAACAGGTTTTCTCAATGTTTGTATAAGAATTTTCTTCTTCTTTGATCCTTAGCCGCCGACATTCAAAGCAGTCAGTGGCCATCACGCCTGGTGGCATCTTGTGGGGCAGCAACAAACTGCTTCATCTTTGCTCGGTCAGCAGCCATCCTTCGTAAAGTGCCCCAGCTCTGGTTCATTCTTTGCATCTTGGCCTCCACAGTTCCCCGCCAAGTTGTTTTTGGTCAGCTTCTCTTTAACTTTCCTTCAGGGGTCCATAGCATAGCTGTTCTTGTGATGGCATCAGGGTCTCTTCTGAGGACGTGGCCAACTCATCTCCAGTTTAAGAATACTTACTTACTTACTTAGTCGTTCCTCTTCTACCGTGAGGTGTAGAGGTTTGGAAGAGAGAGCGCCAGACTATCCTATCGGCTGTCTTTTTCCTGGCCTGGTTCCATTCTAGTCCTCGGTCCTTCAAAGATTGTCTAATATTGTCCTCCCAGCGGACTCTGGGTCGTCCTGGAGGTCTGGATCCCTGGCTCTTTGTTTCCCATGCTTGTCGTGGTAGCCGATCTTCTCCCATTCAGTTTAAGAATACTTGGCCCTTTAATTCTTGTTCAAAGGCCAGTGGAACAAGAAGTGAGGAAAGGACATTGGTACGGGTGGGACATACATTTAGGAAGCCATTTGTTAACATTACAAGGTAGTCCTTGTTCTGGAATCCTCAGGGTAAGATCAATCAGTCAGTACCCTTTAGCTCCCTAGGGAGCATAGGTCTTCAAGAAACGCATGCCAGGTCCTCCTGTCACATGCCAAGTCCTCCTGTCACATGCCAAATCCTCCTGTCACATGCCCTCTGCTTAAGTTCTTAATCTTAAAACCAGAATGATTCAGAAGTTCATAATTGGATGCTTGATTACACAGGACGAATACTATGAGAAGATCACTATAGTGGAACTGCTGGAAAGTATCAGACAAACACCAGCGGAACATTAGGTAAGTAGAAGACACTGCCGTTGGGTAGGACAGAAATGAAGAACACCTGTTGATACTATTACAAGACCGTCCTTGTTCTGCAATCCTCAGGGTAAGGGAGATAGAGGGAAACAAAAGCACATGGAGAGGAGAACTGGCGGCAGACGTGATAGGGATAAAGGTTTGGTTTGATTTTGGTTTTAAGTACCATCTTCATTGCACGCGAACAACCATCAGTGCTCGGATCTCCTCACTTAGATCACACAAGGAAGATCTCAGCACAGTATTTAAACTCCATAGCACCGGTGAGGATCCCAATGTGTGTACAAGAATCACACATTCTATAAATATTTTTGTGGTGGGTAGGTTTCTTAATTTTTAAATTTTACCAGGGCAGAAGCCATATAGCCTACTCTTTACGATTTCCAACTGCAGAGGGATTGTTTTTGCCCTTATCTAAGAAGGCTAGGCATCCAGTCTCACTACCCAGGAGATCAGGGAGGAGTATGACATCATTAGGAACTACTGATTCTGAAAAAAATTTAATCAATTATATTCCCTGTGCTGGGAGCGAACCCATTAGCTTTAGAATTAGAGGTGGACCCCCAATACTAATGGATCTTACAGGACAATAGATTGTGGCATGTTTTTGTTGAAGACCTGTGCTCCACTGGGAACTGATCGATAATGATGATTATGAGATAAAGAAAACATGGAAAGGCCTTCAATGAATGGCACAGGACAAAAAGACTTGTTAAATGTCTGTACTCCACATGGACTAGAAAGGCAGTGGTGAATTATGTGCTTTCTTAATACAAGTGAAGTCAAATTGTTCTCCCATGCAGAGTTTGCTGTTGCGCTGGATTCTTCTGGTGTTTGACCACATTGACAGCTACGACCAGCTTCACAAACTCTACAACATCGTCTTCTGTTTTATCAACTCACATCGTCTGGTAAGTAATGATCTAATGCTGGATCTTTGATACACTATTGTTGAAGGGGAGAAGCTACAGGGAAATGTTTTCATAAATAATTGCAGCATTTCAATTAAATTGCATTGGCTTAACTTAAAATATTGATAGTTGAGCCTAACACAGCTTTTGGTGGTATAATCTTATTGATTGCCATGGAAATGGCTGGCATATGGGATTTTAATCCTGTATCTCAATTCAGTATAATTTATTTCTTCTTCTTCTTTTATTGAAGTATAAACACCAAAGTTGAAATTAAAGCACATCATTGTGTTTTAAAACTTTTTGTCAAAATAAATTTTTGATAACTTTATTAGATCTAAAGCTTTTAAATGTTACATTGTTAGGTTAAAAAATAGTAACAAATTATGAAAATTATGCATTATTTGCAAAAGATAAAAATGTTGGTAAGGTATCAGAAATTTGATCTGATAAAATTTTATTGTGCATTGAACAGTATCTGTGCCAAATCTCAAATTGATTGATGAATAAACATTAACCCTGCTGTTCTTGGTCTGCTTGTTCGTAACAGCTTCCACACGCTTGTCATTTGCTGTTTCTTCTGACCACCAAACACAATGTCAGATTGTTCAGAGTACAGAAACTATTGGAGATTGTCAAGTCATTGGTAAGTTATCACAAACTATTGCCTTTCAATTTTCTGTCCACGAGAGTAATGTCTGGAAGGTCTGTTTTCACTATGGAGTTGTTCAAGGAGCACCAGGTCATGCAGGCCTTGTTGGGATTGACCTTGGAGCTGGTTTCCTCTCACCATTTAGAAACTGCTTGAAGAATCTCAAGTATTTTGTTAACCATTTCTTGTCTATCTGAGCCAGTCCTGTAAATGAGCAAGTCATCGGCAAAAGTTAATGTTCTTCCCAAACCTGTTGGTGGAATTGCAGCTATTTTTGCTGTATATATTTTCTGCAGACGCTGCTATAAGTGAATATTTGAGAGAGTATCTACAAATAAAGGTCCTTATCCTTGAATCTTAAAAGCGTGAGGACAGCCATGTTTTGGAAATAGGATTTTTTTCTGTTTCCAAAAGTCGCCCAAAGTAACCTAAGTCGCCCAAAATATCTCAAAGTCAGCCCCTGTGTTTGAAAATTGCCCAAACTGTGTTTGAAACTCATTCAAAAGTAGCCCAAGGTTGCTCAAAAGTTGCCCAAAAATACTTTTGCTTTTCAGAATATTTCAGTTTTCGGGTGTTCAGATTCAAGAATTCGGACCTGTATAGTCATTTTTTACGTAGTTTATTATATCTTTAAATAATTTTTCTTTTCATGTGTACACTTGAACTCAGATGTTCACTTGTTTTATGTGAAATGTACATATGTATTCATTAATTAGCATTTGGCTCCCTCACAAGCATAGGTTGAAAACATGTTTGTGCCTTCCTGTCTTGTTCCATCTGCTCAAGATCCTTTTAAGTCTTCAACAGCCAATGTTTTTGGCTTTCTCTGTGCTGTATCATGAGCCTCCTTAACTGGACCATCTTCTCTCTTGGATGACTGAGTGATTGAGTTATCCACTTTGATGTGCACACTTTGGTTATTGAAAGTCACATTAACTGCTCCTGCAGGACACTTTGTTTTATGACAGGATGATAAGGTCTGCTTTTACTTTTACCAAGCATTTGTAGATGTTGCTTTCTGTTCTCCAGTCTTCAGCATCCTGAAGTCTGACAAGGCTGACAAGGCTGGTAGGTGTCACACAAATGAAATAATAGGATCTTCATGTAGAAAAACTTAAAGGAGGCAAAATGAAGTACACCTAAAACATAGAAATCCAAAGAACACAAGGAGACAAGAACTGGAGACAAACATAAAAGGGATAAATTAGACATGGAAAGACTGAGCTGTTTGCATGGGATAAGAAGATTGGCATATGTTTCTTAATGGCCTATGCTCCGTGGGGATCTGAAGAATAATAAGGATGAAGACAGAAATGTATATGAAAACTGGTACTAGAATACTTGAGAGATGTCACAGGGAAATGTTGAAGGTTTATGTTTGTGGCAAAGAACCTGCTGATGAAGATTGCACTATTTCTTCAAATGTAAGACAGTTCAGTTATGAGATGTTGTGCTTTGAGCCTCAGGTAGGTGATCATGTCCCTCTGCAGACTTCAGATCTTGATACTGTCCATCTGTTCTGTTGCTGATCTCTTCCCATGCCATAGTGTCGAGCTACCTTTCTCCTCTCTCTTGCGTACTTTCTCAATGTTTCTCATAATTGTGATATTTTCAAGTTCTCCTGTTTTCATCACGTCCGGTGACCGTTTTAATTGTCTTCTCTATATATTTATTATTCTCTTTCTTTGTTTATTACTTCTTCATTATTCTGGCATTCTTCTGTCATTATCTTAGCAATCTGTGAACTTCTTAACATTCTTCTGAAAAACCAGATCTTTTGCCTCCATTGATTGTTGCAGTTTATATAACATACATAATATTCAAGCAAGCTGCATAGGACAGGATTTCACTTTTAATTTCCCTACCTCTCCCTGCCCCATAGTGTTGTACTTGCAATTTGCTATTTTTATTTAAAACAGCCTGTATTGTTTTATTTGACTTCTTCATTTGCTTTCATAGAACCAAATCTGTCATAAGATGGGTGGTCTGTCTCAGGCTTCTCTTGTCGTCATACAGTATGTCACTCACAGGGGTAGGTGTTATTCATGACGTCAATGTAAATCTCTTGTGGAGTCGACATTCTTAGATGACATTCCCTGCATAGACACATATTTTTAATTTGTTAACTGTCTGTGTTACAAATAAATCATGACAAATTTGGAGTATGGAGCAGACATCACAATTAGTCCTGCATGTCAGAATATTCATTCATTACCCTCCGCTCCCAAGAAGCATAGGCCTTCAACAAACACATGCCAAGTCCTCCTGTCACGTGCCATCATCTCAGGTTCTTTCCACTCATCATTGTCATCTCTGTTTCCAGCTCCATGTGCTTCTTGGTCTTATAGATGTGAGAAAACAGTAAGTTGTGTATAATGTCTATGACCCCGTGTAGTTCCAGCAGGTCTCTGAAGGTGAGAAAACAGTAAGTTGTGTATAATGTCTATGACCCCGTGTAGTTCCAGCAGGTCTCTGAAGGTGAGAATACAGTAAGTTGTGTATAATGTCTATGACCCCGTGTAGTTCCAGCAGGTCTCTGAAGGTGAGAATACAGTAAGTTGTGTATAATGTCTATGACCCCGTGTAGTTCCGGCAGGTCTCTGAAGGTGAGAAAACAGTGTGAAGGTGAGAAAACAGTAAGTTGTTTATAATGTCTGTGACCCCGTGTAGTTCTGGCAGGTCTCTGAAGGTGAGAAAACAGTGTGAAGGTGAGAAAACAGTAAGTTGTTTATAATGTCTATGACCCCGTGTAGTTCTGGCAGGTCTCTGAAGGTCAGAAAACAGTGTGAAGGTGAGAAAACAGTAAGTTGTTTATAATGTCTATGACCCCGTGTAGTTCCGGCAGGTCTCTGAAGGTGAGAAAACAGTGTGAAGGTGAGAAAATAGTAAGTTGTTTATAATGTCTATGACCCCGTGTAGTTCTGGCAGGTCTCTGAAGGTGAGAAAACAGTGTGAAGGTGAGAAAATAGTAAGTTGTTTATAATGTCTAATACCCCGTGTAGTTCTGGCAGGTCTCTGAAGGTGAGAAAACAGTGTGAAGGTGAGAAAATAGTAAGTTGTTATAATGTCTATGACCCCGTGTAGTTCTGGCAGGTCTCTGAAGGTGAGAAAACAGTGTGAAGGTGAGAAAACAGTAAGTTGTTTATAATGTCTATGACCCCGTGTAGTTCTGGCAGGTCTCTGAAGGTGAGAAAACAGTGTGAAGGTGAGAAAACAGTAAGTTGTTTATAATGTCTATGACCCCGTGTAGTTCTGGCAGGTCTCTGAAGGTGAGAAAACAGTGTGAAGGTGAGAAAACAGTAAGTTGTTTATAATGTCTATGACCCCGTGTAGTTCTGGCAGGTCTCTGAAGGTGAGAAAACAGTGTGAAGGTGAGAAAACAGTAAGTTGTTTATAATGTCTATGACCCCGTGTAGTTCTGGCAGGTCTCTGAAGGTGAGAAAACAGTGTGAAGGTGAGAAAACAGTAAGTTGTTTATAATGTCTATGACCCCGTGTAGTTCTGGCAGGTCTCTGAAGGTCAGAAAACAGTGTGAAGGTGAGAAAACAGTAAGTTGTTTATAATGTCTATGACCCCGTGTAGTTCCGGCAGGTCTCTGAAGGTGAGAAAACAGTGTGAAGGTGAGAAAATAGTAAGTTGTTTATAATGTCTATGACCCCGTGTAGTTCTGGCAGGTCTCTGAAGGTGAGAAAACAGTGTGAAGGTGAGAAAATAGTAAGTTGTTTATAATGTCTAATACCCCGTGTAGTTCTGGCAGGTCTCTGAAGGTGAGAAAACAGTGTGAAGGTGAGAAAATAGTAAGTTGTTATAATGTCTATGACCCCGTGTAGTTCTGGCAGGTCTCTGAAGGTGAGAAAACAGTGTGAAGGTGAGAAAACAGTAAGTTGTTTATAATGTCTATGACCCCGTGTAGTTCTGGCAGGTCTCTGAAGGTGAGAAAACAGTGTGAAGGTGAGAAAACAGTAAGTTGTTTATAATGTCTATGACCCCGTGTAGTTCTGGCAGGTCTCTGAAGGTGAGAAAACAGTGTGAAGGTGAGAAAACAGTAAGTTGTTTATAATGTCTATGACCCCGTGTAGTTCTGGCAGGTCTCTGAAGGTGAGAAAACAGTAAGTTGTTTATAATGTCTATGACCCCGTGTAGTTCTGGCAGGTCTCTGAAGGTGAGAAAACAGTAAGTTGTTTATAATGTCTATGACCCCGTGTAGTTCTGGCAGGTCTCTGAAGGTGAGAAAACAGTGTGAAGGTGAGAAAATAGTAAGTTGTTTATAATGTCTATGACCCCGTGTAGTTCTGGCAGGTCTCTGAAGGTGAGAAAACAGTGTGAAGGTGAGAAAATAGTAAGTTGTTTATAATGTCTAATACCCCGTGTAGTTCTGGCAGGTCTCTGAAGGTGAGAAAACAGTGTGAAGGTAAGAAAATAGTAAGTTGTTATAATGTCTATGACCCCGTGTAGTTCTGGCAGGTCTCTGAAGGTGAGAAAACAGTGTGAAGGTGAGAAAACAGTAAGTTGTTTATAATGTCTATGACCCCGTGTAGTTCTGGCAGGTCTCTGAAGGTGAGAAAACAGTGTGAAGGTGAGAAAACAGTAAGTTGTTTATAATGTCTATGACCCCGTGTAGTTCTGGCAGGTCTCTGAAGGTGAGAAAACAGTGTGAAGGTGAGAAAACAGTAAGTTGTTTATAATGTCTATGACCCCGTGTAGTTCTGGCAGGTCTCTGAAGGTGAGAAAACAGTAAGTTGTTTATAATGTCTATGACCCCGTGTAGTTCTGGCAGGTCTCTGAAGGTGAGAAAACAGTGTGAAGGTGAGAAAATAGTAAGTTGTTTATAATGTCTAATACCCCGTGTAGTTCTGGCAGGTCTCTGAAGGTGAGAAAACAGTGTGAAGGTGAGAAAATAGTAAGTTGTTTATAATGTCTAATACCCCGTGTAGTTCTGGCAGGTCTCTGAAGGTGAGAAAACAGTGTGAAGGTGAGAAAATAGTAAGTTGTTATAATGTCTATGACCCCGTGTAGTTCTGGCAGGTCTCTGAAGGTGAGAAAACAGTGTGAAGGTGAGAAAACAGTAAGTTGTTTATAATGTCTATGACCCCGTGTAGTTCTGGCAGGTCTCTGAAGGTGAGAAAACAGTGTGAAGGTGAGAAAACAGTAAGTTGTTTATAATGTCTATGACCCCGTGTAGTTCTGGCAGGTCTCTGAAGGTGAGAAAACAGTGTGAAGGTGAGAAAACAGTAAGTTGTTTATAATGTCTATGACCCCGTGTAGTTCTGGCAGGTCTCTGAAGGTGAGAAAACAGTGTGAAGGTGAGAAAACAGTAAGTTGTTTATAATGTCTATGACCCCGTGTAGTTCTGGCAGGTCTCTGAAGGTGAGAAAACAGTAAGTTGTTTATAATGTCTATGACCCCGTGTAGTTCTGGCAGGTCTCTGAAGGTGAGAAAACAGTGTGAAGGTGAGAAAACAGTAAGTTGTTTATAATGTCTATGACCCCGTGTAGTTCTGGCAGGTCTCTGAAGGTGAGAATACAGTGTGAAGGTGAGAAAACAGTAAGTTGTGTATAATGTCTATGACCCCGTGTAGTTCTGGCAGGTCTCTGAAGGTGAGAATACAGTGTGAAGGTGAGAAAACAGTAAGTTGTGTATAATGTCTATGACCCCGTGTAGTTCTGGCAGGTCTCTGAAGGTGAGAATACAGTGTGAAGGTGAGAAAACAGTAAGTTGTGTATAATGTCTATGACCCCGTGTAGTTCTGGCAGGTCTCTGAAGGTGAGAAAACAGTGTGAAGGTGAGAAAACAGTAAGTTGTTTATAATGTCTATGACCCCGTGTAGTTCTGGCAGGTCTCTGAAGGTGAGAAAACAGTAAGTTGTTATAATGTCTATGACCCCGTGTAGTTCTGGCAGGTCTCTGAAGGTGAGAAAACAGTAAGTTGTTTATAATGTCTATGACCCCGTGTAGTTCTGGCAGGTCTCTGAAGGTGAGAAAACAGTAAGTTGTGTATAATGTCTATGACCCCGTGTAGTTCTGGCAGGTCTCTGAAGAGACAAACAAAGAATACGACTAATACACACTCAGGCATGTTGTACCATGTGACCTAATGTGAGATTGTGCATGGGCCTGGCAAACTCATCTTGTAACAGAAATTCCCACAGAAACCACTGCTTAAGAGCATGTGAATGTTGGTGCAGGCTTCCTGCAAGAGGACTAGCTGCAATAGTGGCTGCATTCTCCATAATGAGCACAAAAGAAGGTGATGATGATGATGATGATGAATGATCAAGTTATTGTTTTCATATGTCTATTTTGCTTTTCTTCCTGCTAGGGTCCTGAACCATATCTTTTGGGTTTGCTGATGATCTACAAGGTTTACTGTCCACATTTAGTGTCTATGAAACTGGAATTTGGTCATAAGGTACAAATTGCATTAGAAATAAATGAACCATTTGGAGAACTCTGTACTAATTACCAAGCAGGACTTACAAAAATAAACACCACCCTCACAGCAATAGACAGCCAATTCAAACAAGAAATATTTATGCCCTCTGATATCATAATCTTCACTGATTCAAAATCAACACTTCAGGCTTTAGAAGAATACCTCCAGACTGAAAGTAAAAAAAAAAAATAATACAGCTGGCTGAAACAATTGACAATCTGCTAATACAATATGATTTCAGCCACTCCAGTGGATACCATGACACACAGACATTCCAGGCAACGATAAGCAGACAGACTAGTAAATCTAGGAGCAAGCATTGTTCAAAAAAATAATCCAGCAGACATGCAGGCAGCTACATGAATACTCCAAAATTTCTTCAAAGATGAATGGCTGAACCAATTGGCAAAAGAGTACTGGACATGCCTTGTACAAAATGAGTCTTCCAACTAAGAACAGAATGCACCAGACTCAACAAGCACTTAAACAAATTAAACCCCACACATGAGTAATTGCCGCAACAGTACAGTCCGTATGAGACATTTCAGAATGTGCTGCTCATTTACCCAGGACTCTCCACAAAAAGATGACAACTATTGCCGGGCTCCCCAACAATAACAAATACTCTATACAGCACCACTCAACAGCTGCAGAACACATGCAAATTCTTCAACTTGGCATTGGCTGCTAAAGAGCGACAACCTCAGCAATCGTAGTTAATCAACAACAACAACAACATTTTAAGAAAGGCATACCCCTGTGATCACAGAAATTAATTAAATAGGATTGAAAGTAACAATTCTTAAATTTCATTTCTATAGTGTTGCTGTGTAAGCTGACCATTAGATTTTTTCAAACTGTGGGAGCGTATGATGGTCATTATAAGGGAGTTAACAAATGTCAAGTCAGTCTTATTATATGGCTCTGAGATGTGGAGAATAATAGAAATGACCACCAAGAAGTTACAGGCTTCCATAAATCATATCTTGTAAGAAATGGTATTACAATGTAAGAAATGGTATTACAATGTAAGAAATGGTATTACAATGTAAGAAATGGTATTACAAGATTAGCAATGTGGAACAAGCGCCAGGTGAAGCATGTGTGAACACAATAAAGGGCGCTGCTGTAATACTGGAAGTAACGCAACAAAAATAATAATTGGTGTGAAGTCCGTTAAACAATTGAACCAATGTCTTAGACCTCAGAATGTCAAGTGTTTCTTGTGCATTGTTTGCGTGTAAAACTGACTTCGTATCAGTCTTTATTTTTTTTTCAAGTGAGACAAGAGGTGAGAAGAAGATAATGATGCCATTGGATGGGACACACATTGAGAAAATCTGTTAATAGCTTTACAGAGCAGTTTCTGATCTGGAATCTTTAGCATAATGAAGGTAGAGAGAGATTTCTTCTTCTACTTTGTACACTCTCAGACGTCCACTTGAATGTTTTCAAAGAAAGCAGTAGTCAGTTTGAGCTATTCAAATCTCCGTAGAGCTTTTCCACGAATGGTACTGGTGTCGGACATATGTGCTTTCTCTGTTCCTCATATGTTGGGCAACTTTGAAGCAGATGTTCAGCAGTCATTTTATCAGTGCCACAGTTACACTGATCGGTAGTTCCTATCTTTAGCTTGTTGAATAGATGGTATCTCAATCTGTTGTGGCCAGTGCGGATTCTGAAGATTACCACTTGTTCTCTTCTATTGAGCTGGTAGTATGCATCATTTTGTGTGTGACCTGGATGCTGTACATCCCATATGTTTCTGTATCTGATTCTGATAAAACTGTTTGCTGCCTCGAACGTTACGCTTGCATCAGGCTGAGGTAGATTTCCACCTTCCTTTGCCAGTCTGTCAGGCTCTTCATTGCCAGGGATGTTACAGTGAGATGGGATCCATTGGAGGGAGATTTAAAAACACTCAGAAAAGAACTTGAGACAAACATACAAGGGATTTAGAAGGTGTGAATAGAACTTAAACAGGTAGCCCCAAGACAGGAAAACCTGGCATAAATTTGTTGAAGGAAGGCCTATTATCCTCTCAGTACAGCACAAGCACAAAATTAAGATTATATCAGAGCTGTGTACTTTCTGTGCTTCTGTATGATGCGGAATGCTGGAGAGTTACAGAGAAAGAAATGTCGAAATTGTCATCTTTTCACACAACATGCCTAAGAAAAATTCACCTAATCTTTTGGCCGAATACCATCACCAACCAAGATCTGCTTACTCCGAGCAAGCAAGAGGACATGCACACCATCATAGCTAGCAGATGCTTGCGCTGGGTTGGCCATGTCCTCAGAAGAGACCCCGATGCCATCACAGGAACAGCTATGCTATGGACCCCTGAAGGAAAGCGAAAGAGAGGCTGACCAAAATCAACTTGGCGGAGGACTGTGGAGGCTGAGATGCAAAGAATGAACCAGAGTTGGGGCACTGTACGAAGGATGGCCACCGACCGAGCAAAGTGGAATCAATTTGTTGTTGCCCTTCAAGACGCCACCAGGCATGATGGCCACTGACTGCTTTGATGGTCAGCAGCTAAGGATCAAAGAAGAAGAATAGAACTTTAACAGGTAGCCCCAAGACAGGCAGGCCTGGCATAAATTTGGTGAAGGAAGGCCTAATATCCTTAGGGAACTGAAAGTTAATGATAATAGGAAAACCCATTTTTTTGAGGTGGTTGGAATAATTACAGAAGTCACGGGAATAAAAATATTGTTAGAGAATACCAGGACATAAAGTTTTAGAAAAAAAAGATTCTACCTTCATTAGTGGACAACAGCGATTAATTATGATTGAACCTTGATTGTATACGCTATAGAAATCCTGTTTAAATTGATCTCTTATTATTATTTGCTATTAGAATATATTTTAAGTATTTACTTTATGGCATATTCAGAAAAATGCATGGAATAGAAGGATTAAAGTGGTATGACAAGATCCCTAATGTGGAACTGATGACAAGAACCAGTGGAACAAGAGATGAGAAGAAAAAGCTGGAGATGGATAGGACACACATTGAGGAAACCTGTTGATAGCATTACAAGGCAGTCCTTGTTCTGGAATCCCCAGGGTAAGAGAGGTAGAGGTAGACCAAGGAACACATGGAGAAGAGAACTGGAGACAGACATGGAGGGCACAAAGAAGACATAGAGAGACCTTGAGCTGATGGCACAGGACAGGAAGACTTGGCATATGTTTGTTGAAGGCCTATGCTCCTTAGGAAGCTGAAGGGTCGTGATGATGATGATGATATTCAGAGAATAATTTTAAAAGGTTAGTAAATGAAACATTGCAGTTAGACTTGTAGATGATGTTTACATGTTTGTAATTTAGCTCTCAGCATCAAGTGGCAAATTGGTTAGAATGTTTGCTTCTGGAGGCAGGCACCATGTTTGAAGTCAGGTAGCATCATGCTGCAGTGTGTTCCCAGCCATAAAAATGTCACTGATTCAGCTGTGGTCTTAGGAAAAGAACAAGCACATGGATGGGGACCAGCAGTCCTGTCTTATAAAACTGACACCTAGTATAGTAAATAACACCATATTCCCATATGCCTCAATGCTCGTGTAGTAACATCTCTAATACTTCCCTCCTCGGTGCCAATATCTGCTATGGGATTACCATCTCCTTCACATTAGCTCTGTTTACTAAAAAAAAAATATGTCATGTAGTTGTAAATTTGATACTGCTGGTAATATTTTAATAAGAGGTATTGTTGGTGAAGATCAGGTTAGGTTTAATTGAAGAAGAATATATTTTTATGGCCATTATTTTTCATTAAAAACATTTAGGTGTTTTTCAAAGCCCATGATACAACATGGAGGTCAACGATTGAAGCAATTGTCAAACAAAGAGATGTAGCAGAAGACCGCGGGACTTCACAGAAAGTCAGTGAGATACAGAGTCGAAGGGAGAAAGCCAGGGTACAACCAGTAAGAGGCTCCGTTTCAGTAGATTGGTTCCAATATGTTAGATATTGTCCATGATGATGATGGTGAAGAGTGCGTGTGTGTGGTAATGTGTAAAGAATGGAGAGCTCTCCAGTCTGTGTTTTTACAGGCCTGTGTGTGGTGTGAATGAATACTGTCCAGGCTGGTTAAAGCAAGATATATAAATAGATTCTGAGCTTGTCTCATATATGTAAATCTTGTCCACAAATATCATGTGGGTTTCAGTGTTCTGTCATTTGGGTTGCAAAATGGGAATTGAAAAGAGTTGCGGGCTGAATGCTGAGCTTGCTGGCTGTATTGTTTATTATTCATTGTTTATTATATGTTGAATATTAGATCACATTTTATGTTCGCCAAACACTGAGGAGGTCGTTGCAGAATTGGCATAGTAAGCAGTCCTTTTCAGTGCATTATCATGCTAACTGGTGGAGACTATTAGTCCTTTTCAGGGCTTAGTATTTATCAGTAATGTATGACCTAGCAGTTCCAAAGGTTGTTACAGCCGGGAGTTGTAGTGAGGATAAGCTCTCACTGCAGATAAAATACTTCTATGGCACGCGCCTCAAACTACCTCTGACAACCAAGTCCAGCTCCCGGCATTCACATGTGGCTCAATTTGAGCCCGGCGGAACTGTTTCCACTGACTGGAGAAGGGGCAAAGGCGAGCGACTGTCACCTTAAAACCAGCAGCTTCGGGCAGATAGGGCTTGTGATCCTTGATTGGTAGCTTATCTAAGAGAAGGAACTCTGAATTCAAACCACCGCTGCCTTGCAGGAATATCCATTTATGGAATTGACTTCGGGAGTAAACCCTGAGGATCAATCCGGAGTGGGAGTCCCTAAGGCAGTCTAATGTTGATTCGACATTATTTTGGCAACTCCTGCGGTGTGGCTGGTACCAAACTGTATCGGCTACTGCCGTTCCTTTCGATCTGCAGGCTGTGTGGAGAGGGGGAACATGCTGCATGGGCAACAGCTTGATCTCCATATAACTGTGCCCAAGCTCGCATCCTAGAGAGGACACTCCAGCTTCACCCTATAGGTGTCGGCAAAACACGGGAAGTAGCAGTTACCGGTTATAAGCATTTTGCCCAATTGCCGTAGGGCATGGCGCCAGAGGCTACTTCTGACAGTGGGAGAGGTTCTAGGATCTCACTCGACAGCCACCGCCCGCTTCAAGCTGGGCATCCCCCAGTCAATAAGGTGTTGTCCCGCCACTGTCTGCTTTCCCCATTGGGTGCATGGGGATTAGGGTCAAATCCGAACTGTGGACAGAAAATTTTGCACCAAGCAATTATCGTAATTATAGAAATAAGCAAACTCTCAGATTGGGATGCTGGAACGTCCGGACTGTGTTGATGACCATCAGAAAACCTACAGGACGTAAATGATGTAAGGAAGACAGCCATAATTAAAGGTGAGCTTAAACGGCTTCAGGTGGATATAGCTGCACTTCAGGAAACGCGCCTGGCGGGCTCTGGAACGGTGAGCGAGGACTACTACACATTTTATTGGCAAGGGAAAGATCTTAATAAAACTAGAGAACACGGAGTAGGTTTTGCGGTCTAAAAATCGCTAACTAAAATGGTTGAACCAGGTGAGAATGGATCAGAACGCCTGTTAATGCTCCGCCTGCAAACTAGCACAGGTCCCATCACCCTTGTCAGTGTGTATGCTCCTACTCTGTACTCTGCCTCAGAAGCTAAAGATGAGTTCTACGAGAATCTAGCAGCAGTCATCAAAAGCATACCTAGGCAAGAACACCTTGTTCTCCTTTGTGACTTTAACGCTAGAGTGGGTGCCGATAATGTTTCATGGCCTTCATGTCTGGGCAGGTTTGGTATTGGCAAGATGAATGAAAATGGACAACGGCTCTTAGAGTTGTGTGTCCACATGACCTCTGCGTGACCAACACCTACTTTCAGACAAAACCCCAGCATAAGGTGTCATGGAGACACCCACGATCCAAGCACTGGCACCAACTGAACCTGATTCTCGTCAGAAGACCACTTCTCAGGTCTGTGCTCTCCACGTGCTCGTACCATAGTGCAGACTGTGATACAGATCACTCCTTGGTGAACTGCAAAATCAGAGCACAACCAAGAAAACTCTATCGTGTCAGACATGAAGGGAAACCACGCATTGATACCAGCAAGATGTCAGACCCTGTCATGATCGCTCAATTTACTGCGACCTTCAGGAAAGTGCTCAGTAGCCCTCAGCATGGTAATACTATTACAGAGAACTGGGAGCATCTACGGAACACCATTCAAAGTACTGCACTTGCCACCTTTGGTAAGAAAACGGCAAAGTCAAATGACTATTGGCTCCAGCTCAGTGAGAGCATCCAGATCGCAGCGTTAACAGGCAACATTAGACAAATGTATGACGGTATAAAGAAAGCACTCAGCCCCCAAAAAAGTAAGACGGCACCGCTAAAAACCATCAGCGGAGAGAAGCTAACCGATAAGGGTAAGCAGATAGAGAGGTGAGTCGAGCACTACTATGAGCTTTACGCTAGAGAAAATACCGTTACCCCTGCAGCCCTTGATGCTGTCAAATGTCTGCCAACTATGCAGGAGCTGGATGCCTAACCAACATTAGAGGAACTCAGCAAGGCCATTGATAGCTTGGCCTCTGGCAAAGCACCAGGCAGTGATGGTATTCCTCCTGATTTAATCAAATGCTGTAAGAGGACACTATTAAATCCCCTGCATAGGGTGCTGTGCCGGTGCTGGGAAGAGACAACTATTCCTCAAGACATGCGAGATGCCAAGATTGTAACACTGTATAAAAATAAAGGAGACAGAAATGATTGCAATAACTACAGAGGCATCTCTCTTCTTAGTGTTGTTGGTAAGGTTTTTGCCAAAGTCATCTTAATGCGACCAGTGTGGATTCCGAGCTGGTAGATCAACAACAGACATGATCTTCTCTGTCCGCCAGCTTCAGGAAAAATCAAGAGAGCAGAAAAGGCCTTTATGTATCGCCTTTATAGACCTCAAAAGTATTTGACCTGGTTAGTAGGGATGGACTCTTCAAAATCCTCCTGAAAATAGGCTGCCCTCCTAAAATGCTGGAAATGATAAAGTCATTCCATGACAACATGAAGGGAACAGTCCAATATGCTGGAAGCACATCACAACCCTTTGACATACGAAGTAGCGTTAAACAAGGCTGTGTTCTGGCTCTGACCCTCTTCGGGATCTTCTTTGCCTTACTCTTGAAACATGCATTCAGAGATGCAACTGAAGGAATATGCCTTCACACTAGGTCAGATGGCCGTCTGTTTAATCTTTCAAGGCTGAAAGCAAAAACAAAAATCAGAAGGGTCACTATAAGAGACTTGTTGTTCACTGATGATGCTGCAGTCGTCACTCAAAGCCTACAGGAGCTTCAGAGCTTGATGAATCGCTTCACTAAAGCATGCAAGGACTTTGGCCTCACAATAAGTCTAAAGAAAACGAATGTGCTGAGTCAGGATGTGAGTGCTGCACCAATTATCACTATCGGTAACTATGAACTGGTTGTGGTGCACCACTTCACATACCTAGGGTCTACCATTAATGACAAACTCTCACTGGACACAGAAATCGACAGCCGCATTGGCAAAGCTGCAGCTACCTTTGCCCGCCTCACATCGCATGTTTGGGGAAACTCCAAACTCACAACGAAGACCAAAGCTGCGGTATATAATGCCTCCGTCACCAGCACACTCCTATATGGCAGCGAGACCTGGACGACCTATGCTAAGCAAGAAAGAAGGCTCAATACCTTCCATTTACGGTGTCTACGTCACATCCTCGGCATCTCGTGGAAAGATAAAGTGACAAATGTCGAAGTGTTGTCATGTGCTGGCCTTTGAAGTATGTATACACTGCTTAGACAGCGCAGACTTCGCTGGCTTGGCCATGTTCGCCGCATGGAAGATGGTCGCATCCCAAAAGATATCTTCTACGGACAATTAGCAGATGGCAAGAGAACAGTTGGGCGACCACAGCTGAGGTTCAAAGATGTCTGCAAGAGAGATATGAGGGCACTGGACATGGATCCAGCAACATGGGAGGATGAAGCTGCCGATCGCACTAAGTGGCTATGCTATTTACGGCGCCACCTCAGATTGGGCGAAAAGAGGCTCACACAACAAGCAGAGGAGAGGAGAAAACGATGAAAGGAGCACCAGAAAATAAGCAGCTGAGGGCTGCCACCTCGGGGGCGCATTCCCACAGTCAGTTATGACTGAAGGGGCTATGTATGACCTAGCTGTCCCGTTTTAGGACCAGCCCTTTTCAGGGCTTAGTATTTATCAGTGGTGTATGGCCTTTCAGTCTGTTTCAGGACCAGCCCTTTTCAGGGTTTCACCATGCTACACCGTTTCAAGGTGTAGTTTTTAATCACTATACTGTAGTTCACTTGTTTTTTGAATGGCAGTTATGCTCTGATATAACCAATGGGCTTCAACGTAGGTTGGAAGAAATGCACCTCACCACAAGAAGGCAAAAAACTCATTTCAATCAATACCCTTTAGCTTTCCAAGGAGCATAGGCCTTCAACATGATGGTATAACACCAGAAATGGTTAAGTGTATAGGAGCAGCAGGCGACCTATTACTCCTGAGGGTCCTACAGGCAGCTTGGTGCAACAAGACCATACCAAAGGATTGGGAGATTGCCATCATAACACCTATTTTCAAAAAGGGTGACAACCGACAATGTGGAAATCATAGAGGCATATCTCTTCTCAGTCTCCCTGGTAAAATCTACTCTAGAATCCTGGAGCAGAGACTCAGACGCCTAGCTGAGCCACAAATGGATGAGCTCCAGTGTGGCTTCTGAGCAAACCGAAGTACTCAAGACCTTATCTTCACTCTCAGACAGCTGAGTGAAAAGGCCTTTCAGTATAAAGGTGAGATGCACGTTTGTTTCTTGGATCTGGAAAAGGCATTTGACAAGGTTTCCTAGAGCAAACTTTGGGACTGTTTGGCAAGGAAGAACATTCCAGCACCTCTGATACGTGCTATACAGAGCTTCTTCAAGTCTTGCAGAAATTATATGAGGACGACAAACCATAAGTCAGAAGAGTTCAGGACTACCACTGGTGTAAGACAATGCGATATCCTGTCACCATATCTGTTCATACTCCTCATTATTGATGACATCAAAACATGTAAGGAGAGAATAATGAAATATTCAGTGGGGTACTGGAAGATGAGACAGGTTTCTATTTCAGAGCTGGCATTTGCCATTGATGTTGCCCTGACTGCTGAATCAGAGGCACATCTTTAATCCAGCCTGTAAGTCTGAAAGGAAGAGCTGGAGAAGAGAGTGATGGTCATCAGCAGCTCGAAAATAAAAACCATGGTGATATCGCGAGAGGAAAGAAGGCATCAGATTAAGCTGGAAGAACAGGTCCTGGAGCATGTCAACCACTTTAAATACCTCAGAGCTGCCATACACTGGAAGGGAGGCATCAAAGAAGATTTGGCTACCCAAAGAGCAGCAGCTGGGAGACTTTTTCAGGCCATAAGTTGAGGGTTCCTCAGCAAAAGTGAAGATGGCTGTATACCACTCGACCTATGTCCCAGTCTTGACCTATAGATGCGAGTCATGGGCAATGACTACAACCCACAAAAGGTCAGATCCAAACGTCAGAAATGAGGTATCTGAGAAAGGTGGTTGGAGTAACAAGAAGAGACATGGTCCGCAACCAGACAATACATCAAGGCCTAAAAGCCCAGCCCCTGCAGACCCAAGTAGAACAGTCCCAACTAAGATGGTTTGGCCATGTCTGCAGAATGGGAGGAGATCGGCTGCCACGACAGGTATGGAAGACTAAGAGCCGGGGATCTAGACCTCCAGGACGACACAGAGTCCGCTGGGAGGACAACATTAGACAGTCTGTGAAGGGCCGATGACTAGAATGGAACCAGGCCAGGAGGAAGACAGCTGATGGACACTTTGGCGCTCTCTCTTCCGTACCTCTACATCTCATGGTAGAAGAGGAACGACTAAGTAAGTAAAGGTTCGACATTGGTGACCTTGTCATGCCATTTCAGTCCTTCTTTTCAATGCAAGCACCCATTTATGATAAAAACCAGAAAGCTACAGACATTCAAAATCCTCAGTGAAACCAAAATTTGTTGTTGAAACAATGATAGTGTCAGTGGATGTGACATCTACTTTTGATTCATTTGTGAGATTTTTCCCCTCATCATCATAACAGCGCTCTAAACGACAGAAGCTGATGATCCCACAACCTCATTCTGCAGCCCATGAAGTGGAGGAGGAAGCTGATGTTGAAACTCGGGATCTGTTACATATGGCTGACAAAGTTCCCTACACACAGATTGAGTCTTTTACTGGTTTTCTGGAGGCTATTGATAGAATTGAGGTAGTACTCTTGTTGTCTTAATCATTATAATTAGTAAACTACCAATCAGTCAGTATTCTTTAGCTCCCCAAGGAGTATAAGCCTTCAACAGACACTCCTGCCATGTGGCATCAGCTCAAGTTCTTTCCTCATCAATTTCCCTTCAGTCTCCAGTTCTCAAATCCGTCCTTTATTTGGTCTAACTCTGCCTGTCTTTCCTTGGAGATTCCAGACCAGGGACTACCAAAACATGACGTGATCAAGTTATGTTATGCTCTTTTAGCTTCGTGTCCTGAGAATGGCACCATTTCCCCCCGTGTTTATTTTCATTCCCTTGCACCATCAGTGAATCTTTGTAGTCAAACCTGTCTGGATTCATTAGCTCTAAAGCCACCGAGCTAGGCTTCAGAAATGGCGAGAGGAGAAGCGAAAAGTAAATAGAATGTAGTTTGATTAATTACTTAACAGCTCTTTTATCACAATATTTTTGTAAATGTATGGCTAACTTTAAATTTGGTGCCTTGGTAGCTTGTGTCTTGCATATATACTTAATGATTGTCTGGATTCCTTCTTGGCATGAGTGCTGTATAAAATTGACCATGAGGAAAGACTGCTTCATGTAGGCATTCTAGATGAACACTGTGGGTTCAGACAATCACTGAGGTCTTCAGTAACCATCGTGCCAAGTGTCAAAATAAAAGAAGTAACTGAACACAAGATGAATGGACATGTTGAAGAAATCACTTTATTTGCACAAGCATTTCTAATCTAAAGTAGTCACACATACATGTTTGCATTCATATACGCACACCCACATAGAGAGAGAGAGAGATGGTCATCAACAGCTCTAAAACAAAAACCATGGTAATACATGAGAGGAAAAAAGGCATCAGGTTATGCTGGGAGAACAGGTCCTGGCACAGATCAACCACTTTGAAGTTGTTGAAATAACAAGAAGAGACATGGTCAGCAACCAGATGATACACCATGGCCTCAAAACCTAGCCCTTGCAGACCCAAATGGAACAGTCTCAATTATGGTGGTTTGGTCATGTATGCAGAATTGGAGATCGGCTACCTCGACAAACATTGGAAATTAAGACCAGGGATCCATACCTCCAGGACGACCCAGAGTTCGCTGGGAGGAAAATATCAGACAATCTCTGAAGGACCGAAGACTAGACTGGAACCAGGCCAGGAAGAAGACAGCCAATAGTAGGATCCAGGAAGAAGACAGCCAATAGTAGGATAGTATGGCACTCTCTCTGGCAAACCTCTACACCCCAGGGTAGAAGAGAAACAACTAAGTAAGTAGTCAAACTTATGCAGAAGAATTTAACAAAAGCTAAATGCACAACTATACATGCTGTGACGAACAAAAAAAATGTCGTGATACACTGGAACGCACTATGAGAATCCACTGAAACTGCTAATGTTAGAAATGAACAAAATTATATGTGTAATTAGCATATGGTTTTGTTTAGTATCCGAGCCAGGTAGCCGCTTGTCTGGCTGACACAAGACTCCAACTGTTGCTGATGTGCGACCCTGATCCCTTGATAATGGCTCGTCTCTGCTTCTGGATCCAGCACATTTTTGCTTTTGGTAAGTATAAGATTTGTGATAATAAAAATGTATGAGTGCTGCATAATTTCTATACTTCTCTGTGATGGAGAATGTTGGAAAATAACAGAAAAGGAAATGTCCAAATGTGTCCTCTTTTTTCACACAACCTGCCTAAGGAATATTCTTCAAATTCTAACTAAACGATGGTTTGACCATGTCTGCAGAATGGGAGAAGAAAGGGTACCATGACAAATTTGGGAAACTAAGAGCCAGGGATCCAGACCTCAAGGATGACTCAGAGTTTGCTGGGGGACAACATTAGACAATCACCTAAGGACTAGATTAGAACCAGAGAAGGAGGAAGACAGCTGATAGGATAGTATGGCACTCTCTCTGACAAACCTCTACACCCCACAGTAGAAGAGGAATGACTAAAGTGAGTAGTACTGAAAAATAACGTTGGTCGAATAAAAAGTTATTAATTAAATAGTAAAAGTACTAAATTATATATTATTATTTGTAGTGATCGTTCGATACAGCGCGATTGTAGCTATAAACAGTGTTAGATCTAAAATGAGGCACAATTTGGGACTCGACTTGCTACTTAACTTAAAGCCAGTGTTAGGGACTTGTGACGTGCGAAAAGACTTAAGATTCATTAGGAAAGACTTGACGACAACTCTGCTAATTGCTTTGTCAGTCAGCGGCCAAGGACCAAAGATGATTTGTACTATCAAAAGACAACAGCAAAAGCCCAGACTTTACAGTTATTATTTATCTGAACGTTTTTTAGGAAATGAATTGATGTTACTTTTAATTCTATGTATATTAGTCCTTTGTTTTTAGGCCCCGTTTCACAACTTCAGCCATGGCATTAAAAAAAAAAAATTTTTGTTCAACAGTAAAGTGTAATTCTACTAATTTTCTGTGCCACATTGAAGGCATTTCTTAATAGTTGGATGCAACTAGACGAAGCTAGTAAAAATTTTGACATACTGAGAGACAGGTATCTTGAGACATACCTTTTGAAGAACATTGCATGGGTAAAACAGTTATTACAATTAAAACCTGAAAAAAAGTGAAAAGTTATCATTGAGCATGGTATGTCTGAAATATCATATTCTGAGAAAACTATATTTCATGTGTTCAATTTTATATTGATATTTCAGAATAGGCCACCACTTTCAAATGGAAATCATGTTTATATTCAAGATATATATAAACCAGACCACAAGGTCTATATGTTTGGACATATACCTTAATATAACCAACAGACCTTGTGAGGAGGTTAACTGATTCAGTACGTAATTATTTTCAGCTCTGGACGGAATTATTTTTAAGCCCCAAAAATTTACACATACATAATTTACGTTTACTGACAATGTGTGTCTAATCATGAGTTAAGTATAACATTATATATCAAATTAAAGTACATTGGATGAACAATATAAATCCATATGCCTTTCTAGCTAATTTTATGTTATGTTTATGTTATAACAGATAACATGTACATGGAAAAAAAGATAACTTGAAATTTTGAACAAAAATCTTCGACTTACGTAAGGCTTGTAACATAAATTGTTATCACAATACAGTTTCACTGCTCTCTTTGTACAGGTAATCCATTTAGAAACACAGAAAAAGTAAGAAAGTTATGGTTGATCACACAGTTTGTTCACTGTTCACATATTAGTAACATATCCTGTGTGTTTCCGGCCATTATGGCGATACGACAAAACACGATTAAAGATGAAGATAAATGTGAAAAAATCGCTTCAAATGCAAATAAAATACGTTGAAGCTTGTTGAAATTTGCCCAGTTTTTTGTTTACTTCCGTTCGAGATAAATTCCGGGCATTATAAAATATCAGAATGGAAAGAAACAAGGAAATAAATCAGCGTCTTTTAAAAGATCTTGCGGATACAGCGGTCGGCCATTGCGTCTTTTAAAAGATCTTGCGTACGGAATCAGTTAAATCAGATGCCTTGCCTAATTCCTTTATTAGAAAAAAAAGGGGGGTAATGTAATTTCTACCAGTTTACAACATTGAAACTGAAGTTTCTTATAGTGTAAAAATATTAAAATTGATTTTTGTAACCAAATGAAAGTTTATGTGTTACATTTTACCAGTTTCATTGCTGATTGTCAGAAATCTCTTCTGTACAATGATTGTATCATAATTTTTAAAATTTTATAAATTTAATTTGCGAGCTGGAATGTTAGCAGTTGTCATATTTTCATACTTATTTTCATGCTATACAATTTTCAGTGCGGTTCAGTTTTTAATTGCGCTCAATTGTTTAGATTAATCTCTGACTATTTTCAGTGGTTTTAAAATGTGCTACTTGTCCAGCTTCAGTCCTGTCAGTTTTCAGTGGTTTTTACTTGTTTAGATTTAGTTCTGAAAATTGTTGAGTGCTTTGTAGTTTTTCTTAATTATTTAGTGTCAGTTTTGACTTTTTTTTGTGTGACATGTTTTTGTGTGTATTGATGTTGTTATTGCAACTTTGACATTTTCATTAGTATAATTGTTATTTATGTTGTTTTTTGTTTTTTTGTTTAATGGATTTAAATGTACCTATATTTTACATTTACTTACTTACTTACTTAGTCGTTCCCCTTCTACCATGAGGTGTAGAGGTTTGGAAGAGAGAGCGCCAGACTATCCTATCGGCTGTCTTCCTCCTGGCCTGGTTCCATTCTAGTCCTCGGTCCTTCAAAGATTGTCTAATGTTGTCCTCCCAGTGGACTCTGGGTCGTTCTGGGGGTCTGGATCCCTGGCTGTTTGTTTCCCATGCTTTTTACATTTATACTAGTTTATTTAATGCTTCCACAGTTTCAGTTGCAAAAAATGCTACAAATTTCAGTTTGTCCAAGAACTACAGGAGTGGTTATGATAAATGTGTGTGTGTGTGTGTGTGTATAAGACTAGTCAGCATCTGATTGACAGAGTGGTAAGAGCACTGGTCTCTGGTGGTAAAGGTGCCAGGTCCGATTCACAGTATCGACATGCTCCAGTCTACCCAGCTGTAAATGGGTGCCTCTTCTAGCTAGGGAAGGAAAAGACTGAGGAAGGGAATAGGTCACCCCATCTCTCGATGCTGGACCTAGTACAGTGAAGTCTTTAACACCTTCACTCCCCTTCGGCAGTATCTGCTATGGGACTAGCTTTACCTTTTTCTATAAGACAGTTTAAAATTTGGTGTATAAGTATTCTGATCTGAAAATAGCCATTGTTCTGAGTAGAAGAAATAGAGGGAAGCCAAACAAAAAATTAGTTGGAGAAGGGAACTTGAAGATGGTACTAAAAGGGATAAGTGAATGCGTGCCGAAACTTTGAATGTATGCCACAGAATAGGCAGACTTATTGTGAACTTGTTGAAGGCCTATGCGACACAGGTAATTGTAGGATAGTGATGATGACTTTATTTTCAACATGTTGCAGTTATGTTATATCATATCCTGTTTTTATCTGTTAAATGCTTGTTTTACATAATATTTTTTCAGCCCCAAACCTGTACAGATTCATTGTAGTAGCTTTGTTAAGTGTTCTTATAGTAACTTTGTTAAGTTTTCTTGAAGTAACTTTATTGTATATATCATGGTGGCAGGTTTCAAGGGAACAGACAGAGGCTCCTCAGAGAAAAATGAAAAATTGCTGCAAGCACTGTTCACATTGTCAAGGAATGTTCAGGTCATTAAAGTCACTTTTTTAGGCATATGGTTTTTTATATATGTCGTCAGAAGCTATTAATAGGTTGTGCAAGGGGCTGGCAACCATATCATGAACAACATATTGTTACAGCAACCATCTCTGTAAGAGCACATGCATGCTTGAATGTAGGCTTCCTGTAAGGAGATCAGCTGTGTTGGTGGATTCATGCTCAGTAAGAAGTGAAAGGGGAGAAGATGATGATGATTGCTTGAATGTAGGCTTCCTGTAAGGAGATCAGCTGTGTTGGTGGATTCATGCTCAGTAAGAAGTGAAAGGGGAGAAGATGATGATGATTGCTTGAATGTAGGCTTCCTGTAAGGAGATCAGCTGTGTTGGTGGATTCATGCTCAGTAAGAAGTGAAAGGGGAGAAGATGATGATTGCTTGAATGTAGGCTTCCTGTAAGGAGATCAGCTGTGTTGGTGGATTCATGCTCAGTAAGAAGTGAAAGGGGAGAAGATGATGATTGCTTGAATGTAGGCTTCCTGTAAGGAGATCAGCTGTGTTGGTGGATTCATGCTCAGTAAGAAGTGAAAGGGGAGAAGATGATGATGATTGCTTGAATGTAGGCTTCCTGTAAGGAGATCAGCTGTGTTGGTGGATTCATGCTCAGTAAGAAGTGAAAGGGGAGAAGATGATGATGATTGCTTGAATGTAGGCTTCCTGTAAGGAGATCAGCTGTGTTGGTGGATTCATGCTCAGTAAGAAGTGAAAGGGGAGAAGATGATGATTGCTTGAATGTAGGCTTCCTGTAAGGAGATCAGCTGTGTTGGTGGATTCATGCTCAGTAAGAAGTGAAAGGGGAGAAGATGATGATTGCTTGAATGTAGGCTTCCTGTAAGGAGATCAGCTGTGTTGGTGGATTCATGCTCAGTAAGAAGTGAAAGGGGAGAAGATGATGAATGCTTGAATGTAGGCTTCTTGTAAGGAGATCAGCTGTGTTGGTGGATTCATGCTCAGTGTCGTAATTTTTATCTGAGAGGGTGCTGATGAATATTGGTCCCTTTAGAGTGTAAAGTGATATTGAAGGCTCTGTGAGAATAAGGATTTAGGAGAATGAGGTAGTAGATTCACAAGCGCTGGGAAGGAGCAAGGACAGTCTCTTATTACGACAATATCTGTTTTCTCACAGACTACTTCTATCTCTCTTCTGCACAAACAATTGTTTGTCAGTTCCAGTCGCTCAACGCGCTCACCGATTTGGTGATTCTGTCGCTCAACGTACATGAATACAACCTACACAGATGGAAATGTTTGGAGTTTTAGGCCAACCGACAACCAACACAAATAAATATTAATACCTTTATTATCATAAAGGACTCACACATAATTGTACATTTACAGTCAAAAATCAAAGGTTACAGAATACAAATATGATAAGGGAAGAGGGGGTTTTGAGGAGAAATATCCCATCCACCGTTTCCCGTTTATATTTACTAACAGACAAAACCCGGTCCCAAAGACAAGAGGGGGGGGGGGGTGATCAGAGATAGGCAATTTAACCCACTGGTAAATTTAATACTCTGAGGCAAGGGGTTACAGAAAGAAGGGGGGGGGGGGGGGGAGAGGAAAGCTAGGGTTCTCAATTGTCTCCCTTTAAATCAGCAAATTTTACGGGAGGGGGAATGAACACAATTACCCAATCCCGCTAGGAGAGATCCCGTACAAGGAATATAATGCACCTTAGTACAAGGTCGAACTAATTAAAAGGGTAAAGAAAAGATAAATCTCCTTTCATTCAAAAAAACACACTAGGGCTGGCCATCCCCACAAACACACACGCAGACTTACCGAAAGGTGAATTCTGGCACTTCATAGGAAATACATCAAAAAACAGCACTAAACCTTGGCTTAGGTAAAAGTATTTTTCTTCCGTGTACAGCCCCAGATTTTGCGGTTTGTTGAAGTTAACAAAGTGTCCCGAAATCGCTGGACGTTGAAGTTTAACGGTACTGTTTGTTTATTAGATAAAGTTCCTAAAGAAAGGCACAGGCACTTGGCTAAGCGTGAGGTATGGTGTGGTTCCTAAAATTGGCACAGCTGGTGGAGATAACTTCCTTTTTCCGTAATGTCACAAGTTAAGAAAACACTGAGGTAAGTTCTTCTTCGGGGGGGGGGGGGGGGGGGGGGGGGGGGGAAAACCACTGAATATACGTGACAGACAGGGTTCAGGTAGATCGGTGTTTTTTCTTCACAAATAGGGGCCAGTGAATAAAATATGTTCTGCTTCCAGTTTTCTTTAAGGACTCTATATGAACTAGTATTTTTAAAGTGTTTCTTGAATGGCTTTTTTCTCAGTTACGTTCAGAGGAGCGGGGCCCATTACAGGTCGCCACAAGTTTAGCTTTAAAATGTTCATATGTTACTGGAGTTATCGAATTGAGTTTGGCAGAACTCTGTATATAATTAATAATTGCTGGGATGCAGGTTGAATGATCGTTCTGAATGAAAGATAATCAAAACAAGAAATGCATTACAAATCATATTATAATCTGACGCGATAAATTACAGTTAGCCTATTTACTTATTAGCGTCGTCAATTAACAAATCGGGAAAACTTCCCGTGAGTTAAAACAATTAAAAGCACATCTATCTATACAGAACTAAACTGTATTAAAGTTATAATTCTCTTTAACGTCTGCAAAATAAATTTACGCGTCAATTGTATTAGGAAATACTTTTAGCTGTAACATTAGTTTGCACTAGAACTTTGAAAATGGGTTTATTTAATAAGGTTAAATTTACACCACAATCCATTGAAATCAATTGAAATAACTCGACCACTGATCACTCGAAGCTAATGTATAAATTACCGTCTGCACAGAAAGAATACACTCCAATAGTCACGAAGGTAGATGAAATCCAGCAGGAATCCGACTATGCTAGTGCAACTAGGATTCTGTCAGAGCGAACGATAAAATGCAGTTTCTCGGAGTTCTCTATTTATACTTCTCGAATGTAACTTGAATAGGGCGTGTTAAATTTTCGCACCTTTCTTGAACTTGAGCAAAATCCGGGGTACCTCGCCGATGTGTTAACCGATTTTCTTCCGTCTCAGGCTTCTAGCATGAGAGTGCGAAAATTTCTCGAGAAGCTACTCTGTGAGCTGCGAGTTCCCTGATTCTTTAGATCGCGTGCCGCTGCGATTGAATTCTGAAGATCAGCCTGTTCTTTGATGGTACCGCTGTTCTGAGAGCTTTGGCAACTCCCACCAGGCGGGGTGACAGCCAGGTAAGAAAATGATCTGCTGTTTATTGCTCTAGAAACAGGAGTGAGTCTGTGGCCCGTCCTCTTTTGGGCCGGCGTTAAGGGAAAGATTGCTATAAATCGTTCTCAGAAATGGTTGTGGGCGGGATTTAACCTCCCATCAAAGGCCATGCGATCTCAAACGTTCACATAAGATAGCAGGCTACATATTAATGATCCAGCGTGTAAGGTTCTCGTGGAAATGATGCCTGCCGGTAAAAGTTACAACAGATGATCAGGGGTTCTAAAGTTATGAGAGGCCAATATTCTGTTATCATCCATCGAGTCAGGGAAATTCATTTGTCATACTTAGACGTACGTCACACTCAGTAAGAAGTGAAAGGGGAGAAGATGATGATTGCTTGAATGTAGGCTTCTTGTAAGGAGATCAGCTGTGTTGGTGGCTTCATGTTCAATGAGATGGGCTTGTTTTCTTCATGAATGTAAGATAAGGACACTTTTGAAAAATGTCTTGATTTTTTTTGTTTGTGACATGACGAGTATCATTCTTGAAAATAATCTTTTATATCCAATCTGAAGACATTTTTTAATAATCGGCTACCTAATTTATATAATTCGTTGTTATATGATTCTGTTAAATTAAATAATATAGTAATATAATATTTATTATGCTAAAATAATATAATGTGTTTGGCAGGGGCTGCCTGTTGTTAATGGATTCCTGGAAAGTTTTCTACCAACCTGGGATGGGCAGAGCTACACGTCATTAATATTTTCCCTGATAACCTGCATAAGGCCATCTTCATATAATGGTATGTACAATCCAAATCTAAGTCTTTCCTTCATCTTCTTCCTGCACCTACAACAACATAGAGGCTGCTATTACAGTTGGCCACGGCCTGACAAATGAGAGCAGATCCAGCATTGAGCCCTCAGAAGTCAGGTTACCATATGAGCAAGCCAGAAAGGAAAATGTTCTGTTGTGATGAGAAAACAATTTTAACCCTTTCCGGTCGTGTGTCTGACTGGGTAAGACAATCGATTTTTTCCGTTCTGGTCGAATGTCTTACCCAGTTAAACACAAGACGAAACAACTGGTTTTACGGTCGTTTGTCTTTCCCAGTTAGCCGAGGCATTGTACCATTATTTTATGGCACAAATTCGTGCGGTGAAACAGGGAAACGAACTATTTGTGGTAAATTGAATAGTAAAACGGAGGGGGGAACAATGGCATCAACAAGCAAATGTGCCTGGCAAATGACTGCCTCCGAAGTAGTGACATTTCTAGAGGATACTGGTAATAGTGGTAGTGAAAGTGATGAGATAAATATAGATGACAGTGATTTTATATTAGGCGATTCTGTAACTGATGATTCCAGTACCAGTGATGAAGCTGGCAGTAGCGATGACAGTGACCGTAATGAAGATGGCGAAAGTGAGGAAGTACCAGCACAATAGGTGAAGTTATCTCAATCACACTCTTGTTGTATAAATCATTTACAATTTTCAGTACACAATGCAGGTGTACACAGCTTCTTGATTGTGATATTCCTGACAATATTTGTGGTTTCTTTCAGTTGTTTTTCACATCATAATTGCTAGAGGAGATTGTCAATGAGACCAACCGGTATGCAGCTGACCAATTGAAAAATAAAACACTGTCTCCACGCTCGATATGGCATACATGGAAAGATGTAACGATTTCTGAAATAAAGGCTTATTTTGGAGTCATTTTGAGAATGGGAATGCAAGAGGGTGGCGTGGTAAAAGAATATTTTTCTGTAGAATGGATTGATTATATTCCTTTTTATCGGGATGTCTTTTCATCTGGTTTCATACCCTTGAGCCAGTTATGGGAGGTGATTTGTGGGCTTTGTTTCACCCCCAAGGGAGCATCCTAGACTCAGCGGCATGTTGCACCAGGCCCACTTTGGCATGTGTGCGTTACCAAGAGGTTTGATGGCTCTCTACCCGTGCAGGGGGGTTATATCTCCGAGACAAGACTGACACGAGCAATCAGTCACCGGCCGTGGCACGAGCAGCCAGACAGCATAGTGGCGTGGTGGCGAAGCCACCGCCTCCACATGTCTGCCAAAGGTGGGCTTTCTTGCAACCCCGGGGAGCATTCTAGACTCAGAAGCATATTGCACCTGTCCCACTTTGGAGTGTGTGCAATGTTCCGAGGTTTGATGGCTCTCTACCCTGCAAAGGGAGTTATATCTCCGAGACAAGTATGCGCTATCCGGCAGAGCAGCCAGTCACCGTAGCGGACTTATCGAGGCGTAGGCGTAGCCACAGCCGAGCCACCACCACTGACGAAGTACGACATCAAACAGACACATAGCTCTGCCCCACCTGAACTGGAAAGAACAAACGGACACATAGCTCTGCCCCACCTGAACTAGAAAGACCCGGCAACCGGGACCACCCACAGACTCGATGGGACAGGGCATGTTTATTTTCCTGTTTGGTAATGGCGCAGCTACAACCGAGCCGCTACCACTGCCGAAGGACGTCATCTAGACGGACACATAGCGCTGCATCTTCTGAACTGGGAAGACCCGGTAGCCAGGACCACGCACAGTCTCGACAGGACACGGCATGTTTATTTGCTCGTTTGATGATGGCGGAGCTACAACCGAGCCTCTACCACCGCCGAAGGACGTCATCTAACAAAGACTTTTTTTCTTATTTCAGGTCCCTGACACTATTTCAAATAAATAAAAAATGATACAACACTTATTACTTATGTAAGTTCTTTCTGGTGAGTAGAATATTGGCAGGTGTCGTTTTGGGGTATTTTTTGTCAAAAAATATTCCAACCTGGTAATAGTGGCATGCATATTTTATTCGGTCGGAAAGGGTTAGGATAATGAAGTTTCAGTCTAGCCCTGTCCCGCAGACATTTAAACGTGTGGTATTGCCAGGATTAAAGGCACTTCTTCTGTGCTCCCAATGAAACCACATGAACCAGCTTACTGAAAGTCACTATATTCATGAACTGCATAATATAGGAATGTAATTTTGTTGTGTGTTTTGTTAGTTTTGTGTGTGTGTGTTTTGTTGTTTTTTAAAGTTTTTCATGAATTAAAGTTAATATCTGGTTAAATAACATTTAGTGTGAATCATCAAGCAGGCTGTCTGGCTGAAATAACACAGACATATAGACTGCACCGATTACAAATTCCAATACTCGTAAAATTCAGAATAGACATTATTTTATCAAGGTACATCTGTAGTGAGCTCGGTCATCCAAAGTAGATCATCACTGTTCCTGGGTTACCACTCTGCTCTGATGTGTTATTAAATATGTATCCATCTTCTTAAAGTAATCGTCAGATTTACAAACTGATAATTTTTCTTTAAAAAAAATAAGATTAAGATGAAAAAAACCTAGTAATTCTTGCCATTGTCATAAGTTCAATGCACCGGCAACTTTTGAATCCCTGGAATATTTATTTACCTTCTGTATCTGGTATCCAACTTTAACCTTTAGCACGCTGCTGTTGAGCACAGTTGACCGAGGGTAAGCACGCTGCGGTCGACCACAGTCGACCGCAGCGTGCTACGTTTTTTAGCATTAGAATGTGTGTACACGTGATCTCACCCCCGGATGTTAAGTTTTAAACTTATCTGAGAGAGAGTTAGCTTCCGTTTCCGATCTTTTTAAGTAATGGGTGCATCCGCGTTTATTTTCTGTGAATATTTTAATCGAAATGAATCGGCATCGAACACGCGGCCATTTTCACTCTAATTTTATTGGATTCTGACGCCATGCGGTGGGGATGAGATTTTTGTCATTATAAGTGCTAATATCGGTTCTCAGAATATGGTTGATGACAGAGATCGAAACGAAAGTGGAATGTCATTGCTAGTATGTAAAAGTTTAGGGGTTAGGATTAGATTTATCAGAAAGATTTAGGGTTACGGCCGAATGTCACTGCTGACATGGGCGTTTGTTGCTTTGCTACTGATGATGGGTGTAACGAAAAGATCGTCATTTGATTTGTATTGGTCAAATGACTTTCATTGAGATGCAAGAGATAATTTAGTTATGGACACTTCGTTTGTTGGTTATGTTATTTTATTTTTTTTTAATTTTAAAATAATAAAAAAAAAAATTTTTTTTTTTTTTTTTTATTTTTTTATCGTTTTTTTCATCTTTCCTTTCCTCTCTTCCTATCACATTTAACATATGCACAAACAAATTTTAAATCATCAGATTCACCATTCATTTATTTATATAAATTCCAAAAATTATAGCAATTGACCAAGAAACACAAAAACTATAGTCATTACAAGTCACCCACTATAAAAACGGGGCATTGTGAAAAAGAATGCAGCTGCAGGGGAAGTTTTCTGGAAGAGAATGCAGCATGCTAAAGGTTAAAAAAAAATGTCTTCATGTGTATCCATTGCCATTCATTCATTTTCCTGTTTGCTGCCTGGAGAGTCACCAGTGCTGGCACTAAAGCATTCATATGCTCTTGCTGTGATAGTTTTTGTAGCAGTATGTTTTACATGATGAGGTTGCTAGCCACATTCACAACCTCTTATTAGTTGCCTCTTACGACATGTCCTAGGGAGCAGTGGTCCTATTTTGTCTTTGTCTCCTCATAAACCCACAGAACCCATATCATTATCATCATGTTCCTTTGTTCTCCCTGTGGAGCATGGAGTCACTACTGTAGCTGGCCCCTTGCTAGAAGCCTGCATCAAGTCATTCACACGCTCCTGTAGTGGTGGTTCTTATAACAGTTTGTTTTACACGATGAGGTTGCTAGGCTCTTTCACAACCTCATGTTAGTTGCCTTGTACTATGTGCCTGAAGTTGCAGTAGTTCAATTCTTCAAACACTTCCAGCAGCTATATGAGGCATGAAGCTATATAGGGCTGCATATTTCATAAAAGATGTAGTTTTGCATGGGACTTGCAAACTCACCACATGAAATAAATTTCTAAAGATACCACCACAGCAAGGGTTTATGCTTTGGCATGGACTTCCAGAAAGGGGGGGGGCTCTATGATCCATAAAGAGCAAAAAAGGAGATGATGATTTTCATTGGGTTATTGTAAAAAAAAAAAAAAAAGATGAACCAGCATGTTAGATTGCCTTAAAGTGGCACATCTGCAACTGTTGGAACTGTTCCGTGTTGTTGTTTAATTGCATTTTCAAACACTCAGAAGTACTCTTGTGTGGCTGCCAGTAAGACAAACTTACATCTTGTCTGTTCAAATAAATAGACGTTAGATGATTTTTTACAAATGCTGCAGAGTGGCATATGTCTCAGTCTTGATTTTCTTACTCTCCCTAGAATTGCACTGCTCCATCCTGGAACCCCTTCAGAGAATCTTCTTTTCATCAGATATTTTTGTGAAGGTAGGCATCACTACTATGTTTACATTCTTTCACATCTGTCTCTCAGTTCCATCTTTTAACACTTTGCTGACCAAATTCGACGATAGTCGAATTTCCGGTTGAAACCCTTGGTGACCAGATTCGACGAAAGTCGAATTAGTAACTCTACCAACGCAACAGACAGCCGTATCGATAGTTTTACGAAACAAGCCTCATCCGGGTATTTTTAACATTCCAAAATGGCTGCGCCCATGAATGATATCGTGAATCGCTGTTACTAGCGGAGTTTTGATTAAAATTTCATTATTTTTAGTACAAGTGCCCGTTCTTTGTTTTCATCATCAGCAAATCTGGGGCCGAAAGTGATATCTCATGGCTAAGTAGAGATGTAGGCCTATCACTCAATCGTAACGCAACTGATAGCAGCGACAACGAATTTGGATTAGATTGTGATGTAAGTACATCTGAAGCAGGAGATGGGCGTGGCACAAGAGACCACAGCAAGACTGCACATCAAAATAATCTGTGGAGATGGAGAAAGCTTGCTCAAAACAAACTTGTTGAGCTTGACATGCTTCCTCCATATGAAGAACAACATTTTAATAATAATGATAACAGAATTGAGAGGGGGCAGCCTGGGTATGACCCCCTCTTCAAGCTCAGACCCATATTGGATATTATTTTGCCTACATATAAGCAACACTACACACCTGGGCGGGAGTTGTCAATAGATGAATCGATGGTGAGGTTCAAGGGTAGAATATATTTCAAGCAATACCTGCCAGCAAAACCCACAAAGTGGGGATTCAAAGTATTTGTACTCACTGATGCTAAAACACAATCTCTTCTCTTCTTCGATCCTTAACCACCGACCGTCAAAGCAGTCAGTGGCCATCACGCCTAGTGGCGTCTTGTAGGGCAACAACAAATTGATTCCACTTTGCACGGTCGGTGGCCATCCTTCGTACAGTGCCCCAACTCTGGTTCATTCTTTGCATCTCAGCCTCCACAGTCCTCCGCCAAGTTGTTTTTGGTCGGCCTCTCTTTCGCTTTCCTTCAGGGGTCCAAAGCATAGCTGTTCTTGTGATGGCATCGGGGTCTCTTCTGAGGACATGACCAACCCAGCTCCAGCGTCTGCCAGCTATGATGGTATGCATGTCCTCTTGCTTGCTACGAGTAAGCAGATCTTGGTTGGTGATGGTATTCGGCCAAAAGATTCGGTGAATTTTTCTTAGGCATGCTAAAACACAATACTGCCTGAAATTGAAAATTTATACTGGTAAGGCAAATGATGAAGGTTGTGTTGGGGCAACTTCCAGGGTTGTGAAAGATCTTCTTGATGGATATGGCAACAAAGGACATATTCTCTACTGCGACAGCTTTTATTCAGCCCCAGCTTTATTTCAAGAGCTGAAAGAAATTCAGATTGGTGCATGTGGAACAGTAGCTGAGAATAGGAAGCATTTTCCTGAAGCACTGAAGAAAAAGCAACTCAAATTGAAAAAGGCAGATCATCCTGTGTTTTGTGCCACAGAAGATAAAGGCATGTTGGCAGTTACCTGGCATGACACGAAAAGAGTTAACCTTTTATCTACTGTTCACTCCAATGATGTTATGGACAAGACAGTTAGAAAACGAGGAATACCTGAGGGCAGAACAATTCAGAAGCCAGTGCTAGCAGAAAAATACAACAAAAGTATGGGAGGTGTCGACCACTTCGGCCAACTGGGTGCAAGCTATCCCTCTACCCACACAGATCCTAGTTGAAACTGCCCTGGTTAATGGGCACATAACCTACAACACTGCCAACTCTACAAAAAAGATCACAGCAAAGAAGTTCAGGCAGGATGTCAGTCTCGCTCTTATTGAACCTGCTATTCTTCGACGCAATGTGACACCTTCAAAACCACAAGTCACAACAACACGACTTACTGAGCGCCACTTCATTGATAAATATGAAAGGGCAAGGTACAAACCAGACTGTAAAGTGTGTAAGGCTGCAGGGAAAAGAAGCCAGACTGTCATGTACTGCCCAGATTGCAATGTACCTCTATGCACGATACCATTTTTCAAGTTGTACCGCACAGTCGAGGATTATCAACGATCCAGACAAAGACTCTTGCAGAGACCTACAGCTACAACTTCAACCCCAGTTAATGAAGGAAGCAGCTCAGACTCCAACTAGAGGTAAGTAACCACTCAAAACATTCACAAACACTCATTGTCAGATGCCGCAGACACAGAATACACTCAAAAAAGACAAATACAAAAATTAAATTTTCTTTGCATTTTATTCATAATTTTTGTTAGCCTTTTATGCTGAAATACATAGTTATCGTTAAATCAGTACATCAATTAAGATTATTTTCTTCATTGCCATCAATGTCCCTAACATTTTATTGCACTGACATCGAATAAATTCACTAAACACTGGAAAAATATCATGGTTTTAAAACATCTCCTGAAATTTCTATAAATAACCACACAAATTCAAGATGGCCGCCATGATCATGTGACCATTTTTCATAAAATATATTTTTAAAGATGTAGCAACCATTTATAATGGCGCTCTGAAAATTTCAAAACCCTATGTCTGTTTTTCAATTTTTTATGAATTTAAAACAAAACCAGTTATTTTTAAAGAAATCTGCAAACAAACTTGTTAATGGGAGACATTAATGCACTGGATTGCTGGTTAATCGTTAAATCAGTACATCAATTAAGATTATTTTCTTCATTGCCATCAATGTCCCTAACATTTTATTGCACTGACATCAAACAAATTCACTAAACACTGGAAAAATATCATGGTTTTAAAACATCTCCTGAAATTTCTATAAATAGCCACACAAATTCAAGATGGCCGCCATGATCATGTGACCAATTTGCATAAAATATATTTTTATAGATGTAGCAACCATTCATAATGGTGCTCTGAAAATTTCAAAACCCTATGTCTGTTTTTCAATTTTTTATGAATTTAAAAAAAAAAACAGTTATTTTTAAAGAAATCTGCAAACACCCTTGGTAATGGGAGACATTAACTCTTACTATACGTGAGCTAAAACCGCGTTTTTACGCGCTAGTTTAGCTATCGTTACCGTCGCGCGCCACTTCACGGGGCGAGCCGTAAAATTGGTACTAAACCCGCGCCACTTCACGGGGCTTGCCGGATAGTAAGAGTTAATGCTCCGGATCGCTGGTCAGCAAAGTGTTAAAGGGGGTTGGAGGAGGGGGGGAGGTGGGAGGCGGGATCTCTTCTGTTTCTCTTCTACACTTTCCTTCCTTCCTCCCTCCCTTCCTTCCTCCCTCCCTTCCTCTCTCCCTCCCTCCTTGCCTGCCTACTTGTCTTCCTTCCCTTCCCTCTTTCCCTTCCTATCACTTCCTACCTTACTTCTCACCCTCCCCCTCTCTCTTCCTCCCTCCTGCATTTTTTCTGTTTTTGTTCAATTAAAAGGAGGAGATTTATAACTATTGTACATAGAGTAATGTGTCTTCAGATATTACAATTTAAAATTAATAATTCCTAACAGAAGAGCGTGACACATTTAAATGTTGTTCAATTAACTGAAAATTTAAAGCCAGGTCTTTGGCTGTCTTCAGTGTTGCATTTCTTACATTTTCTTTTTGGTAAAAGTAATATATAAAATGCTTATTGAAATATATGGCATCACATCTCAGTGTTAGCTGTGATGAGGTTTGTGATAAGTAAATAAAGAGTTTCTGAAAAAAATGTATTTTCGTCTTGAATGTATTGTTGCTAGGGACTTGTATTAAAAGCAGTGATGTGCTTAACAAGCTGGAAACTATGAGCCTTCAATTGGTAGAGTGGTTAGAGATCTTGCCTCTTATGTCACACTCATCTACCCAGCTGTCAGTGGGTACCTGCATCTGCTGTTGAATTAGGGAAGGCAAAAGCAGCGAGGAAAGGAACTGGTCACCCCCACCTATTAAGACTGGACCTAGTATAGAGAAATCTCTAACACTTTACTCCCCTACGACAGTATCTGCTATGGGACTACCTTTACCTTTCATGCTTGTAAAGAGCATACCTGAAGCAACAGTGATGTTTCATGATTGTATAGAGCATGCCTGTAGCAACAGTGATGTTTCATGATTGTATAGAGCATGCCTGTAGCAACAGTGATGTTTCATGATTGTATATAGCATGCCTGTAGCAACAGTGATGTTTCATGATTGTATAGAGCGTGCCTGTAGCAACAGTGATGTTTCATGATTGTATAGAGCATGCCTGTAGCAACAGTGATGTTTCATGATTGTATAGAGCATGCCTGTAGCAACAGTGATGTTTCATGATTGTATAGAGCGTGCCTGTAGCAACAGTGATGTTTCATGATTGTATAGAGCATGCCTGTAGCAACAGTGATGTTTCATGATTGTATAGAGCATGCCTGTAGCAACAGTGATGTTTCATGATTGTATAGAGCATGCCTGTAACAACAGTGATGTTTCATGATTGTATAGAGCATGCCTGTAACAACAGTGATGTTTCATGATTGTATAGAGCATGTCTGTAACAACAGTGATGTTTCATGATTGTATAGAGCATGCCTGTAACAACAGTGATGTTTCATGATTGTATAGAGCATGCCTGTAACAACAGTGATGTTTCATGATTGTATAGAGCATGCCTGTAACAACAGTGATGTTTCATGATTGTATAGAGTGTGATAAACGAGCGCAAAGGCCTTATTGCTCCATCTTTTCCTACATTCTTCATACTGTATTTTCTCCGACATTTGCTCTCTCATCTCATATTTGCGATCCACATTTGCTATTTCATTGTTGTGATTACTCGCGACCGGTATCTAGAGAACCACATTTGTTCTTTCATCGGGGGAAATAAAGTCCTTTGATTGAGTCCACATGCCTGACATTATCATTTGAAGCCCACATTGTATTGTGATAAATCTGGTAAAAACACATATGGTCATCCTAATCAAACTGTAATTTCTGTGACACCACATTGGACGCCCAGATTGGCCAGGGGAAAACGTGGCCGCGGTTCAGACAAGCGTGGGTTGACCACATTGGACGCCCAGCTTGGGCAGGGTGATTTCCAGAAATATATAATACCGCATAATCTACTAGAGTGAGGCAGTCCAGGTTTTTACCTTGTGAGGAAGAGATCAAACCCAAAAACGCATAGCCTAATACACGTGTTTATTCAGAGTGGATGATAATTCAGTTCCGTGATTAATTGTGTTCTTAAAGGATTTTGCGAACGAACGAACGAACGAACGAACGAACGAACTTTATTTTCAAAGGGTTAAGAATTGGGCACGCAGGCCCGTCTGACATTCTGCCCTTCCTCTCTCTCTCATCATGTATACTGTATCCTTTCATCCTCACATTTACTTTAAGCATTATTAAGGCATTTATCATTATAAAAGTAACATAACATCAAACATTTGCAATAATCATCATAATTAAAGTATGTTTTTAAAATAAATAAAGATAGATAGATAGATAGATAGATAGATAGATAGATAGATAGATAGATAGATAGATAGATAGATAGACAGACAGACAGACAGACAGACAGACAGACAGACAGACAGACAGACAGACAGACAGACAGACAGACAGACAGACAGACAGACAGACAGACAGACAGACAGACAGACAGACAGACAGACAGACAGACAGACAGACAGACAGACAGACAGACAGATAGATAGATAGATAGATAGATAGACAGACAGACAGATAGATAGATAGATAGATAGATAGATAGATAACGAACGAACGAACGAACAAACTATATTTTCAAAGGATTAAGAATTGGGCACGCAGGCCTGTCTTACATTCTGCCCTTCTTCTCTCTGTCATCTTACATACCGTATCCTTTCAATAGCACATGTATTTTTAGCATTATTTAAGCATACAACATTATCGAGGTAAAATAATAACATACATTTGTAACATCCAGACATAATCAAATTTAAGGGGGGGGGGGGGGGGGGGGGGGGGGGGGAAAAATAAAATAAAAAAAAAAAAAAAAAAAAAAAAAAAAAAAAAAAAAAAAAAAAACTAACAAACACAATCAAAACAATTCATACAGTAAATAAGACATAATTAGAAACGTAATCAGATAATGGTGGCATATAATAAGAACTCGTGACAATTTGGAAATCTGCTGAAATAGCTGGGACTTCATGTGTTGTCAGCGCATGCGAAAAATGTTCCCACAGGTGAGCAACTTTGAGTCCCAAGCAGATACTGCCACAGGGAGTGAATTGTTGACGCCTCCACTACACGAGATCCAGTTTTATGACCTATGCTCCTTAGGGAGGTAAAGGGTATTGACTGAAAGATGAGAATCATGCATATAGGCCCGTCTTGCATTTATCCCTTCCTCTTACTCATCTTTTATTGCTAGGTATCCAGACATTCTCCAGCATACTTAAGGTATTAGTTCAGAGGCGATGCAACATTATAAGTAGTATAAAAGCATACATTACAGTATCTGATTACAATTAAGAAGTAAGGTATATTAAAATGAAAAACTAGATCATCAGACCCTCCATACAGTGTATTAGATAATAATAAGAAGGTTAGTAGATCTTATACTTATTAATACATTTTCTTAATTTTGTTTATTTTAACCTCACAGCTAAAATGTGCGGAAGATAAAGTTTCAAATAATTCTTGGCATAACTGATTAATAAAATCAGAAGATTTTCATAGAAGATGATAGGATGATAGAAGGTAATTAATAGTTCATATTTCACCTTTATCATCATCACAGTCTCCCATATGCACACACTCTCATGCACAAGATATTTAACATCATTAGAATTGAACTCAGAGAGAGGGAGATGAATAATGAGCAGTAGTTTAAATGAAAGTCAACCAGTGATGTTAAATGTGAAAAACTTACGAAGACTTTTGTGTGTCTTCAGTTCATCAGAAGTCTGAGTCTACACGCAACGTGTCTGACGTCTAACCAGAAATAAGTTATCAAAAACGGACATTTGGCTAGCAGAATTCGCCATAGGACATCTTTCATTCCTCAATTTAAAAGGAATATTGTCTCACCCACAAGTCATAAGGTGGACGCAGCATTTTTCGTCACCATATACTGCTTGCTCACAAGTTCAATACAGAGTTATCACAAGTTCAATACATCGTTATCACAAGTTCAATACAGAGTCATCATAAACTCTAATCACTCGAAAGATCATTATTATCTGAAGTCAAGCAAAAGAGCTCAAAAGAGGAATCGCATATTTATACCACGTGCAACACACTCTTAAGCGCATTTTATGAAGCAGACTCGAAAGTATATGAATCACGACTACATACGCAAGATTATGAGTCTACATATCACTAACATTTCGTGAAGATATCCAGTCTGACCAGTACCGTCGGGAGATTAGACCACAGACCTTTTGTTCATATGACAACTATTAACTGTTGATCCACACTACAGAGATATACTCAAACAGTGAAGGAATATACATAAATATCTCGTCAGCGTTCTCCGTACGACAACAGTATTCATCAGAACGTCCTCGACTTAGAGATACCCCATTCGACATAACGTATAACAACTTGGGACATTTTATGCATACATGTGAATCCTCATATCTAGGAGAAGCATTTAGAGACACATGGACTGTGTAGAGTACTCACCATTTTGGTAACACGTATCATATCACATCATCATTTCACTCTACACCAGTTCATCCTTAATTAACTATTACTTAATTAACTGTAATTTTATTATCTCATCTGTGTGTTTTGTGTGAATCGTCTTTCACCATCATCACGTTCTAACCATTACTAACCCTATATGTGTGGATATTTCATTAATAAACCCAACGATCAGTTGATCATTATCAAGAGTTTGTTAATGTATCACTCGTGCTGTCGGTGTTACATATTCACCTATAGGAACCTTTCTCTACTCAGATGAGGTTGGGGGCTTTTTCTTTACGGGATCTAAGGGCAGAAGCTAAGGTCGTGGGGAAACAGAACTCTTTCCATAATTTATTAGAAAACACTGTCTAGTGGAAAGCATTCGCATTCCTGTCTTCTTGTCCCTATCTCGAATAGGTCTTTTTTTCTTTCTTAACGAGCCAATTTCTAGAGACCTTTTATCTCATAGACTATTCCTGGCAAAAACTACTGTCGTAGTTGCCCCAGTGACTCACCACACGACAATTGTGGGCTCGTCTTGGGATTAGTGAACCCGGACTTAGAAGTGTGATAAATCACATTTTCATCCCTGCTTTACAATTGCGATAATTGCAAAATTTGTTGGCATTTCGAGGGATTATCTCCTAGACTGACACTTACTATAATTTGTCTATTTCATAGGGGGGATAATTTATATCTCTAAAGCACGAGTGATACTTTTTAAATTGAGTATCAAACGGACAGAGTAAACACTTTTTGAGAACAGAGGATACTGTAGGGAACTGAAATTTTTTTTTTTTCAGTAACTGCTGGAGAAACTGTTATCATAAATATTTAGTAAATTTTTCATAGAAACTTCGAGATAATCTGTTAATTAATTTTTCAGAATACGCTGAGTGAGTGATTTTTAAGAACTATTTGAACTTGATTACTAATTTAAACCTAGCTGGTTTTAAAGAGATAATTACTTGTGCGAGTCTATTAAATTTGTTTGGAGGTCACTGCCAATTTTTCCCTTCGCAAACCCGTACTGCATATCATGGCAGATGCTGCGAAAATTAGAAATAGTTTGATGGAGGCAGGGCGTGAATTCGGGTTAAGTGGAAAAGACCTGATGAAATATGTAAGCGAGGAAACTGATAAACTCCATGAAAGAGAGATGGAAATGCAGAAACTTACAATGGAGAAGGCCGCAGCAGAAGCAGCGGAGCGGAAAGAGAAAGCCGCAGCAGAAGCAGCGGAGCGGAAAGAAGCAGCAGAAGCAGCGGAGCGAAAAGAGAAAGCCGCAGCAGAGCATGCACTTATGATGAAGCAACTGGAAATCCAGGGACAGACCAATCAAATAGAGCTGGCAAAAAGTGCAGCGGCTTCCAACTGTGATGGAGGGTACTCACCCCGCTCAGATGGTGTGCCTACTTCGCAACCTGCGCCACCCAATGCCATGAACTTTCCGCTGGAACCTTTTTCAGAAAGGAATGATACCATGGACGCCTTTTTAGACCGCTTTGAACGCTTTGCAACAGGGTTTGGACTTGAAGAACGGAAGTGGAACTTGAAACTTTCCCAGGGCCTAAGAGGAGCCGCCTACGAAGTTTTTAATAAACTTCCGGCCGGAGAGCAAGATGACTACCAGGCATTGAAAAAAGCTCTCTTGGTGAGGTACGAGCTTCATTCAGAGGCTTACCGGAAAAAATTTCGAGGTTCTAGGAAGGATGCAGGAGAGACTTTCTCACAGTTCGCAGCCCGTATTGAAGACTACCTAGTGAAGTGGTGTACACTGGGAAACTTTGCCGAGAACTATGACGGGTTGAAAGAGCTGATTGTGATAGAGCAACTGAAAGAATCTATGTCGGTGGAAATGCGTAGATTTCTCACTGAAAACGGCGCTGACCGGTTAGAAAATATTCTTACACTGGCAGAGCGATTCCAAAATGCTCTCATGGAGTCTCAAGGAGCCAGAAAGAAGTTTTCGGATCAGGCGCCAAAGCAACCTGCTCGCTCCCAACCAGACCAACAAAGCAAAGGACCACACATCTCGCATAAACAGCACGCAAAACAAGATAACTACAAAGAGCAAAACAAGAAAAATGCTGCGCCACACCAGAGACAGGGAGATAAATGGTGCAAGTACTGTCGCTTGAACAATCACAACACTAATGAGTGCAAGCGCAGACCTCCTCCCCAACATGCTGCCTGTCTGCAGACAAAATCGTCACCCCGGAAGGAGCAGAGAACCGGAAACGTTTCTCATCCTCCTGTCATCGAATCAGTCCTCGTAAACGGACAATCTGTGGAGTGCCTTTATGACACAGGACTTGCTTTTGATGCGGTGGTCAGGGCATCTCTTGTCACCCCTGACCAGATAACAGAAGAGAGTGTCGACATCCAAGGTCCGACGAAGGATGTTGCACCCATGACACTGCCAATTGCACTTATCAGAGTGGAATCTCGTTATGTGACAGGAGAGATTCGTGCAGCTATCATGGAAGAACCAATCTACTCTTTAATCTTGGGATGTAGATATGTGTTCCTTGGAGAACCTACTCAACCACTAGTCATGGCGGCCGTACAGACTAGAGGACAGTCAAGAAAAGACGCAGAGCAGGAACCTCCTACCAATATCCTCCCCGAGGAATTGAAGAGGGCCCAAATGGAAGATTCCACACTGGCGCCCTGTTTTAAAAAATTACCTAGAACACACAACCCACCTACCAAGGGAGACTTCTTTATGAAAAATGGATTGATGTATCGCCGAGCTGGAAATGAAGGACAGGAACACAACCAATTAGTAGTTCCTGCAACCTATAGGAACCAGGTGCTTGAGATGGGCCACTCTATCCCATTTAGTGGACACATGGGAATGAGCGCCACGACTCAAAGGATTGCCTGCCACTATTATTGGCCAGGGATCACCGGCGACATTGAACGTTTCGTCAAGTCTTGTCCTCAGTGCCAGAAAGTTGCACCAAAACACTGGACGGCACCCGCGACCCTTGGGGAGATGCCAATCTTGGGCACCCCATTTGAAAGAGTGGCCGTGGATATAATTGGACCTCTGCTGAGAACTAAGAAGAGGAACTCCCATATCCTTACCTTAGTGGACACCTGTTCCATGTGGGGCGAAGCCATAGCCATGCCAGCATGCGACTCAGTGCATGTAGCTGACGCTTTACTGAATATCTTTACTAGATTGGGCTTCCCGCATGAAATTCTCACAGACAACGGGTCACAATTTAGAGGCAAGTTGACAGAGGAGGTGCTTAGAATATTCAAGACTAGGCATATCCATACTTCGCCCTATCACCCCAAAGTAACGGGCAAGTAGAGCGGTTTAACGGGACGCTCACCTCTATTCTTCGGAAGTTGGCACAGGAGAAGCCAGAAACTTGGGATCAGTATCTTCCTGCCGCATTATTTGCTTATAGGGAAGTACCGCATGCGTCAACTGGAGTTCCTCCGGCCACATTACTCTTCGGAAGACCTATTAAAGGTCCATTAGAAGCATTACTAAGAACATGGACAGATGCCAAGGCAGACGACACTGTCACATCAGCCTTCCAGTACGTCACAGACTTGAAACAACGCCTGAAGACTGGCTGGGAATTAGCCACAGCGAAAGTACGGGAGGCTAGGCGGAAACATGCCAAATATTACAATCGCAATGCGAAGGACCGAGAACTAGCAGTAGGAGAGAAGGTGCTACTTCTTCTGCCAAGTAGCAGTAATAAATTGCAGATTTGCTGGAGGGGACCCTACAAAGTGGCGGAAAAGATTTCTCGCACCAACTATAAAATCGCCGTGAACGGAAAGCAGAAAATTTATCACTTAAATCTGCTTAAGAAGTTTTACGAGCGAGCCCCTGCCGAACCAGCGCACCTCATGACTATGGCCATTGCTATGCAAATGGAAGAAGAGCCATTATCATCCGTAGAGTACCCGGTGAAACAGGAGGAATCACATTTAGATGTGAAAATAAGCTCCACCCTAACGGAAGCCCAGCAAGAAAGTGTGAGGAGATTGATGGAAAACCACGCCGACTCTCTGACAGACAAACCGGGCCGGACAAACCTGATGGAGTTTGACATGGAAGTCACGGATCCTACGCCCGTCCGAATGAGAAAATATCCGATTCCGTATGCCAAGGCGACGGCATTAAAGCAAGAAATTGATTACTTACTTAAGGAAGGCATAATTTCGAAGTCGGAGTCCCCTTACAGTGCGGGAGTGGTGCTGTTACGCAAACCCAGTGGAGAACACCGCCTGTGCATCGACTACCGACAGCTGAATGCGTTAACACAGTTCCAGCCAGAACCGTTACCGGACCAGAACCAGCTATTCACTAAGCTGAGCAGGGCTCGCTATTTTTCAAAGATCGACCTCAGTAAAGGGTACTATCAAATACCGGTAAAAGCTGAGGTGAGGAATCTGTTAGCCTTCAGTACTCCAGATGGACACTTCGAATTTAATGTGATGCCATTTGGACTGAACAATGCTCCTAGTGTCTTCACAAGGATGATGCGAAAGTTATTGGATCCTTTGAATCATCCCGCCATCAGCAATTTTATGGATGATATCCTAGTAGCTACTGAATCGTTTGAAGAACATATATCAGCGCTATCCTTGCTGTTTAACAGACTCAGAGAAGCGGGACTAACCGCCCGCCCAACCAAATGTCAAATTGGGTGTGAACAGCTAGAATTCCTAGGACATACTATATCCCATGGGACCATGTTTCCCGAGACTCGAAACGTTGAGAAGCTGAGAAATGCACCGAGACCGTCCACTAAAAGGGATGTCCGGTCATTTGTATCTCTCTGTGGATTCTACCAGAGATATATAAAGGATTTTAATAGCCTCTGTGCGCCGCTTACGTCGCTAACCAAGAAAGGAAACCCAGATAAAGTGACATGGTCAGCAGAATGTGAACATGCATATGCACTCTTAAAAGAGAAACTCACCACAAAACCTATTTTACGGCTTCCGGATTTAACTAGAAAATTCATCTTGCGCACAGATGCCAGTAACATTGGAATCGGGGCTACATTACTACAGCCAGATGACAGAAGCCCCCCAAATCTATTTCCGGTCGCATATGCGAGTCGGAAGTTAAACCGAGCAGAACAAAACTATTCCACAATCGAAAAGGAATGTTTGTCCCTCGTCTGGGGAATACAAAAATTTCAAGCATACCTGTATTTACAATCCAGAGTGATCACCAACCTCTGACCTTCCTCGCCAATTCAAAGAATTTGAATGCTGGACTGATGAGGTGGTCGCTTGTTCTACAACCTTACACGTTCCAAGTGGACTATATCCAAGGAAAACATAACGTAGGAGCGGATTTTTTAAGCCGTCATCCTATGAGGCAGGACGAAGAGCACGGACAAGTAGAGGAAAGGGTGGAAACCGGAGAGAAAAACGAAGATGAGGAAAAGGATTAAAGAATCCCGAGCAAGAAGTCTAAGCTCTCCTGAGTACGATTGACATCACACTTGAGGAGGGGCTATTGTGATAAACGAGCGCAAAGGCCTTATTGCTCCATCTTTTCCTACATTCTTCATACTGTATTTTCTCCGACATTTGCTCTCTCATCTCATATTTGCGATCCACATTTGCTATTTCATTGTTGTGATTACTCGCGACCGGTATCTAGAGAACCACATTTGTTCTTTCATCGGGGGAAATAAAGTCCTTTGATTGAGTCCACATGCCTGACATTATCATTTGAAGCCCACATTGTATTGTGATAAATCTGGTAAAAACACATATGGTCATCCTAATCAAACTGTAATTTCTGTGACACCACATTGGACGCCCAGATTGGCCAGGGGAAAACGTGGCCGCGGTTCAGACAAGCGTGGGTTGACCACATTGGACGCCCAGCTTGGGCAGGGTGATTTCCAGAAATATATAATACCGCATAATCTACTAGAGTGAGGCAGTCCAGGTTTTTACCTTGTGAGGAAGAGATCAAACCCAAAAACGCATAGCCTAATACACGTGTTTATTCAGAGTGGATGATAATTCAGTTCCGTGATTAATTGTGTTTTTAAAGGATTTTGCGAAGGGAAAAGAAGGTTAGTAGATCTTATACTTATTAATACATTTTCTTAATTTTGTTTATTTTAACCTCACAGCTAAAATGTGCGGAAGATAAAGTTTCAAATAATTCTTGGCATAACTGATTAATAAAATCAGAAGATTTTCATAGAAGATGATAGGATGATAGAAGGTAATTAATAGTTCATATTTCACCTTTATCATCATCACAGTCTCCCATATGCACACACTCTCATGCACAAGATATTTAACATCATTAGAATTGAACTCAGAGAGAGGGAGATGAATAATGAGCAGTAGTTTAAATGAAAGTCAACCAGTGATGTTAAATGTGAAAAACTTACGAAGACTTTTGTGTGTCTTCAGTTCATCAGAAGTCTGAGTCTACACGCAACGTGTCTGACGTCTAACCAGAAATAAGTTATCAAAAACGGACATTTGGCTAGCAGAATTCGCCATAGGACATCTTTCATTCCTCAATTTAAAAGGAATATTGTCTCACCCACAAGTCATAAGGTGGACGCAGCATTTTTCGTCACCATATACTGCTTGCTCACAAGTTCAATACAGAGTTATCACAAGTTCAATACATCGTTATCACAAGTTCAATACAGAGTCATAAACTCTAATCACTCGAAAGATCATTATTATCTGAAGTCAAGCAAAAGAGCTCAAAAGAGGAATCGCATATTTATACCACGTGCAACACACTCTTAAGCGCATTTTATGAAGCAGACTCGAAAGTATATGAATCACGACTACATACGCAAGATTATGAGTCTACATATCACTAACATTTCGTGAAGATATCCAGTCTGACCAGTACCGTCGGGAGATTAGACCACAGACCTTTTGTTCATATGACAACTATTAACTGTTGATCCACACTACAGAGATATACTCAAACAGTGAAGGAATATACATAAATATCTCGTCAGCGTTCTCCGTACGACAACAGTATTCATCAGAACGTCCTCGACTTAGAGATACCCCATTCGACATAACGTATAACAACTTGGGACATTTTATGCATACATGTGAATCCTCATATCTAGGAGAAGCATTTAGAGACACATAGACTGTGTAGAGTACTCACCATTTTGGTAACACGTATCATATCACATCATCATTTCACTCTACACCAGTTCATCCTTAATTAACTATTACTTAATTAACTGTAATTTTATTATCTCATCTGTGTGTTTTGTGTGAATCGTCTTTCACCATCATCACGTTCTAACCATTACTAACCCTATATGTGTGGATATTTCATTAATAAACCCAACGATCAGTTAATCATTATCAAGAGTTTGTTAATGTATCACTCGTGCTGTCGGTGTTACATATTCACCTATAGGAACCTTTCTCTACTCAGATGAGGTTGGGGGCTTTTTCTTTACGGGATCTAAGGGCAGAAGCTAAGGTCGTGGGGAAACAGAACTCTTTCCATAATTTATTAGAAAACACTGTCTAGTGGAAAGCATTCGCATTCCTGTCTTCTTGTCCCTATCTCGAATAGGTCTTTTTTTCTTTCTTAACGAGCCAATTTCTAGAGACCTTATATCTCATAGACTATTCCTGGCAAAAACTACTGTCGTAGTTGCCCCAGTGACTCACCACACGACATAGAGCATGCCTGTAACAACAGTGATGTTTCATGATTGTATAGAGCATGCCTGTAACAACAGTGATGTTTCATGATTGTATAGAGCATGCCTGTAACAACAGTGATGTTTCGTGATTTTATAGAGCATGCCTGTAACAACAGTGATGTTTCATGGTTGTATAGAGCATGCCTGTAGCAACAGTGATGTTTCATGATTGTATAAAGCATGCCTGTAGCAACAGTGATGTTTCATGATTATATAGAGCATGCTTGTAGCAACAGTGATGTTTCATGATTGTATAGAGCGTGCCTGTAGCAACAGTGATGTTTCATGATTGTATTAGAGCATGCCCTTAGCAACAGTGATGTTTCATGATTGAATAGAGCATGCATGTAGCGGCAATGATGTTTCATTATTGTATAGAGCATGAATGTAACAACAGTGATGTTTCTTAATTGTATTGATACATGTCTGTAGTGACAGTGATGTTTCATCCTTGTACAGAGCATGCCTGTAACAGAGATAGGTGATTATAGAAAGGTATCACACTAAAATCAAGGCAGATGTATAGATACGTGTGTAAGAAAACAGTTACGCATCTAGTCTTCTTATAAAAATGTGGATAAGCTTTTTCCTCCATCTTAAAGTGTGTCAGATTATTTTAGTTGAGTCTTTGTGCCAAGATTCTGTTATTGTTAATAGTGGCTATATTCTATGAAACATCACTAATTATATAACTGTTAGCACAGAATGTGGTACTGACTCCATATTCTGTTTCAGGCTATGTGCATTGCATCCTTGACAAAGCTGATGAGAAACTTGGCTCTTGATGGGAGATCTAGCTCTGTATCTGAAGGCAGCAGGTAAAAATGACAGAACAAATGAAAGTCTTTGATTTCATTAGGATTAAGAATTTGGCATTGTTATTTATTTTGTTTGTCATACATATTTGCTCAGGACGAACATCATATCCAGAGTGAGTACAACTTCATGTTAGTAAATTTAAAATGTTACAGTTGTCACGCAATTTACGCGGTGGTTCACTCTGATGGCAGCATGTGAAGCTGAAATTGTGTATTGTTAAAAGTACCCTTCAGCAGAGTCGCCTTCAAGTCTTCCGTAAGAAGTCTCAGGTCGAGTCTCAAGTCTCAGTACAGTCTCAAGTTGAGTCTGAAGCCCCTGATAGAAGTTCCATGTCAAGCCTTACTTTTGATCTAAAACTGTTTATAGTCACAATCACTTTTGTTCAAACAATCACATAAATCACTATAACAAATAATGAAACATTGATCTATTTTTTTAAAGTATTTTATTGACGGACTGTTTTTTTTAAAATATCGGTTTAAACAAAACCATTTTTGGTTTTTCCATAAGAGTGCATTATGATTGAAGACGGTGAAGCTGGTTCCCAAAATTGGCAAGTCCTGAGTCAAGTTGCTAATTAGATTTAACTCTTTAAGTCCCAAGCAAAAAGCAGGGTGTGGCCTAAACAAAAACGGCCACCACAGTGCTTTTTTATTGTTGTTGTTTGGAAAAAAATTTTTTTTAATGTTCATATGCATAAATACGAGTTATTTAAAATGAAAGTACTTCAGTACTTCCTGTTGGAAATGACGTTTTGGGTTGTTAACATTGGAACAGAGCTCTAGACAGGAGCAAAAAATCCGAAGCCACTTAAATGGCTCCTGGGCCAAATAGGTCTAAACCCTGAGCCATTATAGTGGCTCTTGGGGTTTAAAGAGTTAAAAAAACCAGAGTTGAGTCTTGAGTGGAGCCATTATGGTGACTTAAGTCGGACTCGAGTCCACACCACTGCCTTTTAGTGGAAAAAAAATATTTATTTTATATAAAAAAAAGCCTAATTTTCTCAGCAGGTACACCCACGGAACATCAGCTGCAGACCAACCTCACGTGAGACAAGAATCACAGAGAGAAGTTGATGATGAGAATGGTGTGAATCAATCGGAAAGTGGCTCCAGAAGGGAGCATACGTCCAAGTGTGAGGGGAGCACCTTAGATACTGTGTACCGACTCATCAGGTTTCTGGACGTTGTGATTGTGATTGGAATGAGAATGGAAGTTGACCATTACTTGCTTCAGATGTCCGGTCTTGATTTACTCCAGTTGGTGAGTCTGGCTGTCATGTCGATGTCCGTTGTTGCACATGCCAGGGAGTGAATGTGAGGATGATATGTTTTCCTCTAATAGCACCAATTGCCCGGATTAACAACGACCGCGCTGTCATTGCCCCTTGAGAGTGTTAAGTCAGCGAATGGGGTACAAATACCTGTTTTGAAACTTTCTAGAGAAAGTTTTGTTGTTGGAACTTGGAATGTACGCACGCTATATGCGTGTGGAAAAGTCAGAGAACTAACACATGAACTTGTTAGATACTTGTGGGACATCCTGGGCCTAGCAGAAGTCAGATGGACAGGATTAGGTGAATCAATAATGGATGATGGTCACAAAATGTGGTTTAGTGGAGATGAGTTCAAACATCAGCATGGAGTAGGTTTTATTGTACATAAAGATAGATTGAACTCTGTCATCAGCTGCACCCCAGTAAATAGCAGGCTTATCACCATACGTATTGCAGCACATCCAAAGAACATCTCCATCATACAGGCATATGCCCCCACTACTGACTATGAGGATGATGCAATTGATACATTTTATGAAAATCTGGATGAAACAATTAAGAAAATTCCAAAGAAAGATCTTCTCATCGTGCTAGGTGATTGGAATGCTAAAATATGGCCAGATGCATACGGTCAGTGGGCTGGCACAGTGGAGAAATTTGGGACAGGAGAAACCAATGATCGAAGACTAAGGCTACTAGAATTTGCCAGCAACTAGAAACTAACCCTTGCAAATACACTATTTCCTCATAAGTTATCAAGAAGAACAACGTGGCATGCCCCGAAAACTGAGATACATGGCCAAATTGATTTTATTCTTGGATCCAAAAGATTCAAGTCCAGTATTAATAAAGCCAAGACTAGGACTTTTCCTGGCGCTGACATTGGTAGTGATCACGACATGGTATTGATGACACTCAAGCTTAAACTCAAAAAGAATTATAATCAAAACAGATGTTCTCAGTTAAGATTCAATTTAGACAAACTGAAAGATCCAGAAATCGCTCTCAACTTTCTGGAGAATGATATCAACTCAGTCACAGAGAACATGAAAGACGTGCTCATTGAATCAGCAACAGAAATACTGTGTAAAAGAAAGAAAATAAACCATGGGTTACAGATGACATTCTGAAGTTATGTGATACATGGCGGGAAATGAAAAAGGTTAAGAAAGAAATTCCTGAAGCAGCATGGCAATACAGTATGGTGAATAAAAATATTAGAAAGAAAATGAAACAGGCCAAAGAAAAATGGGTAGCTGATCAATGTGAGTCCATTAATACAGGGCTAATAAAAGGTAACAGCAAGGAAGCTTTTGACACATTAAGAAGACTATCAAAACCCCAACAGCCCAGGGTAACTGTCATAGAAGATAGCAATGGGGCTCTGCTCAATGAAAAAACAGCTGTAATGAGAAGGTGGACAGAATATTGTAAAGAATTGTATAACTGTAAACTCGACACTGACTATAGCATATTAAACAACATTAAGTGTGAAAACAGGGAACTCGGAAATGCAGCAATGTTACAGGAAGAAGTGGAAGAGGCTATATATTCGATGAAAGGAGGGAAGTCACTGGGTGTGGATAATATCCCAGCAGAGCTCTTGAAATATGGAGGACCAGATATAGTAAAAATCATGACAACAATTTGCCAGAAGATATGGAGTACTAAAAAATGGCCAAAAGAGTGGGCGCAGTCATTAGTAATAACGCTTCCAAAGAAAGGAAATCTAAAAATGTGCAAGAATTACAGAACCATTAGCCTTATTAGTCATCCAAGTAAAGTGATGTTAAGGATACTTTTGAACAGAATAAAACAGAAATCAGAAGAAATCGTGTCCGAGGAACAGGCTGGCTTTAGACCAAAAAGAAGTACCTCAGAACAAATCTTCAATATTAGATTACTGATCGAAAAACATCTCCAGCATCAACGTGAATTATACCATAACTTCATCGATTTCACAAAAGCCTTCGATCGAGTCTGGTATGAAGGCTTATGGCAAATAAGGAGAAAATTCAATTTTGATACCAACATCATAGATATCATTGAAGCACTATACAAGGACGCAAGCAGTGCTGTTTTTGCAAGCAATGACATTGGAGAATTTTTCAAAACAACTGTAGGAGTTCGTCAGGGATGTATCCTGTCCCCAGTGCTCTTTAATATATATCTAGAACATATTATGCAGGAGGCTCTCTACGATTATAAAACAACCATATCGATTGGAGGCCGACCTCTTTGCAATCTACGTTTTGCTGATGATATCAATCTTATAGCTGGAACAGAATCAGAACTTCAAGACCGTACCTCTAGACTGGAGAAAGTAACAGAAACATATGGGATGGAAATTAATATAGAAAAAAGCAAGATATTGGTGAATAGCCATAAGAAACATGTTCCGACCAACATTACGTTAAATGGGCAAACGTTAGAAGTTAACACCTTTAAATATCTGGGGTCCACTATATGTAGTGATGGAAGATCAAGTAAAGAAATCAAGACAAGACTTGAGATGGCCTCAGCTGCCATGACAAGGCTGAATGTGATCTGGAAAAGTAACATCAATTTTCCTGTGAAGATCAAATTATACAAATCACTTGTATTATCTGTTCTCGTGTATGGGTGTGAGGGCTGGACACTCACTGCAGATACGGAGCGAAGGATTCAGGCTTTCGAGTATAAATGTTATAGAAGAATTTTGCGTATTTGCTATAAAGAGCACAAAACAAATGTCTATGTTACAGAGAAAATAAACACCTATGCAGGCCACCAAGAACCACTTTTGTCAGTAGTGAAACGTCGAAAGCTTGCCTGGTTTGGGCATGTAACTCGTCATGACTCCCTTTCGAAAACGATTCTCCAGGGAACAGTCGAAGGTAAACGGAGAAGAGGATGGCAAAGAAAATCCTGAGCTGATAACATCAAAGAATGGGCAGGGCACGGTTTTTCCACACTTGTACGCATTGCTGAGGATAGAGAGCAGTGGAGGACCCTGTCTGCTGATGCTTCCACCATGGCACCCCGACCTGTTACGGGTTGAGATGAGATGAATAGCACCAAAACCAAATTTAAATGCTATCAGTTATGTTCTCCCTCTTCTCTTTATCCTTATTTTGCTCTGTAAGGAACAGAGGAGCGTCCAATTGACAGAGGAGTTGGAGCGCTGGTCTCTCGCAGCAAAGGGGCCAGGTTCGATTCATGGTATCAACATGCTTCAGTCTACCCAGCTGTAAATGGGTACCTGACTTTGCACTTGAATTAAAAGGCAGCAAGGAAGGGAACTAGTAATCCCACCTGGATGCTGGCCCTAGCATAGTGAAGTCTCTAACACTTCACTCCCCTATGGCAACATTAATAACCTATGACATAAGGAGCAGAGCACCAATCGTCCAACTAAGAACAGAACACACCAGACTCTACAAGCACTTAAACAAATTAAACCCCACACATGAGCCTAACTGCCACAACTGTACCCATCCGTATGAGAGTTCAGCATGTGCTGTTCATTTACCCAGGACTCTCCACAGAAAGACGACAGCTATTGCCGGGCTCCCCAACAACCACAAACACTCTATACAGCAGCACTCAACAGCTACAGAACACATGCAAATTCTTCAGCTTGGCATTGGCTGCTAAAGAGTGACGAGCTCAGCAGCCCTAGTTAATCAACAACAACAACAACAACCCCCCTATGGCAATATCTGCAATGGGACAACATTTTGTTAAGGAACAGAGGGGTCACTGTTGCTGTTGGATTCTTGTTTTTTAAAAAAACTGACACCAAAGCACTTGGTGCTCTTCTAGTGGTGGTCTCTGTAACAATATTTTTATCTGATGAGGTTGCCATACTTATTTTTTTCAATTCTCTGATTTTTCTTTCTCTCTCAGTATTCTTCCCGAAGTATAATTTCTCTTCAAGTATCTTTCTGAATATTGCTTTCTCTAGTCGCAATTTTCCTGCTGTAGTCTCTCTCTTCACACCTCTTCCCCATACACACATGCACATCAGCTGTCTTCCTCTGTTGTCTTCGTAAACATCCTGTTCCTCATTTTTCAGATTAAACTATCTCCAGTCTTTAAGGGGAAAAACTACAGTGAAAACTAACTTTTGTTCTAACATTTTCAAACTTTTTATGTGCTCAATAGACACAGTGTATGTCCATGAACCAAATTCCACAGTTTATTTTGTAAAAAAAAATGTGGTTACCATGGTAACCCAAAAAAAACAACCGCCATATTGGGTTTTTCACCAATTTTCAAGAGCAAAAATCTTATGTTTACCATTGACCAAACTTTATCAAATTGCACACACATATTGTGACTGACTATTAAAACAATTTGTCACATGCTTTTTTTGATAAGTTTAAAATTCTATTTTTAATGATTTTAAAAAAAAATGCACTTTATTTGTATGAAAAAAATGAAAAAAAAATATTAAAAAAAAAATATATCAAAGCAAATTACCAAAATATCAAAAAAAAGCATGTGACAATTTAAAGGTATATATGTGTACTACATGCATGCCAAATTTTAGATTGATCTATTAGATAGTTTGTTAGTAATACAATTTTTGGTTAATAAAATGTTAGTTTTAAGAAAAATGCATTTTACTCACCGAGTGCCTTGTCTTGTCCAATATACTCCATTCTGGGGGGCTGAATATAATTAAAATCCTCCAGGACTATATGCTGCACCTCCTTCAGCGTCTTGCAGTTCCTCCTCTCGCCTTTGTCTTGCCTCTTGCCTAATTTTTCTTCTTTTTACAAGTTTGTCAGCCTCATGTTTCTGGCTGTTGGCAGACGTTTCCTCAGTCGCACCTGTCCAAGGCGTATTGAGTTTGTTCCAGATGCTTGACCACACAGCCTTTTTATTTCTGCACTGGCTGATGGACCAAAGTTGAACTCTCCAACGGCCACAAGGACACTGAATTTGGCTTATTTTAATGACACAAATTTCCGCTTGCTGCAACGACTCCATATAACATTGTGTAGGCTTTCATTTGCATTTTGTGTAGCACCTAGCTGACATCGCTTCAGCAAATGCTGATCAGTAAGACGCTCATAAATAGGGGCTAAGTGCTTATGGAGCAGGTTGTAGTGTAGCGGAGTGTGAACCTTGGTCTCGTGTGGTCCGGCAGCTTCTCCTTTGGCGATGGAAGCCTGATAGAAACACCAGGAGTCTTTGCCTGGGGGACACAAATTATGTTGGGGTTTGTCGTTTGTCGAATACCCATGGTAGAGAGAAACCATGATGGCTTGTTTCATCTCTGGGGCTGTACTATGCTTGCGGATGGCCCTGGTGTAGTAAATACACAATTTTCGTATGGCATTTTGGGTTAGACGACCACGGCCATTTCCCCCAAGGGTGACTTTTTGTTTCCTGCAGTCAGTAATCAGTGTCCTCAGTGCAGTGCCTAATCGCTTTGCAACATGGTTGACGCACTCTTCTTTGGTTATGTCAACTTCTGGTCCATACGGTTTGATGTCGCAGAGTCTGTTGTAGGCCTTGGAATCGCCATCTGATAGCAAAACAGTGTAGCGTAGCTTGTGATTTGCGACTGAACGAAGAAAGAGAACTTCACAGGCTTTTACCTCCATCATTCCGGCTGACCCTTCATAATTACGGCAGCAGTTCTTCTGATGCTCTGCTTTCCATTTTTCAAATTTGTCAGGCTGATTTTTCAGTTGCCACTGTCCAGTAGTCTCACAGGTGTGACAGAAGGAAGACATAACATGCGTATCGATGACCATGCCAGTCAAGATGTCAATAACACTGCCAACACCTATCAGTGACTTATGACCTCTAGTTAGCCATGTTGCATCAAAGCTGACAGCGATGTCAATGACTTCTTTTTTATTAATGGTACGATGCTGACTCTTAGCGTGTTCAGCTCGGACGATGCTGACGGAACGTTGAAATACTGTAGAGTGCATGGTATCCAAATGATCAAAAATTTGATCTGCATATTTATGAAATGTTTTCTGGTGCAGGCCAGGGAGGTCTAGGTTCTCACAGAAGAGATTAAATGTATATGGGCCCATTCCAGACATGAGGGCACCAAGAACAGCAGATTTGTTGATTGCATGTCCACGAGGGCCGCGGCCTGCTGGTTCCCTCTCGGATGTGTACGTTCTAGAAATTGCTTTTTCACATGTGTGACACACAACTTCCAGGAAGAGAGAGAAACCCTTAGACTTGGCGTTGTCAGTTCTTGTTTGCAATGTGCTTTGCTTACAAAAATTGCAACACACATTTTTAAGAAGGTTGTTGAAGAAAGAAATGTCCACAATGGTTTTGTACGTAGGTTTAGGCTGGGCGCAGAAGACAGTATTATGAGATGCAACATTCTTGCTCGTGCTCAAGTTAATTTTTATATCAGATCGACTTGGGCCAGGCACTACTGGATCTGCAATATTAACCATAGGCCTATCGGATACTGGTATGCAGAAATTCCATGTTGTTTGTGTAGGCCTATCAGTTTGTGTATTATTCACCACTAATTCTGTCTTACCTTTACCACTAGTAGAAATCACATACTGTCGACGCAACCTGGCAGCAGATATTTGCTTTGATCTCTTACTTATTCTTCCCATTTTGAAGTAATAGAACACAATTCACTGAAATTTAAACAAGAAAAATATCGAACATGCAGCAAACAATAATTGTTGACGGGCGGAAATGGCTGTTGCTTCTTCCACATTTGCGCACGCAGCCAAAATGTTGTTATGACCAATCAAAACAGTTGTTTACGTTTGTGTCTTCAATGAGTCGGGAGTGAGGTCACCATGTGACCACTCCTTATAAGGCAATTAGCGTAAAATTACGGAAATTTTCAAACACAATTCACTCAGAGCTATGAGAAAAAATAGTTTTGAATTTGCGATATTACGGCAGACAATGAAATTCCCTGTGTATCGATACCAAATAGTCCCCGATATGGACAGGGTAACTAAGGTATTATTGAGCGACAAATCTTGCATTTTCAGCACAAATTTGCAAATCATAGCTGGGGGTGGGTACAGAAAATATGCTTTTTGATACATTAAATGCATTTTTTATGTTATAAAACCTTGCTCATTCGATTCCTCGATGATTATTTAATAAAATAAGCTCAAAAGTAAAAAATCGATATTTTGTACGTAAAATCCAGTTTTCAGTACCGTCCACCTCCTTAAAAAAAAAATACCTGTCAATTACGTGTTTCTTATTTCACATCTTTCATTTTTTACTTTTTTTTCATGATCTACTTTCCTCTCTTATTTCTTGTTAATATTATTTTAGCCTGTGTTTACTGTCCAGAAATCAGTGTTTTCTCACACGTTCCTCCTCAAGTGTAATTTCCGTTCAAGCCTCTTTCTGAATATTGCTTTCTTCAGGCGGCATTTTTAAACTTTCTCCCCCTTCCCCACACACACACACATCTTTTTCCTCTGTTGTCTATTAAGCATTGTGCTGCTCATTTATCTGACTAAACAGTCTGCAGCCTTTAACCTTTAGCACGCTGCATTCTTTGGCGAAAATTGTCGCCTACAGCTGCATTCTTTTTCACAGCGTCCCGTTTTTATAGTGGGTGACTTGTAATGTCTATAATTTTTGTGTTTCTTGGTCAATTGCTATAATTTTTGGAATTTTTATAAATAAATGAATGATGAATCTGATGATATAAAATTTGTTTGTGTACATGTTAGATGTGATAGGAAGAGAGGAAAGGAAAGATGAAAAAAACGAAAAAAAATGTAAAAAAAATAAAAAAAATTTTTTTTTTAATTTTAAAATTAAAAAAAAAATTTAAAAAAATAACCAACACACGAAGAGTCCATTTCCCTTGCATCTCAATGAAAGTCATTTGACCAATAGACCAATACAAATCAAATGACGATCTTTTCGTTACACCCATCATCAGTAGCAAAGGAATAAACGCTCTCGTCAGCCGTGATATTCGATCGCAACCCTAAACCTTTCCGACACACTTAATCCTAACCCCTAAAAAAATACATACCAGGAAAGCCATTCTACTTTCGTTTCCATCTCAGCCATCAAACATATTCTGAGAACCGATATCAGCGCTTATAAAGACAAAAATTTCATCCTTGCCTCATGGCGTCAGAATCCAATGAAATTATAGCGAAAATGGCCGCGTGTTCGATGCAGATTCATTTCGATTTAAAAAATTTACAAAAAATAAACGCGGATACACCCATCACTTTTGTAAAATCGGAAATGGAAGCTAACTCTCTTGCAAATAACATTACAACTTAACATCCGGGGCTGAAAATCACGTGTACACAAGTCATGTGCTAGAAAACGATGATAAACGCTGTCGACATATGTTGACAACAGCTGGGAGAACATAGGTTGCCTTCGTCGACATATGTTGACGGCAGCGTGCTAAAGGTTAAAATTAAAATTGAATTACACTTTTCTTATTTGATATTTCTCATTTTCTAACTTTTTTTTTCTGCTTCTGTAATTAAAGAAAAATATTATCTTAATCTCCCTTTACGTTCCAGAGATCAATATTTTCTCATTTTTCTGTCTTGATCAATATCAATAAGTGATTTGTTATCATGTTCAGGTGTTACCATCTCCTCTGTTGTTTTATTCATTTAATTGTTTTAATCTTGTTTTCCCCCAACAGATTTCTGAAATGTATCTGAAATATACTGTACCTCTTGTGTGCCTTCCCGTGCGTTTGATACACCGCTTGCTGCTGTCAGATTGTCCTGCTACTGTGGCCAGACTCTGTGCCATTATAAACACGTAAGCTCTATGAATATCTTAAATGTACACTCTTAGCAGAAATATCTGAAGCATTAACTACCATACCAGCTCAATAGACATAATCAAATTACATTATGTCTTATAAGTTTGGGTAGCCACGGTAGCGCAGTGGATAGTGCACTGGCTTCCTAGCTCGGTGGTCCATGGTTCGATCCCCAGTTGAGGTGGGATTTTTTAGACCGCAAATGGCTCCGAGGTCGACCCAGCCTCATGAATAGGGTACCAGAGCAACTTCTGGGCAGGTTAAGGCGGCCGGCGTGATGCTGATCACATCACCCATAGTGTGCCGATGGTCGTGAAAATATGGGCCTAACACCATATTCCCAATATGCCTCAGTGGGCTTGTAACGGGATACTTTACCTTTATAAGTTTGAGAAGTGATGATGGATAGGACATCTTCTTCTTCGTACACTCTCAGACGTCAACTTGAATTTGTTCAAAGAAAGCAGGAGTTAGCTTGAGGCTATTTCTATCTCCATAAAGTTTTTCCAGTAATGGTACTGATGACAGCCATATGTGCTTTCTCTGTTGCTCATAAGTTGGACCTCTCTGAAGCAGATGTCATCATTATTACCACTCTGCAGGTTAAAGAACATAAACAAACTTATGCCAGGTCCTCCTGGCCTGTTCCATCTGATTAAGGCCTTTCCATATCTTCTTTATCCCCTTCACATTTGTCTCCAGTTCTCTTCTCTATGTTTTTCAGTCTTCCTCTACTGACTGCTCTTACCGTGTGGATTCCAATGCAGTGACTACCTTGTAATGCTATCATCAAGTTTTCTCAGTGTGTGTCCTATCAGTGCTGGTATCTTCTTACCTCCTATTCCTTCTTGTTGGAATAATCAAGAGAGTGAGCTAATAAACTTTATTTTCAAAGGGTTAATAATTGCCCATCTTTCTTTGTGTCTTTTTTCAGCTTGTCTTTTGTCCTGACATTTATACACTTGTCACAAACAAAGGAGAAAAAAATAGGTAATCTTGAGAAGGAAAGTATGAAAAGGAAGCCAAAGAAGCTTGAACTTTTTATGCTGAGCTAAAGAGAATATTTGACTTAAATGAAGACGCTGGAGATAAAAAGGACACACGTTGAGGGAAACCTGTTGATAGTATTATCATGCTGTCCTTGCTCTGGAACCCCCTGGGTGAGAGAGGTAGAGGAATACAAAAAACACATGGAGAGGAGAACTGGAGATAGACATGAAGAAGACATGGCAAGGCCTTGAGCTGATGGCACGGGACAGGAAGACTTGGCATAAGTTTGTTGATGTCCTATGCTCCTTGGGGAGTAAAAGGATGATGAAATGAATGAATACTTGCCTAATTTTTCTTTTTAGTTTTTTTTTTTTTTTTAATTGAGTAATATGGCTGCATTTATTGCCAACAGATTCCGGGAAGCTTTCTTAGCCTTGAAGTCCAAAATCAGAAGACATAAGAGCTTGTCCTTGATATGTGATACAACTGGAGACATCCCAGACAAGCCTGAGAACACAGGCACTGAAAAGTTTAATGCCCTCTTGCTGGATGTGTTAGGCATGCTGTGGCAAGGTTAGTTTTGTGTGTAGTGCTTTCTTTTCATTGTCCAGAGTTACTGGGTTGTCATTGTTATCTTCAGACATTGTCACTGTTGGATGTGCTTGAAACAGATGCAAGCTGCATTGAACTTGGTCCTAGATGTTCTCTTCCTCCACTACCTTTTTTTTTTTTAAATGAGAAAAAAGGGCACATTTCTTCATTGGTTGGCAAAGCAGCCTTGAAAAAATAATAAGAGACAGGATTGACTAGAAAAGACTTCCAGGCCTTGAAAAAAGGGAAAAGAAAGATGTAAAACATTGAATCTACACGTCAGAACCTATAAGAAACGAAATGAAAGTAGGATGCATGCATTCTTTTATTATTAGTGTCATTTTTCATTAGGCATTATCAGTTACAGCCCAAAGTAGTTCCCTCATCAGGTATTATCAGTTACAGCCCAATGTAGTTCCCTCATCTGGCATTATCAGTTACAGCCCAATGTAGTTCCCTCATCAGGCATTATCAGTTACAGCCCAATGTAGTTCCCTCATCAGGCATTATCAGGTACAGCCCAATGTAGTTCCCTCATCTGGCATTATCAGTTACAGCCCAGAGTAGTCCCCTCATCTGGCATTATCAGTTACAGCCCAATGTAGTTCTCTCATCAGGCATTATCAGTTACAGCCCAGTGTAGTCCCCTCATCAGGAATTATCAGTTACAGCCCAATGTAGTTCCCTCATCAGATATTATCAGTTACAGCCCAGTGTAGTTCCCTCATCAGGCATTATCAGTTACAGCCCAATGTAGTCCCCTCCTCTTGCATTATCAGTTACTGCCCAATATAGTCCTCTTATTAGGCATCAGTTACAGCCCAATGTAGTCCCCTTATTAGGCATCAGTTACAGCCCAATGTAGTCCTCTCATCTGGTATTATCAGGTACAGCCCAATGTAGTCCCCTCATCTGGCATTATCAGGTATAGCCCAATGTAGTCCTCTCATCAGGCATTATCAGGTACAGCCCAATTTAGTCCTCTCATCAGGCTTTATCAGGTAAAGCCCAATGTAGTCCCCTCATCAGACATTATCAGTTACAGCCCAGAGTAGTTCCCTCATCAGACATTATCAGTTACAGCCCAGAGTAGTTCCCTCATCAGACATTATCAGTTACAGCCCAGAGTAGTTCCAAAGGTTCTGTGAAGAAACAAAGAAAGAACAGAACAACTGCAGCCTCAGACATGTGGTAGAAGGTAACTAATATGAGGTAGTGCTTGGGGCTGACAACCTCATTGTGTAAAACATATTGTCATAGCAACAACCTCTGCAATAGCATGTGACTGCTTGTTGCAGGCGTCCTGTAAGGGGACCAGCTGTAGTTGTGGCTCTATGCCACCTCTGTTACACAGAGGAACATGATGATGATTATCAGTGACCATAGTCTATTTATTTTCTGTTTGCACTAAATATATTTCTCTGTGTTTTCTGAAGTTTTCTTTAAAGATTTGAACTTGCAGTTTAATTATCAGTGATTGCATCTGTTCAGTTATTAAAAAACTATCAAGCAGTACTAGCCATAGAAAGTTTTAGATTGATGTGATTGCCAGGCACCTGAAGAATGTTCTCCTGTTATTTTCAGGCCGTATGTTCACTGAGAGTAAGCACAAATATGAATCCATCTTTCGTTTCCGTCTTCCTTCCCACCTGGAAGGAAAGTTGAGAGGCAATGCTCTAACTGTGTATACAGGCCCAGCCTTTCTAGGACTGGCATACAAATTTCTGAAAGAGGTGAGCTTATCTATAGTTCATTCAGATTGATTACCAACGGGCTGATCACGGAAACAACAGCAAATGGATTGATTTGCCGTTGCCCTAAAGACGCCAATAGGCGTGATGGGAAACAATGGCAAAGAAAACCTATCTGCTGTTGCCCTAAGACGCCACTAGGCGTAATGGCCACTGACTGCTTTGACGGTCGGTGGCTAAGGATGGAAGAAGAAGAAGATTCAGATTGATTAAGACCTTTTTTCATTTTTTTTAAGTTACATGCACCTAATTAGATGGGAAGCTTATCATCAAATATTTTAGAAACATTATCACAATGGATTTTTGATAACTTTAATAGATCCAGAGCTGCGGAAAGAAATTTAGTGTCTTAAAAATTGTAAAAACTGCAGAATTCACATTATTTGCAGTAATTCAAAATTTGGAAAAGATGTTAGAAATATGTTCTGACAAAAGTTTAACATGTGATGAGAAGCTCTTGTGTCACATTTAGTGTTGATTTATAAATGAATAAGCAACTTATATGAAAATTACTAACACAGAACATAGGTTCTGAGAAATTAATGATTTCTTCATAGGAAAAGCACAAATTCACATGCAAATTTATCATTTTTTTAAATGAAAATGCGCTGTTTTGGAGTGTGTTCTGACAATTGATTTTGACACATTTAGATTCAAGGAATCCTAAATTGTCACAAAAAAACCGGCTCAATGTTTGTTTTTTTGTTGTTGTCAGTTTTGACTTAAAATTCAATGCTGCTCCTCCAGTCTTTTTATTTCATTTTGAAGTTTTGCCTCAATTATCCATCTACATCTAGCTCTTGGAATGGCCTTTCTCTCTGACCCTTGTGGAGTTCATCCTTGGCATATCTCCTTTCATATAGTATATAGATTTGAATGGGAACCTCTGTCTGTGAGGTTAATTACACCCTCATTGACTCTTGAAATCATCACACTTCCAGAGATTCCCTCTGTTGTGAAACTTGTTGAGAACCCTGCATTGCACACTAAGCTTGGAGGAGTCACTTGGGCCCCAGATGTGGCTCTGGCTTTTGCCTGGTTGCCTGCATGCAGGAGGAACTCACTATGATAGGCAGAGGGAGCTGAGAAGTCACTCTGTAGGACATGGCAATTTCTTTGGAGAGCCCAGAACCCGAATGCAGTATTTTAGTTCTGCATATTTGGAGAACACCCTTGGATGGCGGGAAATGCACAGTATGCCACATGCTTCTTCCTCCTATCCCTGGGACCAGATGTGATGATCCTTTAAATGCAAGCCAAGCTGGAGAAACTGGAGCTCATGACTTCAACTCAACAGAAAAGCCAGATGAAAAGCTTAGATCTACAGAGTTGATAATACCAAAGACTCTTCAACTTGGTATTAGCTACAAATGAGCAGAAAGCTCAGCAGCCCTAGTTAAACAACAACAAAGATCTCCTTTCATATATAAAGTCCAAGTCTGATCCATTTTTGTCAACCTTTGCTGGATCTCAGGGTTGTTATGTCCCTATCCCCTTGCCATCTTGGTTATCTCTGTTTCTGACCCTACCTTCTCATTCATTCATTAGCTTTCACCTGTTCATCGAGCACAGACCTTCAGCACATATATGTTAAGCCTTCCTGTCCATGCCATGTCATTTTTATCCCATTGACATTTATGTTCAGTTCTCTTCTCCATGTTTGTTTTTGGTCTCTGTCTATTTCTTTTACCTTAGGGATTCCAGAGTAGGAACCACCTTGTAATGCCTTCAGCAGGTTTTCTCAGTATGTCTTCTATCCAATGTCAGTTCCTTCTCACATCGTCTTCCTCTGGTATTTATCTGGTTCTTTCAATCAATTCAACATTGGTGGTTTTATATTATTTCAATCTACTTATTCAACACAAGCATCCATTTGTGAGACCCTGGATCTTTCTTGCTGTCATTGTTCTTGTTCTCTGTGTATCACAGCCACACTGTAGGGCTGCCCTGACATTTGAGTTGTAGTTTCTTATTTTTGTGCTGGACTTAATTTCTTTTGTATCTTCCCTTATTGCTCTAAATATATGTTTGTTGCTCTCTGTGTATCACAGCCACACTGTAGGGCTGCCCTGACATTTGAGTTGTAGTTTCTTATTTTTGTGCTGGACTTAATTTCTTTTGTATCTTCCCATGTTGCTCTAAATATATTTTTGTTGTTCTCTGTGTATCACAGCCACACTGTAGGGCTGCCCTGACATTTGAGTTGAAGTCTCTTATTTTTGTGCTGGACTTAATTTCTTTTGTATCTTCCCATGTTGCTCTAAATATATTTTTGTTGTTCTCTGTGTATCACAGCCACACTGTAGGGCTGCCTTGACATTTGAGTTGTAGTTTCTTATTTTTGTGCTGGACTTAATTTCTTTTGTATCTTCCCTTATTGCTCTAAATATATTTTTGTTGCTCTCTGTGTATCACAGCCACACTGTAGGGCTGCCCTGACATTTGAGTTGAAGTCTCTTATTTTTTGTGCTGGACTTAATTTCTTTTGTATCTTCCCTTATTGCTCTAAATATATGTTTGTTGTTCTCTGTGTATCACAGCCACACTGTAGGGCTGCCTTGACATTTGAGTTGTAGTTTCTTATTTTTGTGCTGGACTTAATTTCTTTTGTATCTTTCCTTATTGCTCTAAATATATGTTTGTTGTTCTCTGTGTATCACAGCCACACTGTAGGGCTGCCTTGACATTTGAGTTGTAGTTTCTTATTTTTGTGCTGGACTTAATTTCTTTTGTATCTTTCCTTATTGCTCTAAATATATTTTTGTTGCTCTCTGTGTATCACAGCCACACTGTAGGGCTGCCCTGACATTGAAGTTTCTTATTTTTGAAAAAAATGACTAAGTGGACAAAGAAATGTCTGTGCTCAATGAAGCTATAGAAATATTGGAGTTCTTGGGCACTCAGGACAATTTTTAATAGGATAGTGAAAACATGTATCCTTTCTCTAGATTAATCTCCCTTCATGTGTTGAAAGTTTCAATTATTTAGGCAGTAAAATGACTCAGGATGGTGACACAACAAGAGAAATCCATACTAGAATTGCTTTGGCAGCTAGCGCCTTCAATAGATTATCTAACATTTGGAAATTACGATCATTGAATATACATACCAAGCTTGTCTGTTTAATTCAAATGTTATCTCAGTGTTAACATACGGCTGTGAGAGTTGGAAAATAACAAAATCATTGGAGAACAAGCTGAATACATTCGAGAACAAATGTCTTAGAAAACTCATGAACATCAGTTGGAAAGAATTCAAGACTAATCGACAAATAAGAGAAGACTCTAGCAGAAATATGTCTCCGACTATATAAGGAAAAGACGATGGTCATATATCGGTCATGTCCTACGAATGCAAAACAACAGAATACCACTACAGGCGCTCACTTGGGTTCCTGAGGGTAAGAGGAAAAAAGGAAGACCAAAAGAAACACTCAGAAGAACAATAATAAGAGAAGGAAGAACGTTGGGCCTAAATAATGTGCAAGAGCTAAGAGGAGTGGCGTCACAACGAACAACCTGGAGAGCACTGGTTTCTGCCTTATGCGCCGTGTTTGGTGCTTAAAGAATTTATTATTATTATTATTTATTATGTGGAGTAGAAGATTGCAGTTTTTTTTTATTATTTTATGTAGTGTATTAATTGGTGACTACAAGTCATAAAACAAATTGTATCTATTTACAGACACAGAGGGAAGGAAAGAGAGTACACCCTCTACAGATTGAGGTAGGCATAGATTAGCCTATTTTTTCTGTATCTTCTCTTCTCACTTTGTGTCATCCTGTATATTTTTTTCTTTAGTTTAGACAGTGTTTTCTGTTGTATCTTCTCTTCTCTCTTTGTCACCCTCTATATGTTTTCTGTATCTTCTCTTCTCTCTTTGTCACCCTCTATATGTTTTCTGTATCTTCTCTTCTCTCTTTGTCACCCTGTATATATTTTCTGCATCTTCTCTTCTCACTTTGTGTCATCCTGTATATTTTGTCTTTAGTTTAGTCTATGTTTTCTTTATCTTCTCTTCTCTATTTGTCACTCTGTATATGTTTTCTTCAGTCTTTTTTGTTGTCCTGGTTTATTCTAACTTTCTTCTCACAGCATGCCCAGAGTAAGTGGATTGCTTCCTCATAATATTGAGTAATAAGTTTTCTTGCTCACTGGCCTCTTTCATGACATCCTGTTTAGTTCTTTTAGCTATCTAGGGTCTCTTCTGAGGATATGGCTAACCCAATTCCAGTGTCTACTCGCTATGATGGTACGCATCTCATTTTGGTGGCTCTGAGTTAGCAGTTCTAATAATTTTCTTTAGACAGGTTGTGTGGAAAGAGGACAATTTGGACATCTCCTTTTCTGTTCCTCTCCAGCATTCTGCATTGTACAGAAATTACGCAGTTCTCATATTTTTAATTTAGTGCTGGAAAGAAGTGAGCAACATAAATGACAAATAGCACAGGGGACAAGAAGTTGTGGAGAACGAACGAACTTTATTTTCAAAGGGTTGAGAATTGGGCACGCAGGCCTGTCTGACATTCTGCCCTTCCTTTCTCTCGTCTTTTATACTGATGTCATTTATTCTCACATACATTTTACCCATCAATGTCAAGGAATTCAACGTTGTAAAGGTAAAATAATAGCATACTCACATTCACAGTATCTAATTATAAACATGAAATAAAATATGTTGACAAGAACAGACATCGATCACCTTCATAAGATGGCATGGTTCTTGAGGAAGAAATATTTCTGTTTTATGCAAACATGTTACTCTCATTGTGTGTAATCTTTATCAGCACCTTTTAGTTGCTTGTTGGTAATACAAGAACTGAATTATTCTGACAATGCAGAATGTGCTAATATGAATTCCTGGGTTACTAATGTGAGAATGTGCATGGTATGGCTGGCAACCTTATTATGTCAAACAAGTTGCCACAGTAACCACGTTTGTGAGAGCTTATGAATGCTTCATGTTGCGTGCTTCTTGCAAGGGGGTCATCTACAGTAGTGGCTCCATACTCCAGGAAAAGTTATGAATGATTATGATCATATTTGGTTTGTGAAATGTCAGCTGAAACAAAATTATAAATATGTATCCTTTTTGTAAAATGGAAATCTGATTTGAATACTATTAGTACAAGGCTGTAGATTTATTGTGACAGTAGGTTATCACATAGCTGTCATTGGAGTATTGCCTGCTCCATATTCATATCCCTTTGTACTGTAGGGAAATAATACTTTTTTAAAAATATGCTTCTTTTTGTTAAATTTCTCAGTTAGTTGAATGTGTTATTATCTCGTCACTAGAATTTTATCAGTTTTCATTCTTAGTTCTCCAAGGGGCATAGGCCTTCAACAAACTTATGTCAAGTCTTCCTGCCCCGGGCCCCATCAGGTCAAGGTCTTTCCATATCTTCTTCATGCCCTTTATGTCTGTCTCCAGTTTTCTTCTCCATGTGTTCTTTGGTCTCCCTTTATCTTTCTTACCATGGGGATTCCAGAACAAGGACCGCCTGTTAGTGCTATCAGCAGATTTTCTCTGTGTGGGCCCTATCCATCTATACAGTCTACCTATTATCTCTTGGTCCACGGGTGGCTTATCTGATTCTTGTCATCAGTTCCACATTAGTGATCGTGTCATACCACTTCCATCCCTCTATTCCATGCAAACAACCATTTATGAAAGTCAGTAGCTTTTTGGATGTTGTTTTTTGCTGTTCTCCATGTTTCAGAGCTTATAATAAGGTTGACTTGACATTTGAATTGAAAATTCTGTTTTTTTTTTTAATTCACAGGAATTTAAGGAAACATATTTGCAGTTCTTGGATCGAGAAAACTTCCCTGAATTTATGCAGCTGGTGAATACCAATATTAAACGTCACAACCGAAACTGATTTTGCACAAATCTGTACATTCTGTTCACAAGTCAAGCAAAGGATTTGTCAGAATTTGGAGACTGCAGTTTGACTGTAAGAGGCAGTAGTTTTGAGGAGATTTTGTCATTGTTGTTGATAGAAAAATTGTTTGGCTTTGAGAGAGCCTCTTGTATTATGTTGATTGATGGCTAATTCTTCATGATTGCTTTTTTTTGTGTGAGTATTTTAGCATGTAATAAATAATCTGACTTTTGTGTGTGTTTTCTTGTAGTTTTTTTTTTTTTTTTTTTCTTTGGTCAGACAAAATATTGTCATAATTATTTGCTGCTTTAACTTGCCTGAAACTCATACAACCTGTTCAATTCTGACAATTCATTAAACAAAGCAATAGTTAATTTATTTTCCTGTCCGTTTTTAAACACAGCCAGTTATTATATATTATTTAAATAATACGAAAGTCACTTTAGAAGTAAATTAACAATTAAGTTGCATAAAACGTATTTAATTGATCTGATTGACTTACGTACTTTAGCATTAAACGGAAGGAAACACAAGATGTAAATAGTGCAGCCTATACTGTTCATATGTCAGCGTGTCACCTCATCATTTATTCAAAAATGTTCAGCTACCTAAGGAGCAAAGACCTTTAACAAACATGCCAAACCTTCCTGTCCTATGCCAAACCTTCCTGTCCTGTGCCATCCCTTCAAGATTTGTCAGTGTCTTCTTTATCCCTTTCTTGTCTGTTTTCAGTTCCTTTCCCCATTTTTGTTTATCTCCATATTTTCCTCATACTCTGTGGATTATAAAACAAAGACTGCCTTGTAGTGCTATCAGATGGTTTTCTCAGTGTGTGTCCTGTTGACCAAATTGTCTGCTTACATCTTGCTGCACTGGTAGATGTCTGGTTTGTTCAACCAGTTCCACATAAGGTCATCTTGTCATATCACTTTAATTCTTCTATTCAGTGCAAGTACATATTTATGAAAGTCATGGTTTCCTGTTTGTTATTCTACATGTTTCAGGTTCATACAACAGAACTGAAAGTTCTCAGTTGAAAATTGTTAGAAAGGACTTTTTTAAAATTTCCGTATATTTATCATTGCCATTTCCATTTTTATATCATTGTCTATTCCTCCAACTTGTCTATTTTGCTGCCAAGATATAGTTATGAGTCTACATCTCATTGTGTTGTGTCTTCCATTGCAGTCTGGCTACCATTTTTCACATTTATTCTCGAAATCTTTCTCTTTTCTCTGTGTATTTTCACACCCAAATTCTGTTGGCTACTCATCAATTACTCTCATTTTGTATTGCATCAGGTGACAGTTATGGGGTTGAAGAAGTCAGGCCATTTGCAAAATCTAAATCAAGCTTTTTTGCCAGAGTTCGCTGACTTCCACTTCTGTAGATTGACGTGTACACACTTGCGCTAAACGAAAAGAAACATAAGAATTCAAACAGTGCTGCTGTTATTTCACAAGCTAAAGATTGGAACTACTGATGAATGTAACTGTGGCACTGATAAAATGACTGCTGAACATCCACTTCACAAGTGCCTAACATATGAGGAACAGAGAAAGTGCATATGGCCATCACCAGTACCATTCCTGAAAAAACTCTACGGCGATACCAACAGCCTCAAGCTGACCACTGCTTTCTTTGAATGTAGCGAAAGGGTCTTATTGTAGTAAAGAATAAGGTTATCCTGGACAAAAAGATGATACCAGGATAGTGCCAGGTAAGAGACTGGTCTTACAAGAAATACCCCCTTTTCTGAACAGAATAAGGGTGTATCGACATCAAAAGTTAGGATCAGCTGTATAAACCTCCAGGAATGATGAGAGTGCATGTCCTGAAAGTCTGTTTGCTCCCTTTCAAGATCCGCCTATGATATTATGTATTATTATTTGATTATGTTGGCTAATTTTTCTAGGGGTATTAATTCTTGTCTATCTCTATAACTATAATATGTATCCAACAAAACTTGTAACTCAATGTAAATAATTTCAGAAAGTCTGCTGGTACATATTTACAATTTATTAAACCGATACCGGTTCTCTTTTTGGTTAGGTAATTTAAAGAAATTCAAAGGTATTTACAACATAAAATAAATAAACATAGAATTTCATATTGATACACATTCTACAGACACATGCTTATGCTCTATATGCATTTATGACTTTGCTATAAATTAGACATTTCTGTCTTTACGTGACCACGTGACAGATAATTAAAAATGACTAACAAATTTTTTTGCACGCCAATGAGACAATGAGATTGATGAAAAGAGATAGTCTCTGATGATCATCCTATACAAGTGATGATGTTTCCCTTTCATATTGATACACATTCTACAGACACATGCTTATGCTCTATATGCATTTATGACTTTGCTATAAATTAGACATTTCTGTCTTTACGTGACCACGTGACAGATGATTAAAAATGACTAACAAATTTTTTAATTGAATAAAGATTTGAGACTTAGGGAAATGATAGTCTCTGATGATTACTGATAATTGCCTTGCTGATAATAAATGCTGCTGATACACGCTGAGGATACATATTGATGATATATGCATTTACGAACCTCCATAGAGATATTAATGTAAGATTATAGACTGCCCATCTGACTGACTCAGACTGTAATTGTTCTGACAGTACAGACACAAAACGATCTGAAAAATCTTCATCTCAGAAGGCAGATTCATTGTCGCCCCTGTAATAATGTAAAATATTTTTTTTCACCTTGTCAATTGTGCTGACATATTGCGATGTTAGTTTTTGGATTATGGTTCAATGAATTTTGACAAATGTATTCTTGGACATGTTTAGCTAACATGGTAATGCATTATGGATGACTTACTTAGAAAATAATAACACATGAATACTTAGAAATAACTGGGATACATTATGAATGGACTACTATTGTCATTATACAGTGTGGAAACTTCAAAATACATTGGATACATTATGCGGGGATCACCATTATAATTATGAAATGTGGATACTTAGAATTAAATTGGAAACTTTATGGATGGACTGCTATTATAATTCTACAACGTGGATACTTCAAGAAACCTGGATGCATTATGGTTGGAGTACTAGGAAAGTTTAGCAACATAGAGGTTTTGAACTACAATTGGGTTGATATATGAGTCCATATGATAAAATTTAGCACTGTTGCCACTTAGTGACATTTTGATTAGACTATATGTAGATTTATGTTAACAATTTTGTTGTTCAGGGTTGCCACTCTACACAATTTAGATGACATATATATTGATACGATATAAAAATAATTTTTTTTTACAATGTTGTCCATTTGAAAAGCTTGACTAGTGTATGACAGTCTGATAATATATATATACAAGAGCCCCCGGTTAATGACTTAAGTTAAATTTTTCTGAAAATTTTTTGGACTTAGAATTTTTTGGGGGATTTTTCTTTTTTTTTTTTGGACTGATAGTACTCAAATGTCTCCCTGCGGGATACATTTGCATAGCCCCGGGATCTATATGTGGCCGTTTGACCGTCCACTTGAGCATTTATTCGTGCTAGAGTCTAGTCATAATAATTAAATATAAAACTACCATTCACTATAATAAACAAGCAAGATTTTTAACTAAAATAAAAAAATAACATGAGACACTAAGGGTAGGGTACAGAGTGGTAGAAATCGGCTAGGTCAGCTTTTGACACAATGCACGCTAATTTACGCAGCAGTCATCATAGAAATGGAGTGATGCAAGTAGAGATAGCCACATCACGCCATGAGAACGTGATATTTGACCAATAATTTATCAAATAGAATAAGCCCCCAACCAATGAGAACGTAGCCAGCTCAAGCCAACTATGAAATTGTCAGCACGAAATTAGTTTACCGGCAGTCCTGAAGAAAAGAGCAGTGTTGCAAGACGTGTAACGACAGTCCTGCCTTTTAGTTGAGGAACTCAACATTATTGTGCCCAAAATTCATATATGTGTATTTGTACACATGGAAATGGTATTGTTATACTTGTTACAAGTAAGTAAATTTTCGCCCCGCCAATGTTCATTTCAGCTCAGTTGTGCATTATGAAAAATACCGATAAGCCTAACTGAAAATGAGGAAAATGAAGGACATATAAGAAAAATGGTCGATTAAGTTTGAACTAGAGAATAAAGCAAATGAAGAAAACTACAATGGAAAGAAAGTAAATATGAGACTTTGATAATCAAGGAAAATTGAAGAATATGAAATTGGTAATGAATATTATGAGGCATTTTTGGATGGAAGTGAAAGACAGGAAATATGTTAATCATGAGAAGAACATACGACCAGTTTCGTCTGATGTATAAAATTGTATAAATCGTTAAACCTTGTTTGAAAACCATTTGAACAGTTTGATGTTAAATAAAGCATTTTAAATGAACAAAGCTGTTGAGGATTATATTGCCTTTTTGATAACATAGACACATTGTCCAGGTTCACAAATCTTAACCACTAAAGCTCTCCATGTTCACCACCTGTAGAAGGTACGAACGGACCTCATACACAAATAGGGTCTAAGTAATTAACGAGCTATAAGCTAGTACCACCAAGACAGACTTAGACATGTACTAAATAAGAAAAGGAAAAGGTAGTTCTAACAAATAAAAAACTACACTGGGAGCCCCGCCACATATATGGATAATTGATGCCGTGAAATAACCCTTGGATACAGAGACACGGCTACATAGAGGGATAATTGGTGCCCTAGAACCAGTCCTAACACTAAGATATTAGAGACACGGCTACACATGCACACACAAACATGAACTCACACAGTCACACACTATGTATGTGTAGGCCTTTGTACAAAGACGTGTAGAAGTATGTTTCAAAGATATGCCCTTCGCAACATAAGACTGAAATCCTTTGCTGTGACTGAATGAAAGATGTTCAAATGAAATAATGGCAGTACCCTGGAGAAAAATGACAGTTAAGAAATACCATTACATCAGAAAAATGATCAGAGTCCAGCTGAGGCAATAGGAAAATAAGAAGAATAGTTGTCATTTACTGTATGTTGATTATATGATAATATTTTGCCAATCAGTATTTTGGAAGTTGCACACAGACTAATCCCGCTGGCGACACTTGACAGTCTCCATGCCTACAGGTAAAGATAAATAGAGAAAAAGGGACTAAAGGAGAGAATGAACAGACAAACTTTATTTTAAAAGAGTTGAGATTGGGCACGCAGGCTCATCTAACATTCTGCCCTTCAGTTCTCTCATCTTTTATACTGTATCCATTTAATCTCACTTTTTAATCATTAATATTTTACGGCTGCACAAGCAGTTGATGTAGAGTCCATATAAGACTTGATTCTGGCTATAATGCAGAAGCTAAGAATGGCATCGTAAGACCATGTGATATTGCTGATACACAGGGAGTAACCAACAGATCCACACTTGTTTTGTGCCACACACGTAATACCTGACTTAGTACATGCTCTGCTTAAAGTAGGGACTTGTTGTCACTGAATTTTGGGTCGCTCTCGTGTCCACTACGGCCGTATGCTGTGACAGTTGTTGTAACTGACTTTATTATGTGCTTTTCAGTGGTCGACACCTTTTTCTTTCTCTGCTATGTAGCAGATATTTGATACTGTCGAATCATTTGACACTCCCTTTTGGTGATAATTCATCACATTTGCTTGGCGCTTCACAGCTTTGCTGAGATTAGCGCAGGTAAAACCCATATGGGCCTGCTCAGTTTTCGCATAGTTTTGTTTGTCCAAGCCGTGCCAGGCGATAAAATTACTCGCCCGCAGACAGATTTTGTGTGCACAAGCGACGAATAAAGAGATTACTTGTCTGTGCGACACATTTTGGACAGACATGAATGACATAATTTCCTGTCCAACATTTACGAACAGATTACTTTAGATAAAAGTAAGATGTTACATCTGAAACACATTGTCGAAAGAGTGTACGGACTTGTCACTTCCATATATGGGAGACGTGACCTTTTGCATCACGCACAGGATTTTCCAGGTGGAATATTTTGAAATTACCCCATCTAAATATACAGTTTTGAAACAATTGGCAGAGGTTCGAAATAGAGGAACCACCAAATTCCTGATTGTACCCTGCCTAAATCGTAACCATCAACTTTGGGGGAGGTGAAGGCCATATAATCTGACACAGATTAGAACACTGTGAGGGAGCCGCGCTAGTGCAGTGGTTACCAAACAGTGCTGGCGACGGGGTGACCCAGGATCAAACCCGGGCGAGGACATTTGAAGATTTTTCGTCGACCGGGATTTGGACTGGATTAACTCGAGCCCTGGCGAGAACATTTAAAGAAGTGTTGTCAACCATGGACTAGCAGCTCCTGTGCCGACCCAGCTCTAATGGGTACCTCCGAAATCGGCGAGTATCTGCCTGAATGGCGAGGGACACCTGTCTCTGTACAAGAAAAAAAGGGATACTCACGTAAAAATCAGTCTCAGGTTAGACATACTAACCTGAGATTTCGCCTTGAGTAATAGCGGGCGTACGAAAAAAAAAAAAAAGAACACTGAGTCGCTTGCCAAGATGACAACCAGACTGCCAGAGTTAGAATCACAATTCCATTTATCAGACCAGACTTTGTTGGAGCATTTTGAAGGACTTAAACAGCCCAGGAAAACTCTGTCATTTTAATAAGGAAAACCGGGATCTGAGGAAACTGAAAACACAGTGTCAAAGTGGGAATTTATTGTTAAAGTAACGACCCCCCAGAACACTTGGAAGAGGCCTATTCAAGTGCCTTTATTTCTCTTGAGCAAACAGTCTGTGAGCCAAGATTGACGTAAGTTGTACATTTTACATTCTATATTTTTCATTACTAACATGTGAACTAATATGTTTATACTGTATTGTCATGTGAATATTAATATGTGAAAATTGCTACTGGATGTCCAAGTCATTTGAGGCTGGCAACCTCAGCATCTAGAATGATGATTTCATGAACCACCACTGCAAGGGCTGGTGACTGCTTTATTGCTAGTTTCTTAAAGAGAACTAAATGCATAGGTAGTCCCAAGATCCATATGGAGCAGGGAAGGAAAGATCAAAGAAATGATGTACATTCTAATTATAATATTTACAATTACAAACAAGTGTAAATGTCTATGTAAACATATTCACTCAAAAAATAATGAAAATTTTCAAGCTTGTCAACCAGTGTAGATGTAAATGAAACCACATTCAATCTATATTGTGAACATTTTTCAACTAATGTAGTTGTAAGTGTAAACATATTCTATCTATACTATTAACCTTTTCATTTGAATGTAAAGTAAATATAAAGCTATTCAATTTAAATGTAAAGAAAGTTTTCTCTCGAGGGATCAATCTTAATTCTCATTGAGGGTTAAGTCTGAGGTAGATGGGATGATGGAATAGGAAGATGGGGACACATAAGCAAGTGTCAGGAAACTCAATACTCAGAGGGTATTCATTTCTCTTCTTTTACCATACTAGTTGGTGGTACCAGCTGAGGGTACTATCTCTAGAACAAGAAGGGTACAAGTGGCCTGTAGTCGAAGCTACATGACAAGGGACCAACTTTGTAGAGACTCCCTGAAACTTCTGGGAACGTGCTGCACCCTACAGCCTTAACCAGCGACGAGCGTGATCATCGATCCAGTCTACCAAGAACCAAAACATCAGAAGGAGCAGACCTGTCACTGACAGCTAAGTAACACATAAAAGCTGCCAAGTGACCTCTTTTACAAACTACCACTACATTACACATTGATGATAATTTTTTGATAAATAATTATTCATTTTTTTAAAACATGTTAAAACCTAAATCATCATGTAACATGCCCTTTGCAGAACGTCGCTCTGATCACAGCCTGCCTGAAAGACTCTCGATCTCAAGCCAGCCCTCCTGCCTCCTCCAATGTCATGTTCAAGGTGTCTTCAATGTCCTGTGTCCACCGTAGTCTTGGTCGGCCCCTGCCTCGCCTTCCTGGTACCATACCCTCCATCACTGCTCTCTCTAAGCCACTATGGCGTTTAATGTGGCCAAAATATTTCAGTTTCCGGGACAATATATTGTTTATGAGCCAGTTTTCCTCGATGTTCAGGTCATGTAGGATGTCTATATTTTTCTTCTTCTTGGTCCACAATATTCTGAGAATTTTTTTGTAACACTGCTTCGAAAGATTCCATTTTTTTCTTTAATGTTTGAGTAATGGTCCATGATTCACATCCATATGTTGCTACCGGAAAGATGCACGTTCTAAGAAGTTTTACTTTTATTAATTTGCTGGTGTTATGCCATAGGTTCTTCATTTTATTTAACCTCTGCATTGCTATGGCCAGTCTCCTTCTGACCTCTTTTGAGCAGTCTCCATTGTTGTTAATTATGGAGGCAAGATATTCAAAATTTGTGACATTTTCAATTTCCTCATCATTGATGGTAATTTTTGGTTGGCATTTTGTTTTGTCTGTGGACATTATCTTTGTGTTTGTTTTTTGTGTTCAGAAAAAACCTAAATGATGATTAAATTTGTTGTTTGTAAATATACCAATTTAACTTCGATTTAGACCTTTTGAATGTACTGCATGTTTGTCTCAGTCAGTTTACTAAGTACACTCTAAACAGAGCTATACCAGAATAATAATAAGAACTCCACTGAGTAAATCAGGGTGGGGGCTTGAACGAGCTGAAATTAATAATTGCTTAATTCTTCATAAAAGGTGGTGGATCAGATATAAGTTAACAATTGCCCTGCCTAACGCAGCATTGTTCTTGACTTTGGAAATACCTTATGAAAACTCCCTTGAGATAGAAGCCACTGACCACACTCTGATATTTAAATTGGTGGTATGGTAACATCATTTTTTTTTTGCCAAAAGAAGGAGTGTTATGGTAACAGTTAATATTTCGCTGCAATCCCAAGATAACAGTCCATAATTTTTCGTAATGGATTGGTGGATGATGATAGCTCAATTTATTATTTATAAAATTGTATGTGTGAGATTCGTTCATAATATTTTCCACAACATAGAATATTTATACCATTATATGGTGTATTGTGCCTTGGGGATGTAGGATAAAGAGAGAGGGATAGTACCTCACGCTGAGAGACAGCCATGTCCTTTTTAGGATAGTCAGGATCCTATTTGGTTCTCATCTCTTTATCTAGCTCATGTATGGCTCCACGAATACCGCTTGTATCGGCGGTGGCCACATCCCGGGCAACAGTCTTGGCTGACTGGCTAAACTACATGAGTGGAGTAGGAGTAATCTTACTCAAGGGAATGTCCATCCCTAGTACACAAAGACTGAGACGGTGAGTGAGGCAGAGGAATCTAAGAAGATCAACAGCTCGCAAAGCGGAACAGCAAAATGTGGCGCACTAGAGGCGTGTCGAACATAGAAAAAGACAATGGCTAGCCACCGTGGAAGAAATTGGGGCCTTACCACGTACATCCTACAGAATGTAATGAAATCACAAGATAAGAACCGATGTGTAGAGAACCCTCTGTCCCCTGGGGAAGAATCTACTGTACAAATTAACAGGGAAGAGGCAACTCCTCTAATGAGTAAGGGAGTACATAATGACGAGTGTTCCTCAAATTCTATTGAAAGGGAGCATTCTGAGAACGACCACCTAAAAACTAGTAGGAGGAGCCTAAAAATAGGAACATGGAATGTTAGAACTCTAAACGGAGAAGGAAAGCTTGACAATTTAATATTAGAGGCAACAGACATGAAACTCGATATACTGGGAGTTACAGAGGCAAGACTAGTGGATACAGGCTACGTAAAAAGAGACCATTACACGCTTATACACTCAGGAGGAGAAAAACATGAAAGAGGGGTAGGAATGTTGAAAAAGAAGGAGTTAGAAAAATACGTATGTGGATACTGGACACACAACAACAGAATGATGTTACTAAAGATGAGAGCAAAGCCATTCGACATATCCATCTTACAAACTTATGCACCAACTAAAGATCACAGCGAGGAAGAAATAGAAGAATACTATGAAGAGCTACAACACACACTTAAATCAGTAAAATCTACAGATGTGTTGATAGTAATGGGTGATATGAATGCAAAAGTAGGAAAAGGAAAATACAAGAAAATAGCAGGACAGTGTGGATTAGGGACAAGAAATGATAGAGGAGACAGACTTATCCAGTTCTGTGAAGAAAACCAGCTGGTGATATGTAACACCTTTTTTGAACACCACCCAAGGAAATTATACACATGGAAAAGCCCAGGAGATGTAACAAGAAATCAAATTGACTATATCATGATAAAACATAGATTTAAGAACAGTGTCACAAGTGCAAAGCCACATCCTGGCGCCGACATAAATTCAGATCACAATCTGGTCGTCATCAAAGTAAATGTAAATCTGAAAAGAACAGGAAACAGAAGACAGGAAGAACCCCAGATAGAAATATCAGCACTGAAACAACCAGATATAAAACAAAAATATCTAATCGACATCAAAAATAAATATGAACAGTTACTGACAGAAAGCATGGAGCAGTATAGAAGAGAAAACCCAGAAGAAAAGGTAACCACAAAATGGGAATGCTTAAAAACAAGCATACAATCAGCCAAATGCAAATTTACCTGAAAAGGAGCCTAAGAAAAATCAAATTTGGATGACAGATGACATCTTGAGTAAAATGGCAGAAAGAAAGAAAGCAAAAAACACTCCAGAATATAAAACAATAGACAATGACATACGACTACTATGTGTAGACAAGCAAAAGAACGGTGGATAGAAACAAAATGCAAGGAAACAGAAGAATTGGAAGCAAAGCACATGACAAGAGATATGCATGAAGAAATTATCAAATAGGTCATGGTTTGCACAAGGAGGAAGCTGTATCAAGAACAAAAATGGTGTAATATTACTTGATCAGAAAAACATATCAAACAGATGGGCAGAATACGTAAAAGAACTATTCGAGGACAACAGAGGTAAAAAACCATCACCAGATTGTAATGAAGGCCCAAACATTCTCAGATCAGAATGCCATACATATGATACAAAAAGGAAAATCAGCAGGCACGGTAAACATAAAAATTGAAATGATAGAAGCCCTGGAGAGTTTTGGTATAGATACAATCACTGATCTATGCAATGATATGATATATACAATACAGGATATATACCACACAACATGAAGACATCAGTTTTTATAACATTGCCCAAAAAACCTAATGCAACAGAATGTTCAGACTTCAGAACAATCAGCCTGATGAGTCATGCAATTAAGATACTGCTCAAAATCATACAGGAAAGAATAAAAAGGAAAGTAGACAGCGAAATCCAAGAAGAACAGTTTGGTTTTAGATGGAACAGTGGAACAAGAGAGGCAATATTTTGCCTAAGAATATTAGCAGAAAAATATACAGAGGTCCAAAAAAGTATGTACATGTGCTTCATTGACTATAAGAAGGCTTTTGACAGAGTCCATCATGAGAAAATAATTGAATGCCTCGAAGACATAGGTATTGATGGAAAAGATATAAGAATACTCAGTAACCTTTACTGAGAGCAAACTGCCAATGTAAGATCTGGAAGGAATTATTCACCATACATAGACATAAAAGGAGGTGTCAGACAAAGAACAGGCTGTACCCCAGCTGGGCGACCTTGACAGAAGAAGATGGCCTCGACACTATGATGACACAGGGCAGTATTTTCATAGATGATCAAGAGTTCGACTCCGTTAGCAAATGAACTCCTTTCAAGTTCTTTTTCCATGCACTGAGGCCCAGTGCAGACAGCCCTGTTCCTGCTTCAGTTATGGGAGCATGAGAAGTCCCCCCAAGAAGACGAACAGAGAGCTGCAAGTGTACGGAAAGATGAACAGCCTCCAGTTGGCCCAAGGGAAAAGACTCGCTAACAGTGCTGTAAACTTGTTAGTAAAAAATTATAAAACCTATAGTTTAGGAAGTGTTTCTTATATTTTAAGTTTTTTTTTTTTTAATGTAAATAATTTGTCTTAGGTTAACAAAATGTACACATTGCACACACTAACACACTTTTAATGTACACAAATACAACCAAGCAGCTAACCCCCCCGCTGGGGTGGGAGTGCCTGGCAGCGCAGGTTTGCCCGTGCTTGGCTTTGATCACCAGTGTGGAACGACAAATGACCAGCCCTCAGCCACCACTTCGTCAAACAGATTAGTTACAGTAAGTGGCAGCGTGGTTTCGCCCGTGCTTGACCCTAATCATCAGTGTGGAACGACAATTGGCCAGCCCTCAGCCACCACTTTGTCGAGTAGATTAGTTGCGGCAAGTGGCCAACCTACCACTTTGTCGAGCAGATCAGTTGCGGCAAGTGGCCAACCTACCACTTTGTCGAGCAGATCAGTTGCGGCAAGTGGCCAACCTACAGCTACCACTTTGTCTAGCAGCCTAGTTATAATATCTCTCAATATCAACGGTTTGAGAAATAAACTAGAGCATGTTATCAAACTGATACAAAAAAAACAAACCGGATTTCTTATTTTTACAACAAACCGGCATTACCTCTGATTTTCATGCCAAACAGTTGGTAACTAAATTAGGGCTTAAGCATGGCTGGTTTAGCTTAGGCACCAGTCATGCGGGAGTAGCTATTCTACAGGTTAGTGAGGATTGGGAAGCAGTACACAATAGAATGGACGGTTGTGGCAGAACTGCCATAATACAAATACAGAACAAACACAACGGACAAGACACACACACACTCATCAATATATATGCACCAGCAACAATAACTGACCAACCTAAGTTCTATGACGGACTGTACGACACTCTAGCAAGGTATTACAAAGGAACCAAAATAGTGTTAGGAGGAGATTTTAATTGCGTTTTGTCTAATTTAGATTTATACAAGAGTTTCTTAGAATCCAAATTACGGAAAACGACCACCGAAGTATCTTTGCAACTCCGACGCTTACAATCTATGCTAGACGAACACGACCTTTTAGACGTTTACATGGAAATAGAACCGCAAACACAGGCATTCACATACCAAGACAAGACAAACCCATATTTTAGACGGGCCTCGAGACTAGACAAAATCTACGCATCAAGCAGTTACAGTATACACAAAGCATGTTACATCAAAAATACGTTTAAATTCACAGATCACCAAGCAGTCTACACAGTTTTAAATACGGGACACACACATACGAAATTAAAGAGATCCCCGCATTGGAAATTCAACAATAACCTAAAAAATACTTTCTTTACAGAACAAATATCGCCGCTTATTCAAGGATACACGCAGGACATTCCCAATAACAACATTGCAGAATATTGGGACCTGTTAAAAAACACAATAAGAGATAGGACACAAATTCTAGCTACAACTATACACAGGGCATTTAAAAAAGAAGAAAATATATTAGAGGGTGCACTTTGTTTAACTAAACAATTAGATTTAAAAAATCCACACATTCATATTTTAGAAGAGCAGTTAGACCTTTACAAACAATACACATACCAAGGGGCATTACTTAGGACTAAATTAAACACTACAACACAAGAGATACCCAGCAGACAATATTTAGAGATAGAGCAGAATGTACAATGCAGTAGACAGATACACGAAATAGTAGACATGAATGGACAGCAACAAACAGACAACACTAGTATTAGACATGCCTTTTTCGAGTATTACAAGAAATTATACACTAAAGAAGAAACTAACGCAAACATACAAGAAATTTTTTTTACAATATGCAAAGTGTTTAAGTGAAGAAGAGAGCGAGAAACTGGAACAAAATTTAACTTTGGGTAATTTACAAGAAGCTATTAGCACTTTTCAAAAAGATAAGGCACCCGGACCAGACGGGCTCACTGCGGAATGTTATAGGTTTTTCTTCCCCATTTTAGGATCCCTTTTAATCAAAATAGTTGAGGAAGCCTTCCAGAAAGGAGAGCTTCCTAACAGTTTAAACGAATCTTACATCACATTAATACCTAATGATAGTACCGACAGAAAGTCAATTAAGAATTACAGACCCATTTCCCTTTTAAACACGGATTATAAAATTCTGGTAAAGCTCTCACTCTAAAACTTAAACCACTCATGCATAACATAATTCATGAAGACCAACAGTGTAGCGTGCAGGGTAGGAATATTTGTAGACACACACACTTCATAAGAGACCTGATCACATACACACACGATAGACAGTGTCAGAGCGCAATATTATCATTAGATCAAGAAAAGGCATTTGACAGAGTGTCACATGCTTTTTTACACAAAAATCTCAAAGCAAACAATATAGGAGCGTATTTTAGGAAGTGGGTTAAAATCTTATATAAAAAACCTAGAAGTAGAATATTAGTTAACCACGGTTTAACATTCAACGAAAAGAAGAAATCATCACAGCAATCAAAGGGTTAAAGAACGGCAAAGCTTCGGGCCATGATAACTTAAATGCAGAGCTATTTAAGACAGACCCTGAGCTAGCAGCAGAACTATTAGAACCACTATTTGCACAAGTCTGGAAAACGGGGACAACACCATCAGAGTGGAACAAAGGAATAATTGACAAATTGCCCAAGAGAGGAGATCTTGCAGACTGCAATAATTGGAGAGGAATCACTCTTCTCTCAGTTCCCAGCAAAATACTAGGCAGGATAATTATACAGAGAATTTCAAAGGCAGTAGACCACAAACTGAGGAAAGAACAAGCAGGATTTAGAAAGAACAGAAGATGTGTAGATTGTGACGTACGTCTAAGTATGACAAATGAATTTCCCTGACTCGATGGATGATAACAGAATATTGGCCTCTCATAACTTTAGAACCCCTGATCATCTGTTGTAACTTTAACCTGCATGCAGCATTTCCACGAGAACTTTACACGCTGGATCATTAATATGTAGCCTGCTATCTTCTGTGAACTTTTGAGATCGCATGGCCTTTGATGGGAGGTTAAATCACGCCCTCAACCATCTCTGAGAACGATTTATAGCAATCTTTTCCTTAACGCCGGCCCAAAAGAGGACGTGGCCAGAGACACACTCCTGTTTCTAGAGCAAGTAACAGCAGTTCAATTTCTTACCTGGCTGTCACCCCGCCTGGTGGGAGTTGCCATAGCTTCTCAGAACAGCGGTACCATCAAAGCCAGGCTGATCTTCAGAATTCAACGTGGGGCGGTATACGATCTAAAGAAATCAGGGAACTCCCAGCTAACGTAGTTAGCTTCTCGAGAATTTTTTCGCACTCTCATGCGAGCAGCCTGAGACGAAGAAAATCGGTAGACCGGGGGAAACGGAGGAATCGCAGCGGTTAACACAACGGCGAGGTGTCACCGTTCACTTTGCTAGGAGCATTATAAAATGCTCAAGCAGGAATTATAAGCGGTGATTTGGTTTTGGTTAAGAGGGAAGGTATGAAAAAATGGTTTAAGAAATAAGAATAGATTTGAATAAAGACTATTTGTCTTGCTAAAAGGGAAATAAGATGAGTGAAATCATGCTTTGATCAAAGGGAGAAGACTCTAATTATTAAAGTCAGGGGAGGAAAGTGCTTAATTACACATAAGTAGATTTGGTGAGTTGGTAATTATGGTTTAGAAAATGTACATATAAGAATTGTATAGCAAGCTTTAGAGAAGATAATATAAGGTTAAGTCAAATATGCAAAGGGAGACAATGGTTAATTACCTCCCTTATATGATTAAGTGAGTTGAGAAAAAAAATATGCACGTGAAAAGTTTACCAGGACAACGGATGACACTTCACTGAGTTGTTTACACAGCGGATAAGCGTGAACATTTTTCAGCTGAGCGAAGAATAGGAGGAACCAATGAATTTACAGTAAACAAGGACAGATGAGCTAGTAATGATTTTATAGAGGAGAACTCATTTAGACGCGCTGTTGAGCGGTCGCATATTTTTCGGAGGAAGCAGTCCTGGTTAAGGACGTAGAGTGGCAGGAATGTGTTTTCTGCCAGGCTCAAGTTACATTTCTGTGAGAAACAGAATGAATACTTCTGAAGAATCCTATAGACCTAGTTAGAGTAGTAGAATCTATTCACTTATGAAAGACAGAACTGTGTTCAAAATATAAGTTTAGTGATAAGGGGTGATAGTAAGAAAAATGAGTGTTGTGAGGATTCGGTGCAACCAAAGTAAGTAGGTCCTTTGACTCATAACTTTTGATAGACATTGAATAGAATTATTTCAGAAGTTGAAATAAGGTATCACAAGGTTAACGACGCTTACAACTAAGTGAGCGCATAATAAGGAGAAACGAAGCTGAAGCTACAAAATTGACTATGATGTGAATAAACTGAGACTAAGTCAGCAATTGAGAAGTTTTACAGAAGAACATGGATTTAATAGCCGTGTTGGGCTATTGTATAATGAATTTTGCAATATCAACTGCTACAAGTAAGATGAGTAAGCAATTGAAGTTTGATTGTATTTACAGGATGAAACATGAGCTCTCTAGCAGGTATAAGTATGAGAATACCGCAACAGGTGTACCCAATGTATTAATTTGCATATATGAGTTTTAAGATGATGGTATTTGAGTAAATTGAGTCATATCTGACATGATTAGTAGATGAAGGAAACCAACTCAGGAAAGAGTTGATGAAAGGCTTGGGAAAAGCCAGAATAAATATAAAAACCTTAAGTGAAGAAAATAGGTATAAACCATATCTGTTGGTGTTCTCAGGTAGAGAGCTATATATATATATATATATATATATATATATATATATATATACAGGTACGTGGATATATACCCAGGAGGAATGGGATCTACAAGGGATAGTTAGGAAATGTTTGTACCTGGAATTAGTACCACATGCCTCTGTTATGATGAACTTATATGACGTAAATAAACTGTTTGTTTTGATGGAACGTTGCTCAAGTTGGGTTCAGTCTCTAAAAGGTTGAGTGCTAGAGTAAACAAGATACTGGACATAAAGAAACTAACTACTATACGAAGCTGTCACTTAAGTAACATCATAAGAAGGGATGGAACGAGTTTAGGTTGGAAGTTTTGAGAGAATATCATCCAGGAATCAATAACTCTGGCGGTGAGGGCCAGTATTAAGATATACTCTTACTTGGAAGATAGGTCAATGGATCAAATTGACAAATAGAAGGTAGACAACTAGGCCTGCCCCAGTCACCTAGTTTACTATAATAAGAAGAGATAGCACTGTCACATTTAGTTTAATTGGTGCCTTCTTGGACCAGTCTTTAAAACACCCAGTCCAGCGGTGACAGAGGTACCTCGGATTCTGCTCGACTTCAAGAAGGGTGTGAAAATCTAACACGTCCTATTTAAGTTACATTTGAGAAGTATAAATAAAGAATCAAAGGGAACAATAAGAAAACAATAATGCCAACAATCAAACTACCAAAGAGAGCAGAAACAGATAAAGAAAAAGCTAATGCCCTTGCCGAGTATTTCTATAAAGTCAGTGCAAAAAGTAGCCTTGGACAGGAAGAAAATGAGAGAAGAGAAAGACTTAGGATACAGTTTTTAAAAGAACTACCAGACCAGATAGATGAGACAAACTATTTAGATGCTGATATAACAGAGGAAGAAGTAACTAATGCAATAAAAGATAAATCTAATACTGCCTCAGGGCAAGATATACTTAGTTATGAAATCCTTAAGAAAGTACCCAAAAGAACTATAAACATAATAACTTCACTTTATAACAAAATCTGGAACTTAGGAAAGATACCAAAAGCATGGAAAGTAGCTATGATAGTACCCATTCTAAAACCCAATAAGGAAGCTGTTACGTGCAGTCTTTGATATCTTACAATATAATACATTTGTATGCTTGTTATGTTCGCAAATATTTTGTAAACAAAATAGATACTTTTTAGTGCTTAAGGAAAAGTCATTGAGTTACTTCCCTTGAAAGGAGTGTCGTCACTTTCGATCGAACTCCGCGGATGAATCCAGTTTTACTGCGATTTATTCTTTGTTTGGGTAGAAATAGGTTGTTCTTGCTTCAGTGTATCTATGGCCTGAATTTATGTGTATTGTTTGTCTGGGTAGGACGAGTCTGTCTTATATCTGAATATCTTTGCATGTCTAAGTCGAACTATATGGTCTTTTGTCGCTTGAAAGGTCAAAGGGCTGTTCGGCGGATGTGTCGCTAGAGAGGTGTGATTTGGCTTCGCCCTGATGATGGGGCTGTGGTTTTTTGAATCGGCTTGTCGCCGGAAAAAGTGATCGATATATGTGTAGGGGAAAGTGATAGACGTTTAGACCTATCCTGTATGCTTTACCCCTGTGTTTATTCTTATTGCCAAGGAATGGCAGAATCATATTTCTGATACCAAGGTAACAAAAGCATTTCTTATGAACTCTTACGAAGCCATCGTTTTCGATAAGCAGACGCACGATTTGTACGTCTGAGAGTATATTTAACTAGATGAAGATGACATTCATTTCTAGCAGCACTATATCTTGTATGATGAAGTCAATTGTATCATGATAGAATCTACGGAGCAATGAGAACATTTAATGAATGACTAACTTTAATACAGATTCATTATCTGTATCCAAACGTGAGTGACAGCTCACGAGAGAAGCCATCTTGTATCCAAATATTTTGTGACTTTCAAGAAGAGAAAGGGATGCCCCGTATTATCGCTTGATGAGTCCAGAGATCACTGCTACACATGAGAACCCATTACTAGCGGTTCAATATGATTATATGAAAAATATGTGCTGAACATTATTTAAAGGAATCTTCGCTAGACGAGGTTAGGTCTAGAAGCCATCTTGAATGTTGTTTATAATCTGACGTGCTTTGTCAGTAAACTCAGATGATATATATGGGCAATACTGAGTGCTTGTCTACTGACAGTCCATTATGCTATTATTCTACATGAGTGCCCATGTATCATTGCAAGACCATTTATCCACTGTACCATGATGTATTATGCCAACCTGTGATTTGTCACTGTATCGTGCTGTCGAGTGTGTACGTCCAATTAAACTGTAGCAAAGGTACACAGTCGTTGCTGACCTTTGTCTTCCAGCACACACCCAGACTTCACCTGCCTACAACACCCATCATTAACACCACTGATTGCTGGGATTGTAGCACTGGTTTGTGTACACTACAGTGGAGCAAACAACTCCATAGAGTTATCAACTGGTGGACCAGCTTTCTGGGTTTGACCTCGCAGAAGTTGAGAAGTCAACAGACTACCGATACCAGACCGTTTCCTGTGGCTGATACGACACACTTGCAGTATTAGTTTGCTCTTTGTCAACACTTCGTCACGTGACCTGTCAAGTGAATGCAGTATGTAGGTCAGCGTTGTTGACATTTTTACATTAGACATTACAGAGTTTCACAGAACAGTTGGATCAATTCTTGTCAATATTAACAGGAAGACAGTATTATTGAACTAAGAAGCCCTACTTTCATCGATGGATCTTCTTATGTTCTGCTATTGTGTTGAACTTTAATATTTAAGGCCAGAATTTGTAATTCAATAAAGTGGCAGTTTATTTATTTTCATAAGAATAACTTTGCCATTACTGTAAAACTGAGCCTATTTTGCAACACATACTATCATACACATAATTTATATATTTATGTTTACATGTTATTTGTTTGTATAGTATATTAGTTTATATGTCAGCGGGTTGTGTTTAGGTTGGGCGGTGTCCTCACAACAGAATATCCCACGTCATAGAGGGTCCGTTGTGGGCGTTTTCTTTAGGTGCAATTTCCTTAATTGGAAATTTGCTTGCAACAACTAGTTGCTATTTGTGTTAGCTGTGAAGACTGTAATTATTGTTATTTTTGTAATATTTCTTTGTTCTTTAGTTTTGTTTTGATTTGTTTGTAATTTGTTGGTCTACCCTTTTCTATCTTTCAGTTCTATTCACAATTTATATTCATATACTGTGACGTCATTTGTGTTGTTATTCCTTGCAGATTCAGTGATTATTTTCATTGATTTCCCTATTTGATTTATTTGATTTCTGCAAACGTTTTCGTATTGTCAGTCTTATTTGTACTTTATGTATTCTGTTGGTTGACATATGTTTTATATAGGTATATTTCATAAGACACTATTGCTTGTGCACTGCACTTGGATTATGGTATAAACCAGTACTTGATTATTATTACTGTTATACAAGACCTTATTAAGGCTTGTGACCCACAGATATTGGGATAGTGTACTGATTAATCAAGTCATTAAGAACTTGTGGTATTATTATTGTTTCAGGTGATTAGTATTATTGTTAGACATCATGTCTACATTAGAATACTTCATTATACAAGGGAAAGCCCTTGATAAGACTGGTCAACAATTAGAAGAATGGGCTGTTGCTCAATATGACAAAGCATTAGCTGCAGAAGAGAGAAAAGCTGCTGCTGAAGAGAGAAAAGCTGCTGCTGAAGAGAGAAAAGCTCTGGCTGAAGAGAAAAGATTAGAAAGAGAAGCTGCTGCTGCTGCAGAAGAGAGAAAAGCTGCTGCTGCTGCTGCAGAAGAGAGAAAAGCTGCTGCTGCTGCAGAAGAGAGAAAAGCTGCTGCTGCTGCAGAAGAGAGAAAAGCTGATGCTGCTGCTGAACAAAAGAAATTGCAGATGCAGGTGGAGGAAAGGAGATTTGAAGCTGAACAAAAAAAATTAGACAGAGAAGCTGCTGCTGAACAAAGAAGATTAGACAGAGAAGCGGAAGAAAAAAAAAGCAATAAGAGAACATGAATTTGAGTTAGAGAAATTGAGATTGACAAGTATGAGTAATGTTAATCAGGCATCTAGTGGTAATGGTAAACCTTCTACTTACAAGGTTAAGGTTCCACCGTTCAATCAGTCCAGTGACGATATTACATTCTGGCTGGATAGATTTGAACGTTCTTGTCGTACACATAATGTGGATAAATCACAATACGCTAATCAATTAGCAGAAAACTTGAAAGGTGAATCTCTGACTAGATTATGCCTTGTAGGAGAAGCAGATAAGGATAATTATGATGTCATTAGGGCGGCTTTGATAAAAAAATACCAGCTAAGTGAGGAAGGCTATCGCCTTTTGTTTAAGACGATGGTGCCTGAGACAGGTGTAGAATTCTCAGAATTCACTGCAAAGGCACGTCTCACAGTTGATCGTTGGATTGAGCTTTCCAAAACAGAAAAAACGTATGAAGGACTTATGGATTTGTTGCTCAGAGATAAGATTATGTCATGTGTGAACAAACCATTCCTTGAATTTATACATGAGCGTAAACCCAAATCTCTAAAGGAAATGGAAGAATATTGTTCCCAATATGTCACTGCACACCCCGACGTGACTTTTGGCAACACTAAGATTAAGGAGAGTATGCCAGTTGCTTCAGCAACACCATACAATCCCAATTATTCACACAGATTTCAGGGACCTCAAAACAGATTTGATAAAAAAGGTAACCATAATAGTTATCAAAACCAAGGTAACCAATCATTTCAGGGTTCTTCTTCAAAGAACTGGAGACGAGCTGATAGCTCTCGACACAGGGGTGGTCATAATTATAGGAATTTCCGTAGAGGAAGTAATTATAGAAACTATCCGGGTATCCGTCTTGGAGTCAACAAGATCATAATTACAGAGATACTCATTATAATGAATATGATAATGGTAACCAAGGGAACTATGACTCAAACCCAAATAGGGGTTACAATAGAGGTAACAATAACTACAGAGGTGATAATAACCGAGGTAGATCTCAAAACAAAAGACATAAACCACATTTTCAGGCAAACTCTGCACAACAAGAGTCCCATGAAGCCTATAAACAGAGTAAAGATAATAATGATGCTAGTAATATGGCATGTGCCGCTTTTGATTTTGGGAGAGCATCTCAGTGCCCCCAATGCAAAACGTTATTTGAGCCAACCACAGTGTCTACTTTAAGCTGTGGCCATCCTCTGCCTGCTCTTCCTGCATCAGTCGCGCATGATGGAAGAGGTTCTCTTGTCTTACATAAGGGTTTAGTGAATAACAATCCAGTCTCTGTGCTATTTGATTCTGGATGCACCACAATTGGTGTTAGGCAGGCACTCGTAGATCCTTCCCGTGCCACTGGACAAGTAGTCAAATGTGTAACATTTGGCGGCACATTAGAGAAATACTCTACTGCTATCATTAGGATTGCTACTCCTTTCTTTACAGGAGATGTACACGCATGTCTTCTTCCGAATCCGATCGCTGACCTCATCATCGGTCGCATTCATGGAGTCAAAGAATGCACTCCGCAACAAATTTCCGCGTGGGAAAGGCAAAACATGCAGATTGCTAACGCTGTAGTCACTAGAGCTCAGGCTCTTAATATGCCTCAAACTTCATCTACTGAAGATAATGAAGTGCATAACCAAGATAATCCCTTGGTAATTTCTCGTGGCTCGTTTATAAAACAGCAAGAAGATGATCCCACTCTGAAGAAATTCTTCATTCTTGCAACTAAAGGTGATCCGAATAAAGACACAAGTCGTAAATCGTGGATTACAAAGAAGAATGGCGTACTTGTACGTATGGTTCAAGACTCCATTACGTCAAGTCATTCTCAAATCCTGGTTCCCAAGAATTTGAGAGTTAAAATTTTGCAGCACGCTCACGACTCTCAGTGTGCTGGACACATGGGTTTTTCCCGTACTAAGTCAAGAGTCCTTGCGGCTTTCTTTTGGCCATTGGTAAACAAGGACATACGGATTTATTGTCGATCTTGTAAAGTATGTCAGGAAGTTAAATCCAAAGGTCCACGGCATGCTGCACCCATTCAGGCGGCGGACATTCCTATTCGGCCGTTTCAAAAAATGGCCATAGACATTATTGGTCCATTTAAGATCAAGTCTGCCAGAGGACATCAGTTTATCTTGACGTGTGTTGATATGTGCACACGTTGGCCAGAGGCTATTCCTCTGAAGAGCATTACTACTGCTGATATTGCAGATGCTCTTTGGCTTATATTTTCTCGTCTGGGGTTCCCCGGAGAGATATTGTCAGACCATGGCACCCAACTAATATCAGATACCATGTCTCAAGTAATGTCTACTCTGCAGATAGATAGATCTTTAAGTAGTATCTACCATCCAATGTCTAATGGTATGGTCGAACGCCTTAATAGAACACTTAAAAACTTACTGGGGAAGATAACTGAGGATCATCCTCAAGACTGGGACAGAGTTTTACCTGCGGCCCTCTTCGCTTACAGAGAGGTACCCAATGAACATACAGGATTTTCTCCCTTTGAACTCGTCTTTGGCGCGCGTCCGCGTGGCCCTATGTCGTTGCTTCACGATCTCATAACATCTGACAATATTGACGATGACACAAAGTCATCCTACGAATATGTCATCGCGTTGAGACAAAAGATTATCGAAGCATGCAAATTAGCAACTTCTTCTTCTGAATTTGCGAAACAGAAGGCAAGGCAATTTGCCAATAAGAAGAGATGCTTACGACAACTTTGTCCTGGTGACAAAGCATTTGTATTACTACCTTGTAGGGAAAACAGATTACTTATTTCTTGGAAAGGTCCGTACGATATAATATCGAAAATTTCCGATGTCGACTATATTGTCGATATTGATGGGAAGCATAAAACCTTCCACATCAATATGCTTACTGAATTCCATGAACGTCCGGATTATTTGCAACCCATTTTCCAAGCAACGGACAATTCTCCAGTACAACATGGTCATTACTCATCACTGTCCGTGATACAGGATGAGGAAACAAGTTTTTCAGATGTAAATCTTCCTCTTCCAATGATCCCACTTCATTCTAGTGAATCATGGAAGAACGTTACTGTCTCTCCTGATTTGTCTCTAGGAGAACAGCGACAAGTTTCAACTATGTTGCAAACATTTCAGGATGTACTCACTGACATCCCTGGACAAACTCATGTCATTGAACATGACATTGTTCTAACTGACCATACTCCTATTAGGGTTAGACCTTATCCTATACCTATACATTTTCAAGCACAGGTCGAGAAAGAGTTGGATGAGATGATAGATTTGAAAATAATCGAACCATCCACCTCTGCATATTCTTCGCCGATGGTTATTGTTCGTAAAAAAGACAATAACATACGTCTTTGCGTTGACTATCGAAAATTGAATCAAGTAACGAAGTTCGATGCCGAACCTATGCCTTTACTGGAAGAGCTACTTACTCGACTCTCCAAATCTCATTTTTTCACTAAACTTGATTTGTCTAAAGGATATTGGCAAGTTCCTTTATCTGAACGCGCCAAACCTCTCACGGCTTTTTCAACACCTAGAGGTTTGTTCCAATGGAATTTTATGCCTTTCGGTCTTATGAACGCACCAGCTACATTCGTACGCATGATGCGCCGAATCCTATCTTATCGGTCAGATGTCATTGCATATCTAGACGACATCTGTCTTTTCAGCGATACTTGGGAAGATCACTATTCAGGGTTAGATGAATTGCTGTCTACTTTGCGCGAGCACAACCTGACAGCGAAACCCTCTAAAGCCTATATTGGTTTTAGCGAAATTTCTTTCCTAGGCCACCGAGTTGGTCATGGTTTCCTAAAGACAGAGGACCATAATACTAGTAAGATACTTAACATCTCAATCCCTAAGACTAAAAAACAGGTGAGAAGTCTGTTAGGTCTTATTCAATTTTATGGCAGATTCATTCAGAATCTATCCTCTATCATGGCACCTCTTTCTACACTTTTAAAGAAAGGTTCGCCTAATATGGTCCACTGGTCTCAGGAATGCCAATGCTCTTTGGATAAGATTAAAACATTGTTTTCAACACCACCTATTTTAGTGTTACCTACTAAAGATAAGACATTCGTTCTTCGTAGTGACGCTTCATCCACTGGGATTGGAGCGGCACTAATGCAAGAGTACTCTGGAACTCTGCATCCTGTAATGTATATTTCCAGAAAACTTAATGCGGCAGAAAGGAATTATTCGGTTTTAGACCGTGAGCTATTAGCTATGGTTTGGTCGATCCTCAAACTACAGAGATTCCTTCTAGGCGCACATTTCATAGTAGAAACCGACCAAAAAGCTCTTACTGCTATACAGAGTAAGAATTTGAAGAGCTCGAGGTCTACTCGATATGCAATTGCTCTTCAACCTTTTCATTTCTCTGTGCGAGCTATTCGTGGATCAGATAATGTGATGGCAGACATTCTGTCAAGATGCCCACATGATTCCACATAACTATTAGGGCTTAGACTTCTTGATATGTCTAGTTTATAGTAGTTCCTTTCTATATCAAGATAGATACACATTTGTAATTTAATAATATAATGATTGTATCACTACATAGCGGTTCATTGATGTTTATTCACCGCTGTGCTTTGATGATTTTTCTTCATAAATCATAAATTTAAGATATCTAATACGAAATTATGGTATGAAATTTTTTAGGCATTGTGTAATTGCCAGAATTGTATTATACTTTGATGACACCTTCCTGGAAAAATTTACTTGTAGAGAAATAATTTCTCTCAGTTTATGAGACACATTCTCACCAGTCGCTCCATAAGTCGACTTAGCCTCATATTAGGCGTTATATTTATTCCTGATATTTTCATCTGCGCATTATTCATGCGTTGTGAGCCTATTGTACGTTGCTCCTAGATGTATTTCAAAAAAAAAAAGTTCCATTTTTTTTCCCCGGGAGGTGTGGTAAGACTGTTACGTGCAGTCTTTGATATCTTACAATATAATACATTTGTATGCTTGTTATGTTCGCAAATATTTTGTAAACAAAATAGATACTTTTTAGTGCTTAAGGAAAAGTCATTATTGAGTTACTTCCCTTGAAAGGAGTGTCGTCACTTTCGATCGAACTCCGCGGATGAATCCAGTTTTACTGCGATTTATTCTTTGTTTGGGTAGAAATAGGTTGTTCTTGCTTCAGTGTATCTATGGCCTGAATTTATGTGTATTGTTTGTCTGGGTAGGACGAGTCTGTCTTATATCTGAATATCTTTGCATGTCTAAGTCGAACTATATGGTCTTTTGTCGCTTGAAAGGTCAAAGGGCTGTTCGGCGGATGTGTCGCTAGAGAGGTGTGATTTGGCTTCGCCCTGATGATGGGGCTGTGGTTTTTTGAATCGGCTTGTCGCCGGAAAAAGTGATCGATATATGTGTAGGGGAAAGTGATAGACGTTTAGACCTATCCTGTATGCTTTACCCCAGTGTTTATTCTTATTGCCAAGGAATGGCAGAATCATATTTCTGATACCAAGGTAACAAAAGCATTTCTTATGAACTCTTACGAAGCCATCGTTTTCGATAAGCAGACGCACGATTTGTACGTCTGAGAGTATATTTAACTAGATGAAGATGACATTCATTTCTAGCAGCACTATATCTTGTATGATGAAGTCAATTGTATCATGATAGAATCTACAGAGCAATGAGAACATTTAATGAATGACTAACTTTAATACAGATTCATTATCTGTATCCAAACGTGAGTGACAGCTCACGAGAGAAGCCATCTTGTATCCAAATATTTTGTGACTTTCAAGAAGAGAAAGGGATGCCCCGTATTATCGCTTGATGAGTCCAGAGATCACTGCTACACATGAGAACCCATTACTAGCGGTTCAATATGATTATATGAAAAATATGTGCTGAACATTATTTAAAGGAATCTTCGCTAGACGAGGTTAGGTCTAGAAGCCATCTTGAATGTTGTTTATAATCTGACGTGCTTTGTCAGTAAACTCAGATGATATATATGGGCAATACTGAGTGCTTGTCTACTGACAGTCCATTATGCTATTATTCTACATGAGTGCCCATGTATCATTGCAAGACCATTTATCCACTGTACCATGATGTATTATGCCAACCTGTGATTTGTTACTGTATCGTGCTGTCGAGTGTGTACGTCCAATTAAACTGTAGCAAAGGTACACAGTCGTTGGTGTCGATGACTTCCAGCCATACATGAGTGAAAGAAAAAGACCAATTGTCAACACCACGAACTCTTCTTATCATTCGCGTGTTACACTCTCACTTCATGCTTACACACTGTGTAGGTCGAGTTGACATTCCATACTCAAACCACGAGTTACACAACAACACAGCATTTAACTCTGGTGATGTTCTAGTGAGCTTATATTTATCAACTGATGAGCAAAAGAGAGTTATCAGAAGCCCATGATGTAAGTTCATATAGGCCTATCTCCTTAACATCACAACTAGGTAAAATACTGGAAACTGTTGTGAATAAAAGAGTTAAATTCTACCTAGAAAAAAACCAGTTATATAGCCCAAACCAGTCAGGGTTTAGAGCAGACAGAAGTACAGTAGACCAGCTTGTAAGATTAGAACATGATGTAAAGCTAGGATTCAAGAGGAAAGAGAAAACAGTGGCAGTCTTTCTAGATGTAGCTAGAGCATATGATGAATGCTGGCGAGATGGAGCTCTTTACAAAATGAAAAAGATTGGCATTACTGGTAAAACCTATAGGTATCTAGAAAACTTTTTACAGGACAGGTATTTTGCTGTACAGGTGAATAATGATAGGTCAGAAATATATGAACAACAGAATGGGATTCCTCAAGGATCAGTGATCTCTCCTTCAATTTTCACTATAGCTGTAAATGATTTAGCAGATGAATTTAATGACATAAAGAATGCAGTATCACAATTTGCAGATGACTGTGCCATTTGGCGATCTGGAAAAAACTTGGACCATGTTTACAAAAAACTTCAAAATCAAATAGACAAAGTTTCAGAGTGGATGAAAAGTTGGGGCTTCCAAATTAATGTAAACAAAACAGTAGGTATGATTTTCAGCAAAGGAAATTTAAAAAAAAATAACAAAATCAATATAACCATTAAAGGACAGAAAATATGTACCTCCTCAACAACTAGATTTCTTGGCATAACTTTAGATAAACAACTAAATTATAATAAACATGTAGACAATTTGGTAGAAAGCTGTAGGGGACCCCTAAATATACTAAGGATTGTAAAAGGTAATGGATGGGGGGGCCAGCAATAAAATAATGCTTATGTTCTACAAGTCCTTCATCAGGGGGAAACTGGATTATGCCAGCATAGTCTATGACTCAGCTGCAGCTTCTAACAAAGCAAAACTGGACAGGATTTAAAATGCAGCCATGAGAACCATTACAGGTGCATTTATATCGACACCAGTAGAAGCTCTAGAAGTAGCTCTCGGCATACCTCCCCTTGGTCTAAGACGGAAAGAACTGAGATTAAATTATTGGAGTAAAGTAGCACAAGAAGTGACCCACCCAGCACATAAAGCATTTGTCAAAAACCAACCAAGTGTATGGGACGTTCCCTTAAATAAAGATAGATATCCAACAGGGTGGAGAACTATAGAAGACCTAATGCAGTTCAAAGAACTATTAAACACAATTGAAAATAGTAATAAATACAGAAGCAAAATACCACCATGGGAACTAAAAACACCAATCATAGACTACTCACTTACTGAAAAGATCAAACAAAACATAGAAGATAAGGAAGCCAAAATGATAAGTAGAAAGTTCATAGAGCAACTAACTAAACAAAGTCTGGCCGTCTACACTGATGGATCCAAGGGTGATAGTGGGCAACTAGGTGCCGGAGTTGTCATACCACAATGGGGAATAAAAAGAGCTACAGTATAACGGAAGGGGCATCGATTTTCACTGCAGAGATGGTAGCAATTCTTAAAAGTCTAGAAATAATCGAAGATAACCCACCAGAAGCTGTTACGATATTTACAGACTCACTATCATCACTACAAGCACTAGAACACCCAGGAAAATGTAGCCGGCCAGACATAAAGGAAGAAATTCTAGCAATTAATACATCACTAGAGAACAGAGGATGTAGTGTGAGGCTAGTGTGGGTTCCAGCACACATAGGTATAGCTGGCAACGAGTTGGCAGACCAGAATGCCAAGAAGGGAAGAACAAGTAAAAACAATATAAAAGCAGGACTGGGAAGGTCAGAGATCATGAGCCAAGTGAAGGAAACTATAAACGAGGAATGGAAGACAACATGGAAGGAAAGTAGAAAAGGCAGACACGCGTTCAAACTGCTGAAAGAACCAACAAGGACATGCCAGGTCAGAGAAGAATTAAAGATACCATCGAACAAAAAACTGTGGTGTCTCCGACTCGGTGCAGCATACTTCATGGTAGAAGAACCACACTGCCAAGAATGTCAGGAAGAGAATGACATGGACCACTACCTGATCCACTGTAAAAAGTATGAACAACAAAGGCTTGAATTAAAAACTTACTATAGAAATCACAATATAGACTTAACAGGTGATAAGGTTTTAAGTATAGATGCCCCAAGAGATGCCCAAATATTATTAAAAGATATATACATAAAACAAAGGAAAAATATAAGGTTAGAACTTCAGGAAAATCATCCAACTAAATAGAAATTAAGCAGCAAGAACTAACAAAGCATTAACAAAAAATAGCTACTCATAGGACAAGGAAAGACAAGATATTAAAAAAAAAGGGACAACTCAAAAAGAACAAATACTAATACAAATTAAAACCAAGTGTAAAAGACAATAGTTATCTAGAAACAATACATGAGAGAAAATAAAATTGACAAATAATAATATAAATAAAAATCAGCAACTGCAAAAGACAACAGTTATTTAAATTGAATACAAAATTAGTAAATAAAATGACACTAAATACCCCAATTATAACCAACTTTCAGGTTGAACAGGGTAGACCAAGATGGAACGAGAAGAGGCAACAATGATCAGATGTTGAGTGCCCGATCTCCACCCCTCAATTCATCAAAACAACAACAACAACTAAATAAAGAACTCCGAAAACTGCATTTTATCGTTCGTTCTGACAGAATCCTAGTTTCACTAGCATAGTCGGATTCCTGCTAGATTTCATCTACCTTCGTTGACTATTGGAGTGTATTCTTTCTGCGCAGACGGTAATTTATACATTAGCTTCGAGTGATCAGTGGTCTAGTTATTTCAATTTATTTCATTGGATTGTGGTGTAAATTTAACCTTATTAAATAAACCCATTTTCAAAGTTCTAGTGCAAACTAATGTTACAGCTAAAAGTATTTCCTAATACACTTAACGCGTAAATTAATTTTGCAGACGTTTAAGAGAATTATAACTAGTAAATACAGTTTAGTTCTGTATAGATAGATGTGCTTTTAATTATTTTAACTCATGGGGAGTTTTCCTGATTTGTTAATTGACGACGCTAATAAAGTAAATAGGCTAACTGTAATTTATCGCGTGTCAGATTATAATATGATTTGTAATGCATTTCTTGTTTTGATTATCTTTCATTCAGAGCGATCATTCAACCTGCATCCCAGCAATTATTAATTATATACAGAGTTCTGCCAACTCAATTTGATAACTCCAGTAACATATGAACCTTTTTTAAAGCTAAACTTGTGGCGACCTGTAATGGGCCCCGCTCCTCTGAATTTAACTGAGAATAAAGCCAGCCAAGAAACACTTTTAAAATACTAGTTCATATAGTCCTTAACAGTAAAACTGGAAGCAGAACATATTTTATTCACTGCCCTATTTGTGAAGAAAAAACATAGGTCTACCTGAACACTGTCTGTCAAGTATATTCAGTGGATTTTACACACCCCCCGAAGAAGAACTTACCTCAGTGTTTTTTTTAACTTGTGACATTACGGAAAAAGAAAATTATCTCCACCAGCTGTGCCAATTTTAGGAACCACACCATACCTCACGCTTAGCCAAGTGCCTGTGCCATTCATTAGGAACTTTATCTAAACCAACAGTAGCCTTTACGCTTCACCGTCTGGCGATTTTTTGAGACTATTTGTTACCTCGTTAAATCTGGGGCCTGACACGGAAGAAATAAGAGGACCAGTCCATTATTTCACGGTATTAGCTGCTGTGGTAAATAATTCCTAGAGTGACAGAATTCACCATTTTGGTAAGTCTGCGTGTGTGTTTGTGGGATGGCCAGCCCTAGTGAGTTTTTTGAATGAAAGGAGATTTAATCTTTTCTTTACCCTTTTAATTAGTTCGACCTAGTATTAAGGTGCATTATATTCCTTGTACGGGATTTCTCCTAGCGGGATTGTGTAACTGTGTTCATTCCCCTCTCCCGTAAAATTTGTATGCTTAAAGGGAGACATTTGAGAACCCTAGCTTTTCCTCTACACTCCCCCCCCCTTTTTTCTGTAACCCCATGCCTCAGAGTAATAAATTTACAAGTGGGTTAAATTGCCTATCTCTGATCCCCCCCCCCCCCCCCCTTACTTGTCTTTTGGACCGGGTCTTGTCTGTTAGTAAATACAAACGGGAAACGGTGGATGGGATATTTCTCCTCAAACCCCCCTCTTCCCTTATCATATTTGTATTCTGTAACCTTTGATTTTTGACTGTAAATGTATAATTATTTGTGACTGCTTTATGATAATAAAGGTATTAATCTTTATTGGTGTTGGTTGTCGTCTGGCCCAAAACTCCAAACATTTCCATCTGTGTAGGCTGTATTCATGTACGTTGTGCGACAGAATCACCAAATCGGTGAGTGCGCCTGAGCGACTGGAACTGACAAACAATTGTTTGTTCAGAAGAGAGATAGGAATAGTCTGTGAGAAACAGATATTGTCGTAATAAGAGACTGTCCTTGCTCTTCCCAGCGCTTGTGAATCTACTACCTCATTCTCCTAAATCCTTATTCTCACAGAGCCTTCAATATTCCTCTACACTCTAAAGGGACCAATATCCATCAGCACCCTCTCAGATAAAAATTACGACATAGATCATATATTCACCCACAGGAACATTATAGAGCAGTGCACAGAATGGCAAAGACAGCTTTACATAAATTTCGTTGATTTTGAAAAGGCTTTTGACAGCATACATAAGGACAGTTTATGGAAAATACTGAAGGCTTATGGAAGCTGCATAGTGTCAATCATAAAAAGCCTCTATGCCAACTTTACGTGTAGTGTTGGGCAGAGCAACCTAACCTTCGAGGTGAAGACAGGAGTACGACAGGGATGCCCCTTATCAACCATTCTATTTTTAACAGTCATAGACTGGGTGATGCGCCAGACAACAGAGGGCAGTCCAAGAGGAATAAGATGGACTACATTTTCTACATTGGAAGATCTGGAATATGCAGATGACATTGCACTACTAGCACATTCATATCAACACATCCAGGAAAAAACGGATAGACTTAATAAGTTTAGCCAGCAGGTGGGCTTGAACATCAATTTAAAGAAGTCTGAGGTCATGACGCTCAATGTGAGCAACCCTGAGCCCATATCAGTAAGGAATCAGCAACTGGTACAGACAGATACCTTCACATACCTAGGAAGCATAGTAACACCAGACGGCGGGGCAGGCAAAGACATCAACATCAGAATGAATAAGGCAAGAACAGCCTTCTTTAGCCTAAACAACATCTGGAAGTCCTCCCAATACAGCACAAGCACAAAATTAAGATTATATCAGAGCTGTGTGCTTTCTGTGCTTCTCTATGGTGCGGAATGCTGGAGAGTTACAGAGAAGGAAATGTCGAAATTGTCCTCTTTTCACACAACATGCCTAAGAAAAATTCACCGAATCTTTTGGCCGAATACCATCACTAACCAAGATCTGCTTACTCGTAGCAAGCAAGAGGACATGCACACCATCATAGCTGGCAGACGCTGGAGCTGGGTTGGTCATGTCCTCAGAAGAGACCCCGATGCCATCACAAGAACAGCTATGCTTTGGACACCTGAAGGAAAACGAAAGAGAGGCCGACCAAAAACAACTTGGCGGAGGACTGTGGAGGCTGAGATGCAAAGAATGAACCAGAGTTGGGGCACAGTACGAAGGATGGCCACCGACTGAGCAAAGTGGAATCAATTTGTTGTTGCCATACAAGACGCCACTAAGCGTGATGGCCACTGACCGCTTTGACGGTCGGTGGTTAAGGATCTAAGAAGAAAGACGGTTTAACAGAACCCCTAAATTTGTTCAGGTCAGTTAGGCAAGGGTGCCCTCTTTCACCTTTATTATACATAATAACATTAGAACCAATTTTAGAAAGAATAAGGCAGGATACGAACATTACCGGAACCTTTGTTCCAGGTAAAGGGGAAAGGAAGTTATTAGCTTATGCTGATGGCACTGTTTTCTTCCCAATGACAGATAGCTCTATTAAAAATATATTAGAAGTCTTTACAGAATTAGGTTTCGCTAGTGAATCTAAACTGAACGTTCAGAAATCTTGTATAATGGGAATAGGCAGATGGACCAACAAATCAGATTTTCCCTTTCCGTTAACGCAGGTAAACAGAACTAAAATTTATGGAATAAATTATTCCTTTAATCCACAAGACCCCAACACAGAAACATGGGCAAAATTATTAGAGGAAATTCAAAACATGTTGGAAAAATATAAATATAAGATAACTACCATTTTTGGAAGAAGCATCATAGTGAATTGTTTCATTATGCCTAAAATAATATATATACAGTAAATATACAAATTATGCCAAAAACGATTGTAGTAAAAGTAAATAAGCTGATTAGGACTTTCATTTTCAAGAACACTATATCTAGTATAAAGCACGTAACTCTAATACAACCAAAAAAACAAGGGGGGGGGGGGGGGGGGGGGGTGGGGGGGCGGGGGGGGGGGGGGGGGGGTGGGGGGGGGTGGGGGGGTGGGGGGGGGGGGGGGAATAGCCTTGCAAGACATTAACACTAAAATAAAAGCGTTAAGAATTAAATATATAGGAGAGGTTATTAAAAACCCAAGTTTGTACCCACTGGCACACTATTATATCGGACTTAGACTACTTAACTTATGCAAACTAGACAACAACCAACCTCATTTCTTTGGTATTCCGCCACCCTTCTACAGAATATGTCTACAAAATATGAAAGAGAATGAACAGTTAATAAAACAAGACAGCAAACTCATATACAAACTTCTAGTAGGGGCACAAGAACCACTTTTAGGTACACGAATAAAACGAGGATACAACCTTTTCATAACGGACTACACGCAGAACTTCACGAACATTCATGCAGTAGATGTTAGACCACAAGCAAAAGAAATCACTTTCAGACTACTGTACAACCACCTCTTGCTGACAAATCATCAATAAGAGCAGGCAAAACACCACCAAAATGTAAGCTATGCAGTAACAACGCAATAGAAAATGAGGACCACCTGTTTTACACATGTAAAACAGTGGCCCCTACACTAAACAAATTACAAAAATTAATAACCTCCAAGACACGGCAGACACTCAACATGTACCAGGCTGTTATGCTTAATACACTACCTACGATACCGCGACAGACAGAACTCAAACTACTAACCCTATTAGCAGAATTCAGACACCTAGTTTGGACTTGTAGGAATAGGGCAGTATACGACGGTAGACAATATGACAACAGAATATTTTCACAAATATATGAACACATAACAGAAGATATAAGAGGACAGGTTTAAAAGCTTTGTCCTTTATTTTTTCTGCTGCTGTATATATATATATATATATATATATATATATATATATATATATATATATATATATATATATATATATATATATATATATATATATATATATATATATATATATATATATATATATATATATATATATATAATATATATATATATATATATATATAATATATATATATATATATATATATATATATATATATATATATATATATATATATATATATATATAATATATATATATATATATATATATATATATATATATATATATATATATATATATATATATATATATATATAATATATATATATATATATATATATATATATATATATATATATATATATATATATATATATATAATATATATATATATATATATATTATATAATATATATACGAGGGGGGGAATGAAGATAGAAGCATGAAACTTTGCACACTTTAAAAATGGCATGTGCCAATTGTGTGCACCAAATTGCACTGCAACCGGCCAAATAATACGGCTGCCCTAAACCGTTGAAATGGAGCGTGATAGCAACTTGCGTTATAAACAGCGAATTGTGATAGAATTTCTCGTTGCAGAGAAGGAAACTTTTGTGACTATTCACAAGCGTCTATGTGATGTGTATGGAAGTTTTGCAGTCGACAAGAGTACAGTCAGTCGCTGGGTTCAGAGAATCAAAGAATCAGGAAGTGGAGATACGGAGCTGCTTGATCGGCCGCGCTGTGGACGTCCTGCCACAGCCACCAACGCAGAAATGTTGAAATGCGCTGAGGGCATTATTCTTACTGAAAGGCGAATCACTACTCAACAAGTGGCCTTACAGCTGTCAGTCAGCATTGGTAGTGCAAATGCAGTTATAAAAACTCTCGGATTTTCTAAGGTTTGCGCAAGATGGGTTCCTCGAAGTCTCACAAATGACCACCGATTGCAAAGGAAAGCAATTTCTTCTGAATTGTTGGAGCGTTTCAATGCTGATGGAGAGAACTTTTTGGCTAAGATCGTTACAGGTGACGAAACCTGGGCACATCATTTTGAACCTGAGACAAAAAGACAGCCAATGGAGTGGCATCATCCGCAATCACCAAGAAGAAAGAAATTCAAGACAATCCCTTCAGCTGGAAAGGTCATGATCACTGTCTTTTGGGACATTGAAGGTGTGATTCTTGTGGACGTTATGCCAAGAGGAGAGACAATCAATTCGGAAGCTTACATTAAGACATTGAAAAAACTCAATAAACGTTTTCGCAGAGTTCGACCGCACAAGAATCCAGCAGACCTGCTTCTCCTTCACGACAATGCGCGCCCTCACACAAGTCTGGCAACACGGGAAGCAATCACCAAATTGGGTTAGACTGTACTACCCCATCCACCCTATAGTCCCGATTTGGCACCCTCTGATTTTCATCTATTTGGTCCACTTAAAGAAGCACTCCGTGGGACAAGGTTTGAAAATGATGAAGGAGTAATTCATGCAGCGAAGAAATGGCTACATGATCAAGACAATATCTGGTACGGGCTAGGAATACATGCACTTGTTTCGCGCTGGCATAAAGCCGTACAAGTTGATGAGGATTATGTTGAATAATACCGATGTTTACATGACATATCCATGTATATTGTGTATAAATTTCATGCTTTTTGAATAAACAGCTCCTGAGAAAAACGATGTGGTGCATTACTTTCTGAACGCCCCTCGTATATATATATATATATATCTTCACCAACCATCTCATGTTAAGGGGTCATTGTCACTTGTAGTTAAGTCGATGTACCATCAATCATCTAGTACTTTTATGCCCTCATCAACATTTGTCTATCACCCGTGTCTTTATTGTGGTTTAAAAAAAAAAAAAAAAAAAAAAAAGCTATCGCTGTATTAAACTTTTGTGTATTAATGAATGCTAACTTGGATGATGAACTGGAGCGAATAGACCACTGGAGGTGGTTGGTTTCTGTGTTGTACAGAAAACTAGGTTGCCCAGCCATCAAGCTGTTCCATTTCGCCACCTTGATAAATGTAGGTGCAGATTTCTGCCATGGTGTTTGTTTATTCATGGAGCAAGAAAGGCAGTGTTGCCTGTCAAGTATTTTGAGAATTTCCAATGCGAGAATTTACAGGTACTGTATGTAAAAACGTGCAAGTAATATACATCATGTAGAATAAGGTGAACTTTTAGACAGCACAGAAGAAAAGAGACTATAGAGAATTATAGGAGAAAGAGACTTGGTATAAACTGTCAGCCCTGGTATTAGACCAGTCTAATATAGATACCCCAAGCTACTCTAACAGAGAAAGAAATAATTATAGAATTTTATGTCGGACAGAAATGAGATCAGAGTTAGAACAACGAATAACAACATTGTAAAGATCAAGCAGTCGATAGGCAACAGTGACTTCGCAAGTAGTCATATATTTTAACCACTGACATAACAACTGTAAAGCACGAAGTAGCGACAGACGATATAAATAAGATAAAGGAAAATTCCAGTATCATTATGTACAGCAGCCATTATTGTAGAAAGGTGCCACTAAGTGAAGGTCGGCCACCCAGTGTTGGAGTGAATTGATTTTTTTATGTAAATGATAGTCGTTGATCAGCATCTAAAATGGAACTCACACGAGTACATCCATTGACCAAGCAAACGTCACAGAAATCTTACAGTTAGCTAAAATCAAACATTTCCTAGATGAAGAAACACAAAAATTGTTTTATATATCACATATACAAACAAAGCTTGACTATTGCTGCACCATCTGGGATGGTTGCTCTATGTCCAACACAAGACTCCATGCATTACAAAAGCGTGCAGTGCGTCTAGTTTCTGACAACTGCCAAACACAGTGTATAGATCTAAATAAAGATATCAAAATACTGCCCCTAAGAAAGAGCCTTCTGTTCAACAAAGCAAAATTTTTCACAAAATCCTATCACAGACTGCTCCAACGTATCTGTGACCAATGTTCAAATACAATGGAAGACGCAGTCAATGCCTTAACGAAATACAAGTGCCCAAGCCTAAGCTTGACTTATTCCAGAAAAGCTTGGCTTACTCTGCTGCTCATCTTTGGAACGATCTTCCACATGATCTAAAAAACAACCGCAGTCCCTATTCATACAATTGTAGACTTTTCGAATACTTATTTCATACTTATATGGGTTATGATTACCTGCTCTCTCCCCCCCCCCCCCCCCCCCCCCCTCCAACCTACCCCCTTACCCCGTGATTATTTTTTTCGGAACAAATGATATAATATCGAATGTAGGTTTAATGGTTATGTTTGTACTTTTCAACATGTTTTATTTCATGATTATGATTAGATACTGTGAATGTGAGTATGCTATTATTTTACATTTACAACGTTGAATTCCTTTAAACTGATATGAAAATTGTGACGAATCAGTTGTGCACTTTTATAACTTTCGTCCTCTCCGGCAGTATCACTTATGTTCTTCATTTTGTTCTTCACCGATCATCCTATTATTTGACATATTCTATGTCCTTATATTTTTTGTTCTGAGCCGCTCCAATACGTATTTACATTTCAGCAGGTGAACTGTAGTATTATCGAAATTAATTGAACAGGTCAGCGGATAATACTCTTGTCACTGAAGTTGCCTAGCCACCATTGTTAGAGACGGTCACGGGTGATCCAAGGTGGTCCCGACACTCCACAGAACAATACAACCCGGCAGGGTATGGAAAGAAAGACCTATTGTATGTCTAAGCTGCCGGCGATCCGTATCTGACTGCCTGGCCGAAGCACGAAAACTCAGTTGATAATGAGATAAATAGCTTCCGCTGGCTAATCTCTGTATCGATATTACCGATAATCTGTCTGGGGAGACAATATTGGTGGGAAGGCGTCTAGACGGAAAATAAGTTCACAGATTTGTTTGTGAGTTTTCATAAAGATGGAATCGGAAGTATTACTGCCTTCTTAGAAAGAGGTCACGCGTTGGAATTTTAAATTTGATATTTCAAAATACGGGGGGATTAAATTAAACACCTCGACCCATATAGTTCTAAAGAGCTTACCACTGGCTTAATTTGAGAACCGGAATAGACTTTTTCCATTGGGAAATTCGTCGGAAGTACAATCTGGGATTTGAACCGAGAAATGGAAATGTAATCTAGCGAGATCGGAGTCACAGATCAGACTGCATCGCCACGTCAAGCTAGCAATTCACCTGAGCCAGAGAAGGACCGGGCTAAGAATTCCAAAATTATAAGTGACAGATCGAAGTATTTGGGCAACTTTCACACTTAACAGTAAACCCGCATTTTTGAAATACAAAGACTGGAAACTTAAAGGACCAGGACAGAGTATTTGGGCAACTTTCAACAAGTAAACCTGCATTTTTAAATACAAAGACTGGAGACCTAAGGAATCAGATCACCCGTCATTGGAGGAATATTAAATTTTCCCAGACCAAGTGATTCGAAAGCATCTAACCTAAGTTCCTGTGTCCATTCTAAACTGTGCCAGGAGATTGTGTTCCTAAAAGTTACTTTGGGGTAAGTGTAAACATTTATTTTACAAATGTGAATCTGACATGTTTTTCTTGTTAAGTGGTTATATATATGAGGCTGGCAACCTCAACATATGAAAATAGTATGTACATAAACCACTACAGCAAGCGCTGGTGTGTGTTTATGCTAATTCCCTCAGAAACCCAAAAGCAGCAGCAACCCCAGACTCCGATTGGAGCCGTGATGATTACTTTACATGTGTCTAAAGTGTATAGTATCATTTTGTGTTAATTGTAATTCAGGCACAAATCATTGCGTTCACGCTGTCCAAGCACATATTGTCTCAGTTTAATACCAAGAAGAATATTGGTTATTTCTAATCATCTTCATTGAGTTACGCTGTGTATACTCAAGAATTTAATTATTCAGAGAGGCTAACATCGGTGGGTGAATGTCGCGCCGTTATCCCGAACTTGACATTGTCACAGCACAGTTGGATAAGATAGATGTAAATTAAGAAATGTAAGAAAGATATATAGGATCTGTTAAGTGGCTCGTTAAAGATTAGATTCCCATACAAGTGGGGTGAATAGGAAGGCGAATATTCTCACAAAGAGATAATGTCTCATAAGGGCACATGAGAATGGATTCTGTTTTCTTGCGATAAATCTCCTTCTATTATTCTTAACTGAATATTATAATTATTATTAAGATATATATATATATTATATATATTTATATATATATATATATATATATATATATATATTTATATATATATATATTATATATTATATATATATATATATATATATATATATATATATATATATATATATATATATACTGCATTGGTGTGTAATTTGTAAATTTAGCAGGATTTCTCAAACACTCTTCTGCACTGTATAGCATTACCAACCTGTTTCAGTAACAGGTGGCACCACTGTAACAGTTTAAAAATGGCTGCCAAAGACGTTCGGTTAAAACAACGTTATGTCATAGAATTCCTCAATGCTGTACGCGAGACCCCAATTCGCATCCACGAACGTTTGAAGAATGTTTATGGAGATTCAACAGTGGATGTTAGCACTGTCCGACGTTGGGTACATGAGACTTTGGTTCATTTTTTTTTAGCCAGAATCCAAGAGGCATTCAATGGAATGGCATCACACAACATCGCCAACAAGAAAGAAGTTTTAAAGTTCACCATCTGTAGGGAAAGTTATGACCTCCGTGTTTTTGGATGAGAAGGGTGTGATTCTTCTCGACTTCTTTGAACAGGGAAACACGGTGAATGCAGACCGTTACAGTGAAACTTTTGAAGAAGCTTAGAGGTCGTCTTCGGCGACTTTACCCATTAAAAGATCAGAGAACTGCACTACTGTTGCACGATAATGCCACGCCACACACCGCTAAACGCACCATTGATGCGATTGCAGAATTTGGCTGGACATTATTACCACATCCCCCTTACAGTCCCGATCTTGCACCTTCTGAGTTCCATCTGTTTGGACCACTGAAAGAAGATCTTCGCGGACATCACTTTGAGGACACCGAGACCCTTAAACGCGCCGTACGCCAGTAGTTTAGGAAAAAGGACACAGATTTTTACCGTGCGGAGATACATGCCCTTGTGAGAAGATGGACAAAAACTGTAACAAATAACGGAGACTACATTGAGACATGAATTTTTGAAGTTCAGACTTGGGGCTACATTTCAATGTGAATTTTATCTGTTTTCTTGCCTATTGAATGAAATTAAAAATTACGAGGCATTACTTTTTGACCGTCCCTCGTATATATATGGATTCAAAATTTTTTTTTTTTTATTTTAATTAATGTGTTTGCTACTTCATTTTGTAGCACGCCCCTTTCAACCATCTACCATGTACATGGATTTGTTGGTTATATCAGGACGTGTTTCTTTTATTGTAATATGTTTTTGTTTGTATTTGTTTTATATTATATTATCTCTAGTCGGTATTTTTCCTTTTGTAGTTATAGTTCAACATGGTTTTTAAAAAAAAATTCCAATATATGCTATTTTCTAAGTTAGTATGTTTTTGATTTTTACTGGATGGTTTATTTGGTTAATCTGTATGTTTCTGGGGCGAGTCTTTCACCAGTTTGGACTACTGGTTCAATTCCTTATTTGATTTTTATATGTTAGCTTTAGTTTTTGTAATATAGTGTTTTATTAACTTTTGCATTTCTGAAGGGCTCTTTGTGCCTATGAGATTTTCTACACTCATTTCTACCTTGTGGTTACTACAGTATGTCTTAATGTTTTGCCTCTGTTGGTCATATTTTTTGCAGTCCACTAGAAAGTGCCTAATTGTGTTTGGTTCTTGACACTCTTCACATGTGGGTTCCTCTATCATGAAATATCCAGTTCCCAGCTTGAGTCTCAGCAATTTTTTATTAATTGGTATTTTTAGTTCATCTTTTATTTGACATTTTTTGCTTGGTTTTTTAAGGATTTTATATGAGTGTCTTGCTTTTTTACTTAGGTCCCATGCTGTTATCCATTCTTTAGTTATTTTTTGAGCAATTAAGCTCTTAATTTCAAACTTCCCTAAGCCTACTTCAATTTGGTTATGGCTAGTTCTCCCCCCTTTGGCTTCTTTGTCTGCTAGCTCATTTCCTGCTATCCCCACATGTGATGGTATCCATGTTAGTGTTGCACTGCATCCTATATTTTGTAGATATGTATTAACCTGTAGTATTTCCTCTATAATGTCTGGCCTGCTGCCTTCTGTTCTGTTTCTGATTGCTAGTACTGATGATAGGGAATCTGTGAGAATGGTTACTTTTTTTGGTGGATTTTCTGCAGCTATTTCTAAAGCTTTTAGGATTGCCACTAATTCTGCTGTAAAGATAGATGTATTACTTGTTACTTTGTATCTTTTATAAATTTTTAATTTTGGTATTGCTATTCCTGCTCCTAATTGTCCTTCTTCATCTTTGGACCCATCTGTATATATAGTTAGGCTATTATTTGTATACCGTTCTATGTACTCTAGTGTTTTTTACTTTTTGCTGAGATTATGTCGTTAGATTTATTTATGATCTTTGATAAGTGGGAGTCAGTTTCTGGCACTTTTAATTCCCATGGTGGGATCTTTGCTTTATACAGAGCACTACTGTTTATCGCATTAAACAGGTCTGGGTATTGATCCACTTCATCCATTGTTTTCCACCCTGACGGGTATCTATTATGGTTTAATGGAATGTGGCCTATGTACTGGTTACCCCTATCAAAGGTTTTATGTGCCGGGTGAGTTGGATCTTTTGCCACTCTTGCCCAGTAGCTGAATCTCAGTTCTTTTCTCCTTAGCTCCAGGGGTATAATGCCTAGCGCTACTTCTAGTGCTTCTGCTGATGTTCCCTTTGAGGCACCTGCTATTATTGACAGTGCCTGGTTTTGGACTGTGTCTAGTTTCTTCTTATTGCTTGGGGCGGCTGATGCATAGACAACACTGGCATAGTCGAGTTTGCCTCTAATAAATGATTTATAGAATGTTAACATTGTCTTATTGCAGGCGCCCCAACCACTTCCTTTCATATATCTTAGCATATTAATAAGTCCTCTACTGCTTTGCACTAAAAGGTCTATGTGTTTGTTCCAGTTTAGTTGCTGGTCTAGTACCATGCCAAGAAATCTAGTTGATTTTGCTGTGCATACTTTTTGCTTATTAATGCTTATGTCAATTATATTGTTTTTAATTACACGCCCTCTACTGAAAATCATTCCTATGGTTTTTTTTAACGTTTAGATTAAATCCCCACTTGTTCATCCAGTCAGATACTTTATCTATTTGTTTTTGTACTGTTTTATAGAGGAATGGTAGATTTCTTCCCGTTCTCCATATCGCAGCATCATCTGCAAACTGAGATAGGTTGTTTTTTAAGTCCTTAAACTCGTCGCCTAGGTCGTTGACCATAATCGTAAAAATTGATGGTGATATTACTGATCCCTGGGGAATTCCATTCTGTTGCTCATATACCTCAGATCTATCATTGTTTATTTGTACCATGAAGTATCTATCCTGCAGGAAGTTTTCTAGGTAATTGTAGGTTCTGCCTACTATACCTAGTTTCCTGATTTTATGTAGTGCACCCTCCCTCCAACACTCATCATATGCTCTTGCTACATCAAGGAATATAGCTACTGTCTTTTCATTCCTTTTGAAGCCTGTTTTAACATCATGTTCCAGCCTCAGCAGTTGCTCTATTGTACTATGTTGGCTTCTAAAGCCTGCCTGGGTTGGACTGTACATATTATGCTTTTCGAGATGAAATTTTAGTCTGCTGTTGACTATTGTTTCTAGAATTTTTCCTAGATGTGATGTTAACGATATTGGCCTGTATGAGCTGACATCGTGTGCTTCCTTATCTGGCTTTAGTATGGGGACGACTACTGCTGTCTTCCATGAACATGGTATTTTTCCCGTGTGCCAGATTTTGTTGTAGAGGGATGCAATCACTCTTAGAGTTGTATTTGGTACCTTTTTGAGGATTTCATAGCTCAGAATGTCTTCCCCAGAGGTAGTATGTAAGAAACTCACTCGACCACTTGATAAAGAGTATAACTTATGTACAGATATTTAATCCCTAAACCACATATACGACACAAAGGCAAATGAAAAGGTAAACGAAAATAAAAATATGGTCATAAACACTGAATGACTAAAAGTCCTAGTATGTCCTACTAATCATCATTAGCGCTGGTGTGACTTTCATGAGAGTTGCCTGATGTTATTGATTGTAAAGTTCCTTGGTGATAATCTGGAAGGCACTTTAAATAGAGTTCCGTTATTATTCGGGTGAAAGTTCTGTTTAAATTCTGAATAAGATCTCTGAGATATCTGGAGGAAAATAATCCTTACGCTTTAGGACTTTTCTGTAATCCTGTGGTGTCAGCCCTGGCGCAGGTTGTTAGGTGCATCGGTTTGACTTTACACATACGAGAGTTGATCTATGCCCCTTTACGCTTAGGAGTTGACGAGATCTCTAGGTTTAGGTTCTGCTGATCGGTCAAAAGACTGACTGTCTGTTACCACCAGGCGCCGGACACTGAAGTCTGCAACTGTGAATGTTGTCCGCTCAGAAACCTAAAAGTCTGAAGACACAAATGTGGCTTCCTGAGTTTTCCTGTCATACGGGAACAGCTACAATTCCCATTCAAACCGCATACACCAGACATATCAGAATTATCCTCTTTCATTCAACAAGAGGACTATAATGTCATACAATCTAGAGATTACAGGCAAACTGTCCATGTTATATAAGATATTTATACTTCACTTTCATACAGTCACACATCAGGCATATCAATGTTATATTCATCTGACTTCCTTTCTTGAGATTGCTATTGTGTTACAGAGTCTACAGTTTACAGGCAAACTTCCCTGTTATATGTGATATGCATACTTCCCTATTACACAATCATGCATCAAGCATATCAGTAATGCCCTCTGACTTCATCTCATAGTCTAGACATGATAGGTAAACGTATGTAACTCAGGAGTTAATTAGTCTAGCCAATCTCTTTTCCCAAGAACTGAGTTCTACAATCATAGTCCTTCCTTTGCAAAATGATGAATACCAATAAAATATAATACATTTATATTACACACATATATAAAGTAAGTGTCCAACTGGCCAAGCGGTCAGATTGCTTTCTTCTGTAGCACAACTAGATAGTTTTGGGACTTAACCTGGCAGTGGCATACTCCAGTTTACCAGCTGTAAATGGGCACTCAGCTGTGCTCCTGGGATAGAGAAGGAAAAGGCAGCAAGGAAGGGAACTGGTCACCTAACCTCGTAAAAGCGGGATCTTCCATGATGAAGCTTCTAATACTTCTTTCCCTATGACAATCTCTACCATGGGACTGCCTTTATCTTTGTAATAGATAAAGCAATTAATATGATAGATACAGTGCAGACCTGATAAGGAGAACTCACCAGGGACCCAAGAAATAGTTCTTCTTATCAGAAATTCCTCTTATCCAGATAAGAGTTCAAGCATATGGTAATGCATTTACAACGTACAATACAATAATGAATTAGCGTTGAATATGACAGATGTATGACACAGAAAATATGTAAATCACCAAAAGTGTTAATGTACAAAGTTGGCACAAATATCTAGAGAATAACAGCACTTTTTACACCTTGAAATGAAAAAGCTGCAATTTTCCTCTGTATCTTACTTAGTACCTGTACTTGAGTTAATAAAAATGTCTTTCCATGACATCCTTAAATTCAAAGAAATGATAAATTAAATCATCTTGGCATCCAGCGTGCATTATATACATGTTAGTTTTATCCATGCAATTTGAAACTTCCAACTGTGAAATAGTTTGTACCGTTAACCCACAGTCATCATTAACTCTAGAATTTGCACACTCTTAAATGATAAAACACTCTTAAATGAAAAAGTATGTAATTTTCCTCTGTACTGCATCAATGTGACCTACAAGTTTGGACAACATTGCTGACCTATAATGAACCTTCATATTTTGAATAATACCTTGGTCACAAGGCTGAAGTTTGGATGTCGCATTTTGTTAAAAATAAAAGTTCTGTTGCTTTTAGATTTTGAACATTTATGTGGGCTGAACAGTTGTAAAGCACCAAAAGAACTTTGTGATGTTGACGTTCCATAGAATGATCAAATGCATATAGCCACTTGGTGAAAATGTCTGATGTCATCCAGGCTATTGAATTAGCTGCCGGTCTCAACACTTTTCACACCTTTGTCTGAGGTCACCCTTTCCTCTCTTGCTCTATTTGACTCTTTCCACTCTTATCCTATTCTTCTATTTGTATGCCATATACATTTTTTAATTTCATATTTATTTATCTCCCACTCATTCTGTCCTCTTCTATTTCCAGTCCCCACTTTTATCCCGTTGGGTAGTTTATTGTCCGGTTTCGTTTTTTAGTTTTTCAGTATGTATTGTGTACACCCGGCGGCGGAAGTCGCTTTCTGTTCAGCCACGCGCTCTTCAACAGACAGCGAATTTCGGTTCTTGCCTTCAGGGAAGTACCCAGTTTTTATTTTATTATTTTATTAAGTTTTTTATGTGTCCTATCTAGACTTCACTTTCTTTCCTTTCCTGACGAAGGCCTTGTGGCCGTAACGTAGACTATTTTCTTTGTCTTTTGTCCTCGCAAGACGAATCACCTTTTTTCGATTTTTTTTCAAACCCACCCATTGCAAACCTTTAACACAGCGTGGATTTTTAAATTTACCGATTTCAAGTAATGGCAATTTATCTGAACCATCCATATTTGTACACACAACAATTGTGATTCTTTCTTTCCATTGCCCCCTCCCCCGGCACTTTTCATTTCTGAAGGAAAAAGTCTTGTCAGGCAGCAATCTCCAAAACAATCCAGTTTCATCAGCATTAAACACATCAACGGAATTATACCTACTCGTGGCTGGTTTTAGCACCTCCTCCGTCCATGACTCGGTAGTCGTTTCATTAACAGAATGCCTTTCCCCACACACACAAAAGGTAAAGGAACCCGTTACACGCCTATTGAGGCATATTGGGAATATGGTGTTAGGCCCATATTATCTTGACCATCGGCACACTAGGGGTGATGTGGTTGGCATCACGCCGGCCGCCTTAACCTTCACATGGTTGCTCTGGTACCCATTTGGGACTGGGTCGACCCAGGAGCCGTTTGTAACCTAAAAAATTCCCACCTCATCTGGGGATCGAACCATAGACTACTGCGCTAGGATTCCATTGCACTAACCACTATGCTACCGCGGCTTTGCAAGTAATGTGCCGTTTTTTAAAACAACCCAACCAGCCAGGACTACATTTCCAGCCAGTCCGACCTTCCAGAAGTGCTAACTCTTCTGCCTTTGCAGTTAATATAGGTCCATTTACAGGAACATTTGCTGATCTCGCCATGGTGAACCATTTTAGGAGTGCCGTGTCAACCACATCACAAGTCGCTTTTCGGTTCTTCATTCTGTGACAATCAACTTGTCCACCACAAAACATTTTTCTGTACCGATCATTATTTTTTTTTATTCCTGAAAGCGTTGATTTTGGAATGTCGAATTCCTTTGCTATTTCCATTTTCTTTTTGCCACTATTTTCCAATTCTTGTACTAGCTCAATCTTTCTTTTCATAGATATGGATTTTAACTTTCCAGCCATTTTTAGAGGGGAAATAACTCAAATTCTAACACTGACGAAGCGCGCAATTTACGAACATAGCCGAAAAGTTGTACAAATGTCCAGGTACTGTATTTGAAAAAAAGTTCGCCTTAAGCAGATCAAATTATATAGTCGGGACACGTTTAATCGTTCGGCATATCCGAAAATTCGTGATAAACGGATTCCGCTTAACCGGACATTTTTTACAAAGACAAAGAAGAAAAATTGCCGGGGATAAACAAATTGTTCTTCACAACAGAAATTCACCACATCCGAGATCGCCTTAAGCGGTTTGCACTGTATTATCTTTTGGCTGTGGGGCTAGTTGTGATAAGTTTTCATACCAACAACAGTCACTCACATAGCCGCTGTGTAAATCATATCAAGAATAAAATACATGTACACCAATAAATATTCTACACATATATTTTGCGAAGTCTGTACGAACCTGAACAGAGTGAAATCATACAACACCGCTTGGTTAATAACAAAGTACTTGTCATGTAGACTTCCTTGCCATTTAAGATGCACTCGGTCCACTGGTCGTGGGTGTAAGTCTCGTTTTCGTTGTTGTTGTTGATTTCGTCTACTATGTTGCTGTAATACCCTGTTCAACCTGAAAGTTGGTTATAATTGGGGTATATAGGGTGTTACAGTCTCGTTTTCGTCTAAGCTTCTGACTCTTATGGATGACTTCTCACCTGTTCTAGATCGTTCGATGGAGAGGAGAGGAGAGAGAAGATGGAAAAGGAGACAAAGATGGAGAGAAGAATAGACCGTGTTATGACAGTGGATAACGAGACAATGTGCCTGTTAATCTTCCAACTCAATGTACTTACCAGAGGCATTTGCTCTTTTTTATTTTTGTCTAAAGTCCGTGGAACGAAGTTATCAGACTATTCGTGGTACTAAGCTGCAAGACTAATGTTTCGACATCACTAGTTGTGAAGTAAAAGCAGCGAATCAACACTAACCGCCTACATTGGACAAGTTGAGTGAAGAAGTGCCCTAATCACACACAAAAAAAAAAAAATTGACGAAACCACGGCTGCAGGACTCACTTAGACCAGCTAAGTCCTTATTAAGGAAACAGCAAAAGGACAGTCTTTTTAAATATCAATCCTCAAACCAAGTCTCAGTGCAGACTAATTTTATTACTTACTTACTTACTTAGTCGTTCCCCTTCTACCGTGAGGTGTAGAGGTTTGGAAGAGAGAGCGCCAGACTATCCTATCGGCTGTCTTCCTCCTGGCCTGGTTCCATTCTAGTCCTCGATCCTTCAAAGATTGTCTAATGTTGTCCTCCCAGCGGACTCTGGGTCGTCCTCGGGGTCTGGATCCTTGGCTCTTTGTTTCCCATGCTTGTCGTGGTATCCGATCTTCTCCCATTCTGCAGACATGGCCAAACCATCTTAATTTTATTTACCGTTAAAATTCACCATCATTTCATCTCTATTTTAACCTGTTAAAACTAATTGGTTATTAAATTTGTTACATGTTATTTAAAACGAAACAATCATAGTTGATTCAGTTATTATAAGTGCGAAAGCACACGTATGAGCAAGACTGTTTAATGTATATATATATATACATCTAGACATATATTTACATCTATCGAGCAAATACTTATAAAAAGAATTTCGCTGCAATTACACCAGGTAGGGGCTTGAACGGGCTAAAACCATTGCTTAATTCTTCACAAAAGGTGAAGGATCAGATATAAGTTAATATTGCTCTGCCCTATGCAGCATTGTTCTTGACTTCTGAAAACATCGCGTGAAAACCACCTTGAGATAGAAGCGTCATTGTCCTTCTATCTACAACACTGCCAAGAGTAATCTTGTGCGAAGATAGAGACCTTTAAAGACCCATATTATATATTCTTGAGTTCTGGCCACTGGTGGGCCTCTACTGCAGAGCTAAGGGGAGGCAATCCGTGACAAAAATTATGTAAGAATGAAAAAATCCAGTATAAAAAATGAGAGAAAGGAAAGGCAGAATTTCAGACGGGCATATGGGCCCTAATCTCAACCCTTTGAAAATAAAGTTCGTTCGTTCGTTCATTCTCTTCTCGGAATGTCTGTATTTACGTTTAGATTATTTTCAGCCTCAGGAACATTCAACTGCATCTCCGGTGGTTCCTTATTCAATGTTTCTCTGAAGTGCTTTGCCCGTCTTGTTTCCTGCCCCTGTGCATTGATGATGAAAATTCCTTGCTTGTCTCTTACTAACGTAATATTGTATGCACCCTGTTTTCCGCTGATGGTTTTAGTTAATTTATATACTGTGATTTGTTCATTTCTCAGTGCTGCCTCTTCTGTCTATCTTGCAAGATCGTCTAGGAATTTCCTTTTGTTGGATTGGATTTGACGTTTTATTTCCTTGTCCAGCTGACTGTACTCCTCGCTATATATTTCATATAACCAGGTGGACTTTGCTTGTATGTTCTTTCGTTAGGAAAAAAAACTATACTATACTTGTATAGCTCTTCCTACTAAAATATATGACGTATGTTGTTCATACTTTCCACACTTTTGTAGGAAATGCTCTTTATTATTCTCATCTAGACACTCTGCACAGGAAAGTTCTTCTACTCCAGTGGTGGCCAAGCTAAGGTTGGCCGAGGGCCAGATTATGGTAAAGGATAACACTAGATTGTAATTTGTAATATGACATGTAATTATTTATTTCAAACATACATTTGTGTGTTATTTCATTGTGAAGAGTGTGGCTTCAATCAACAATAAGAGGCCGGCCAAAACAGATTGGCGGGCCGGTCAAAACTGGTTGGCGGGCCGGATCTGGCCCGCGGGCCGTAGTTTGGCCACCGCTGTTCTACTCTAAAGTAGCCCATTCCTAGTTACAGTCTCAGTAGCTTCTTATTGCTAGGAATTTTTAATTCTCAAGATCGTACCTGATAACTGTAGCATGCCTAGATCAAGTCGTGTATATAGAACTATCACGGCAGTAGACCAGAAATCTATTCCATTTTTTAAAATTGGGCACGCATTATTTAGAACAAATTGAAGCAATGCATGTTTACGTTGCAGATAAAATGTTTTCGTGTTTTAAAAAAAATCAGCCCAGGTTACGTTTGTTGACTAGCACAAACCATTAAATACATACAATTTGTGGTTTACCAAGGATTGCGACCACTGTGTGATGGCTTTTAAGCAACATGGCATAATTTCTTTGTTTAGAGAGTATGGTGTGAAGAAAATAGGGTACGTCATTGAAATGCGCAGACCATTTTCCAGATGTCAAAATACGATGGACTTTCAACTGGGAAATTAACAAAGAATAACGAAAGACAGGGGGAGCAATTCAGAAATGGCAATCTATATTATATAGTTATGCATGTAGTAAATCATATTTTTTATTGTTGTTTCACACAATGACAGGTATGACAAGACTACCATGTTAGGACCAATGCAAGATACACAAACACTTACACACATGCACGCACGAACAATATTGACATTTTAATCTACTCTATTAACAATAATTAGACTGGAGATATTATGCCACGTTCGCAAAATATTAAGAATTGCACAGTATAGTAAAACAGTATATAACAGGGACTATTTTGACATAATGATTTTTTTTCTTATTTGTATTTTAACCTGCTGTAGCTGCTGTAGGATATCGTAATGTTCTCAGCAGAATGAAATAATAATCAGAAAAGCCTGAAAATTATTCGAATAACTTGTAATAGGAAACGGTAATCTATAAATTACCGAAGATGAAAGAGCGGTCGAGATTTATATCCCTTGTATGTTCCTACAGTACAAAAAATGATGCGGCCAAAAAAATTATTATTATTTTTAATTTTATTCACTGTATTATTTTTACGACTTATTATTGTATTGTCACAAGGAATACACAACTATGCCAAGTTTCAGAGCTATTGCTAATCTGGAAGTGATTGAAAAATCGATTGCAAGATTTGAAAGTAACACGAAAGTGACATACAAGGCAACATAAATAAAAGCGTGTAAAAACACGTTTACAGCGTTCCGCCGCAGAGGCTGGCAAACAGAATAGTATAGTTGCATTCTGTGTTTAACGAATTGCCTCCACTTAGCAATCAGGTATATAGTTACACAATTATTTGCTTAAAAAACCGTAAGTGACATTCAAACACAATTGTCCTTACAACTAACTATAGCTTCTAGTGCTGGTTGAGTGATGGCTGAAATTTAACAATTGCTAGAACCCACTATAATGGCTTATTCTGACTCGTTATAAATCCCAAGAAAAAAAAATAACACTATCAAGTTACTTAAGGATTCTAACCGAGACTGTGAAGAATTTCCCACTCTAAATGTAACGACAAACTTGCACAAAAATCTCTACCTTCTCACGACATGAGTTTCAGGACTGAAAGCATTTTAGAGACAGAGGTTGACTGAATATTTAGTAAGAATAGGCCACAAGTGTCTAACACCTGCATAGAAAACGTAGAAAAACAATCGTAATACTAACCAGAGAATTTTCTCTGGCGACACGTTACAAGAAGAATTTGCGAAACAGGGTGACTGCCATTACGCGGTGCGGGTCCCAGAATTTCTATGAAATTAAAAACACTGGGAAGTTTTTGACCGCCACCCAACAACACAGGTGTCTTGGACGCGTTACAAAGTCACTCTTTCGCCCTGGTTGCCGCATAATATGATGCAACATTTACAGAACCCCGCGACTAGTTTCCCGGGTGTCAAAGGCCCGTGAACGTTTGCCGCTCTACTCTCAGAAACCGAGTGCCGGGCTTCTGACTCGTGGTCAAAAAAGCTCTAAGAAATATGCTGCCTACCGCGACTGAGAGTTTTGGGTGCGTCAATTATTTCTCATACCAACATCTAAGTCAAGGAGAGTGAACCTGTCCGGTTTTAAAGTGAGAGGTCAGTTAACACCCCCCTCCCCCCTTTTACTACTATAGAAGACCTAAAAGAAATGAAATTGGCGGGCCAAAATAATAAAGGGGTTGGTGTAAGCTCCACCCTTAGGGCCAAATTCTTTCAGACCCAGCGTCACAGCATAAAGGCCTGGTGTTTTCAGTTAGATATCTAATTGACTTTCACCTGTCAAAAGTCATATGTATTGTATGAACATCATCAGACATTCACCTTCACAATTACTATATATTAACTGGTGTTCTTGTTTATGGACAATTCGTAAACACGCAGATGAGGCACTAGAGTCCACAGAAATGTAGTTTTACAGAAGAATGTTAAAAATACCATGGACAACCAGAGTAATGAGGATGTCCTGAAAGAGGCCAATGCGCAAAGAAAACTTATTTCACAAGTTAGAAAGAAGCAATCCACTTTCTTTGGGCATATTTTGAGAAGAAGAAATATATCGTAACAACGGGTAATAGTGAAGGAAATAGAGATAAGGGAAGACAAAGAGAGCAAAATACTGGACAGTTTGACATCGTGGCAAGGAAAGAAAGCAACATAATTTATAAACTGTACTTGAGGCAGGAAGCTGTGGAGAGACATGATCTCCTACGCCAATAGTCAATGGTACTTGAAGAAGACTTACACAAATTATAAGCAACGAGTTAAATCCGTTTCCCGAATGAAACTGGACAGAAGATTATCTTGATTGTCTGTTGATTTAATGCACACAGTCACACTTTGCTTTTTTTGCGAGAGTACATATAAGGGAAACAATACAATTATTGTCTAACTTTCAACCACAGTTGCACCCCCTTAGCTGTGCTCGAAAGTTAATGCACTCTCTCGAAAATTGAAAAAGTGCGCAAATGACGGTGTGCAATGTGTGACAGACCAACCGACCGAAGTACCTTACGGCGGGAATTATGGTATTGGATGTGGCGCTGATTAAGATTTTACTGGCACGGGATGAACGTAAATTTCTTTTACACGGATCAAACATTCAGTCATTCAAGTGATGAGAAAAACATCTTTGTGAAGGACATGACACATATAAATAACAATTAAAAAAAAACAGACCACAAAGTCTTTAATATTTGGACATGCGCCTTAATATAATCGACGGACCCTTTGTCTAGGTTGAACAGAACGCACTTCACTAAAACGAGGCAACATTTTATATAAAAACATTATATGAAAATCACATACTAGCACCAAGAGGCATGTGGAATATGGCGAATAGCAAGTAGTCGCACCGATAGATCAGATGAGGCCCGGGCCTCTTTCATAATGCGAAGGCTCCGACATTGTTAAGGAAGAGAGGTAACACTACTTTAATGTATGAAAAAGGCACGGAAGATCGTGCATCATTAGCTGAGGCGAAGCCCGTGCTGTGTAGTGAGACCCGTGCTGTGAGATGAGGCCCGTGTTGTGAGGTGAGGCCTGTGCTATGAGGTGAGGCCTGTGCTATGAGGTGAGGCCTGTACTGTGAGGTGATGGCTGTGTTGTGAGGTGAAGTCCGTGCTGTGAGGTGAAGTCCGTGCTGTGAGGTGATGCCCGTGCTGTGAGGTTTTTTTTTTTTTTTTTTTTTTTTTTTTTTTTTTTTTTTTTTTTCCGTACGCCCGCTAATACTCGAGGCGAAATCTCAGGTTATTATTTTTTTTTTTTTGTCTAACCTGACATTGATTTTACGTGAGTATCCCTTTATTTCTTGTACAGAGACAGGTGTCCCTCGCCATTCAGGCAAATACTCGCCGATTTCGGAGGTACCCATTGCAGCTGGGTCGGCTCAGGAGCCGCCAGTCCCTAGTCGACGACACTCCTTCAAATGTCCTCGCCAGGTCTCGAGTTAATCCAGTCCAAATCCCGGTCGACGAAAAATCCTCAAATGCCGTCGCCCGGGTTTGATCCTGTATCACCCGGTCGCCAGAGCGGTGTTGTAACCACTACGCTAGCGCGGCTCCGCTGTGAGGTGAAGTCCGTGCTGTGAGGTGAGGCCCGTGCCAAATGACACTGTTAGTCAGCAGTCTCGTAGGACCTGGTCCCAAGAAAAAGATTGTGACAAGAAAAAGATGGACATGTAAATAAAATATACAGCAGACATGAACAGATTACCCATCACAAGTGACTTGGAGAGAACTGGCTGCCCCCTACAGGTTTTTCCAGGTCCAGCACGTGATTTTCAAGGATGGGAAACTCTAATATTTTCCTCATCTAATTTTCTCAGATACAATTATCACTTTGCTGATCAGCAATCCGGAGCATTACCGTCTCCCATTACCAAGGGTGTTTGCAGATTTCTGTTAAAAAGAACTTTTTTTTTTTTTTTTAAATTCATAAAAGATTGAAAAACAGACATCTTTTCCAAGTTTTTAGTGAATTTGTTCAACATCAGCGCAATAAAATGTTAGTGACATGGATGGTAATGAATAAAATAAGCTTGATTGACGTATTGATTTAACGATTAACCAGGTATATCAACATAAAAGGCTAATAAAATTGGAATAAAATGTTTAAAAAAAACTGTATTTTTCGTGTTTGTCTTTTTTTAATGTATTCTGCGTCTGTGGCATCTGACAATGAGCGTTTGTAAATGTTTGAGTAGTTAAGTACCTCTAGTTGGAGTTTGAGCTGCTTTTTTCATTAACTGGGGTTGGAGTGGTAGCTGTAGGCCTCTGCAAGAGTCTTTGTCAACGATCCACGTTGATAATCCTTGACTATGTGGTATAACTTGAAGCAGGGTATCAGGCATAGAGGTACATTGCAATCTGGGCAGTACATGCAAGTCTGGCTTCTGTTCCCTGCAGCCTTACACACTTTACAGTCTGGTTTGTACCTTGCCCTTTCATATTTATCAATGAAGTGGTGCTCAGTAAGTCGTGTTGTTGTGACCTGTGGTTTTGAAGGTGTCACATTGTGTCGAAGAATAGCAGGTTCAATTTTTTTTTTTCGTACGCCCGCTAATACTCGAGGCGAAATCTCAGGTTATTATTAATGTCTAACCTGACATTGATTTTACGTGAGTATCCCTTTTTTCTTGTACAGAGACAGGTGTCCCTCGCCATTCAGGCAGATACTCGCCGATTTCGGAGGTACCCATTAGAGCTGGGTCGGCTCAGGAGCCGCCAATCCCTGGTCGATGACACTCTTCAAATGTCCTCGCCAGGTCTCGAGTTAATCCAGTCCAAATCCCGGTCGGCGAAAAATCCTCAAATGCCGTCGCCCGGGTTTGATCCTGAATCACCCGGTCGCCAGAGCGGTGTGGTAACCACTACGCTAGCGCGGCTCCTAGCAGGTTCAATAAGTCATACTGACATCCTGATCTTCGCTTTGATCTTTTTTTGTAGAGTTGGCAGTGTTATAGGTTATGTGCCCATTGACCAGGGCAGTTTCAACTAAGAAATAATATAAAAATAGGATCTGTGTGGGTAGGGGTAGCTTGCACATAGTTGGCTGAAGTTTCCACACCTCGCATACTTTTGCTGTATTTTTCTGCAAGCACTGGCTTCTGAATTGTTCTGCCCTAAAGAATTTGTCTTTCTAACTGTCTTGTTTATATTATCAATGGAGTGAACAGTGGATATAAGGTTAAATCTTTTCGTATCATGCCAGGTGACTGTCGGCATGCCTTATCTTCTGTCGCACAAAACACAGGATGATTTGTCTTTTTCAATTTGAGTTGTTTTTTTCTTCAGTGCTACAGGAAAATGCTTCCTATTTTCCGCTACTGTTCCAAATGCACCAATCTGAATTTCAGGTCTTGAAATAAAGCCGAAAGCTGAATCAAAACTACCACAGAAGAGAATATGTCCCTTGTTGCGTATGAAATTTGAATTAAAACTATGGTGACTTTTCACTGAAAAAAAAAGGAGTCCAAATAATCTCAGCTCTCAAGAGTTTTTTCCTTGGTCACAAATGATGTCACATCTGTAGGTCTCCTAGTAGTGTTTCGTTTGTTTGTTTAGATTTTTAAAAAAAATTTTAATTTAATTTTTTTTTTAAATAACATAGGCCTATCCACAAAATTGCTGATTTTCATTTATCCTAATTACAGTGATTTGACAGATGTGATGCCACTTTCGTGTATCGGCGGTTATTCATGTTATCTGAAATTGAAAACATGTAGGCCTAGGCCTATCCTAATTAGCCTATAACCCTTCAGAGGTAGAACGGGATAAGTCTTTTCATCATAAATATAATAAAAAAGCATTCAAAATATATTTATTTCCAAAAAATGTGGTGAAATGAACAGTGGGACATGGTTCTGATAACAGGGTAGGCTATAGGATATGGAATCGCCATCAATTTCTGTTCCTGACCATCTTAAACTGTGTCAAATATATTCCCGTATGCAGAGGTAAACCAAGAAATTTCGTTCAAACGCTTGCTTAGGCCTATAGGCTAATTTTGGCCATGGTTAAAAATTAAACTGTAAATAGACCTACATTGTAAATACAGACGCAAGTACAGTAGGTCTATCTATAAACTGGACTTATTTAAATAGGTTTTATAAATGAGATAAATGAATGTATTACTTACGACGAGTGCTAAAAATAAATCTGCGTTTAAGTCGTTAAAGCAAAGCGCCGAAAACTTCTGGAAATGGATTTAACTGCGCAAAGGGAAGTAAAAATTGTACGGTAACTTTGCGCAAAGGGAAGTAAAAATTGTACGGTAACTTTACAATTTTACTTCCCTTTGCGCACTTCCATTTCCAGAAGTTTTCGGCGCTTTGCGTTAATGGCGTAAACGCAGATTTATTTTTAGACTCGTCGCGTCTGTTGTTGCGAAAAATACCATCAATAACCAAAAAATGGACACAAAGTAACGAACTTTCGATTTCGTATTATTTTTCAAGGTCCGATGCGGAAAATTCAAGGCTTATAGCCATTTTTCCAGGCTTTTCAAGGCCTGGAATTTTTTTTTTCGTTTTCCAGGTTTTTCAAGGTTTTTCCAGGTCGCTACGAACCCTGGATTGTGTATTCAGGTTTATTACTTATATGTGTGAATGTTTATGATTGTGTATTCAGGTTTATTAGTTATATGTGTGAATGTTTATGATTGTGTATTCAGGTTTATTAGTTATATGTGTGAATGTTTATGATTGTGTTTTACAGTTTATTAGTTATATGTGTGAATGGTTATGATTGTGTATTCAGGTTTATTAGTTATATGTGTGAATGTTTATGATTGGGTATTCAGGTTCGTTAGTTATATGTGTGAATGTTTATGATTGTGTATTCAGGTTTATTAGTTATATGTGTGAATGTTTATGATTGTGTATTCAGGTTTATTAGTTATATGTGTGAATGTTTATGATTGTGTATTCAGGTTTATTAGTTATATGTGTGAATGTTTATGATTGTGTTTTACGGTTTATTAGTTATATGTGTGAATGGTTATGATTGTGTATTCAGGTTTATTAGTTATATGTGTGAATGTTTATGATTGGGTATTCAGGTTCGTTAGTTATATGTGTGAATGTTTATGATTGTGTATTCAGGTTTATTAGTTTTATGTGTGAATGTTTATGATTGTGTATTCAGGTTTATTAGTTATATGTGTGAATGTTTATGATTGTTTATTCAGGTTTATTAGTTATACAGTATGTGTGAATGTTTATGATTGTGTATTCAGGTTTATTAGTTATATGTGTGAATGTTTATTATTGTGTATTCAGGTTTATTAGTTATATGTGTGAATGTTTATGATTGTGTATTCAGGATTCGATACGGAAGGGGCAAGGTTTTCTTGTAAGGTACAGGTAAACATAGTCCTACAGCAGACACCGAAGTACAGGAGTTAAGTGTTAGAGACTTAATTATCAATTAATCACTCAATACCCTTTAGTTGCCTAGCAGCATAGTACTTCAACAAACACAAACTAAATCCTTCTGCCCGTGACTTCAGGTCAAATTCTTTCCATATCTTCCTTATCATTTTCACTTCCTTTTTCATTTCTATTCTGCATGTGCTTTTTGTGCCTTCTTCTGCCTCTTTTACCGTGTCATTCCATATAAGGACTGCTTGTAATGCTATTAACAGGTTTCTTCAATGTGTGTCCTATTCATCGCCAGCATCTTCTTGTCATCTCTTGTTTCAGTGACACTTGTCTGGTTCTTGTCATCTCTTGTTTCAGTGACACTTGTCTGGTTCTTGTCATCAGTTCCACGTTGATGACATTTTCGTACCAGTTCAATTCTTTTACTTTACGCAGGCACCCATTTATCAAAGTCAGGAGTTTTTGTTGTTCTCCATATTTCAGAACTATACAGTATACTTGACTTGACTTGACTTGACATCTGAGTTGAAGATTCTTCTGTTGGACTTGATTGCTCTGCATCTCCGTATGTTTCCCAATGAAAGCTCATCTTGCTTTTAGCATTGTTATTTTGATATATTATTGTCTGTCGCTCCACTATACTATAGCCTAATGAAGTGGGGTGTCGAGTTCACGTCCACACTGCTTTAGCTTTCACTAACTCAAGAGCAGATTCAGGTACCCATTTACAGCTGAGTAGATTGCAGCGTCAACCTACCAGGTTTCTGTCCGGGAACTCGGTAACTGCTGCGAGAGGAAAAGGATCTAACGTTTTAGAGCTGATTGGACGCTCAGTTTTCTTTTGCATTAAAAAAAAAACAATACTTTGAGGTTAGAAAGATTAATGTTAATCAGAATCGACGTCATTGCACTCCGGGCAAACCCATAGGTGCTCAGTCTCCCTCAGCAAATGTCGAAGGGTAGGAATGCTAATCGTTCCCGTTGCGCACTGGTTGTATTAGAAATATTAATGATATTAAGGGTAATGAAATACAATGCGTCTGCTACCACTCACTGGGCTAGGTGGAAACCCAATAATAAGTCTCTCCGCCCCTTTCTGAAACTCAGTGGTCGTTCTGCTCAACCTGGGGCCTTCGCACACCTCGGATGGATTTGTTAAATACTGTGAGAAAAAAAAAAAACAATTAAAGAAAGAAAGAAACAAGGTGAAATTTGCTGTCAATCATCATATCTGACACAAACTTTTAGCAAAATACTGAAGATTTGTCGAAGGAGGTTTTATCATTTGATATACTAAGTAGTCATATATATATATATATATATATATATATATATATATCTATATATATATATATATATATATATATATATATATATATATATATATATATATATATATATATATATATATATATATATATATATATATATATATATATATATATATATATATATATATATATATATATATATATATATATATATATATATATATATATATATACAGTAGAACTCCATTTATCCGAACCCCAATTATCCGAAAATCCAATTATCCGAACACTTTTTCCAGAAAAAAAAAAAAATCAGGCGCCACCAGTCACGTTAGACTACAGTTCTGAATCTTTTGATGCGGCAAGCTTCAAATGTGTGCGAACAATTTGTAGACAATGAGATGAGCTAATGGACGGTCGCTTACGTACAGGAAGTCAGTTAGATCATACTTATTTAGTCGTTCCCCTTCTACCGTGAGGTGTAGAGGTTTGGAAGAGAGAGCGCCAGACTATTCTATCAGCTGTCTTCTTCCTGGCCTGGTTCCATTCTAGTCCTCGGTCCTTCAAAGATTGTCTAATGTTGTCCTCCCAGCGGACTCTGGGTCGTCCTGGAGGTATGGATCCCTGGCTCTTTAAATCAGTTAGATCATAAAGTCAGTTAATATCTGGTTTACCAATCCAGTGTACGTGTGCGTTCTAGGCAGAACAGAACACTGGCTAAACAGACAGTTCAAATTAAAATAATTGTGTCTGCTACTACAGCAGAATAATTTTGGTGTACACGTATTTCTCTGTGCGATCTGGCATCTTCCAGTAGGCCTAAAACATATAAAAGGAACCGCAATGTTTTGTCAATTGAAACGAAAACAGAAATTATCAAGAGACTAGGACAAAGTGAAACTGTGTCTTCACTTGCGAGGATTTTCAATGTTGGGAAAGCTACCGTCTCTGACATCAAAAGTAACAAGGATAAAATTATGAGTTTTGCATCGAAATTGGATAGTGAAAATGGGTCGAAGAAACATAAAACCATGAGAAATGCGAAAGATTTGAAATTGGAAGAGGCTTTGTATATATGGTTTGTGCAAAGAAGAAGCAAAGGGGAACCTATCTCTGGCTCTCTATTGTGTGAAAAGGCACTTCAGTTCAACAATCAACTTGACGGTCCTCCTGACTTTAAGGCTAGCCAGGGATGGTTAAGAAACTTTAAATCTCGTCATGGCATACGAGAATTGGAGATTCAAGGGGAATCTTTATCTAGCGATGCAACTGCCGCTGAAAATTTTAAAGAAACATTCTTGGCTTTTTTGGAAGAAGAAGGTTATTCACTCGATGATGTGCATAATGCCGATGAGACTGGCTTATACTGGAAATCATTGCCTCAAAAATCACTTACATCTCAGCGCGAAGCAGCTGCCCCTGGGTTTAAAAAGTGCACAGAGAGAGAGTAACAATTTTGGTAGCCGCGAATGCCATTATAAGTCATCGTTTACCGGTGCTGATGATCGGCAAAGCCAAAAAACCACGTTGTTTAAAGAATGTGACATGTCTCCCATTGTGCTACAAAGCACAGAAGAGTGCTTGGATGAATAGTGAAATATTTCTTGATTGGTATACAAATCAGTTCATCCCAAATGTGAAGAGGTTGAAAGAACAAGAAAAGAAAACTGGAAAAGTAATTCTTCTACTGGACAATGCACCATCTCATCCAGAGACGGATACATTGAATGCAGTTGATGCAAATTTTAAAGTAATTTTTCTGCCTCCCAATGTAACAGCACTGATTCAACCAATGGATTAGGGTGTTATAGCAAAGCTTAAAAAGATGTACAAGAAGGAAGTCCTGCGTCGTTTATTGTTGGCTGAAGATGAAGAAAGTGTGGTGGCGTTTTCCAAAAAGCTTAATCTCAAAGACTGCTGCTATATGTTAGCTGATGCTTGGACCACCCTGTCACAAGATAATCTCAACAAGGCTTGGAATAGATTGCTTGGGAAAAAAGGGGGAAATGAAACTACTGCAGTGGACACAAATGATGATTGTATCAATAAAGTTGTGGAACTGTTTCAAGCAATGCCCGGATTTTCGGACTGTGACAAAGATGATGCACACATGTGGCTAGAAGATGATAATGATTCTGGTTTTCAGTTTTTGAATGACGAAGAAATTTTGTCTTTTGTACAAGAAGAAAACCAAATACATGTAGTGACCGATGATGAAGACTCCTCAGAAGTACATGATGTACTTGTAGATTATGAAGAAACCCCAAAACGTCGACCAAGTCCCGAAGAGGCCTTTATAGCACTAGAAACAGCGATGGCTTGGTACGAGCAAGAAGATGACAGCTGTCCTACACAGCTTCTGCTGTTGAAGAGAATGCGGGACTTAGCAGCCAAAAGCAGACTATCCAGTTTGGTGCAAAAGAGGATTCCTCATTATTTTAAATAGTGGGCTACATCTGTGCAAGTACATGTATACGTAAGTTGCGCCTGGTTTTGAATCGTTTGTAATGTTATTTTGAAAACATTTCTCTTTCTTAACAAAAATAATTAATACAAGTAGTACATGCACTGCAGTGTAATGACAGATTTTGGTGATACGGTGATCTAATACAGTGTGGGTATTATTATTACAGTACAAGTAAATATGTTTTATAGTGTATTTTCCTTGTGATTGTTAATTATTTTTTAGAAATATGTGTACATGTACTCGATACATCATGTAATCCAATTATCCGAACATTTGATTATCCGAACGATGCTCGGTCCCATGGGGTTCGGATAAATGGAGTTCTACTGTATATATATATATATATATATATATATATATATATATATATATATATAATATATATATATATATATATATATATATATATATATATATATATATATATATATTATATATATATATATATATATATATAATATATATATATATATATATAATATATATATATATATATTATATATATTATATATATAATATAATATATATATATATATATATATATATATTTATATATATATATATAATATATATATATATATATATATATATATATATATATATATATATATATATATATAATATATATATATATATATATATATATATATATATATATATATATATATATATATATATATATATATACAGTATATAGTTTTCACTGATACAGTACTTATATTTTGTTTTCTTCTTCTTCTTCGTTCGCCCTGAAAAGGACGGTGGTTGCGTTGTGTCTGTTTACGCCTAAGCTGTGATATCTGCACCTTTCGGTCGACACATCCGACTTCAGCACGGCATTTTTTAGGGACCGGGTTTGCCTTCCCATTTCGATCCGCACTCGCTCAGCCAGACTGCACTGCTGCAGACTGTTTCCAGGACCACCACGTGGAGGTGGAGTGCGGTTTTGACCAGCTCTGGTTCGCTGGTCCTGATGCAAGCAGTACAGCTATGGGTCGCTGACTGCATTCACTATTGCTGCATCTTGGGGTCCCTAATATTTTGTTTTAGTTCAGAAGTTTAAGAATATGGGTTTTTATATTTGCTTCACCGGAATACTATTGGCCTACGTAGATACATGCCGAAATCCGAAAAAAATCATCTCTTTCTTAGTGTTCTGTTATTACGGTAAACTTAGGGTGTAAATGAGGACATTTCCGGCCCTCCATGGGCTACCTCGTCCAAAAAATTTGAGAACCAATACTCAACTGCATAGAGAGAAAAAGGGGTGAGGGAGACTGGTTTGCTTTATTCTTGAAATGACGTCATTAAAATTTTCCGTCTTAATAGAGAGGAAAACACATTTTTAAACACATCTCCTTTCCGGTGACGTCATATTTTTTAATTGTACTTTGATGAATGAACCCAATTCTGATGAAAACGTCTTCAGATTACTTGCAGAAACAACTAAATACTCCAGTAATCAGGTACATATTTTGATTATAATGTCTTTGTCGTTTCCGTGAAACAGTTTACTTTCGGTCATTTTGGAACATACACTGGTAGTAACGCGATACCCCACATGAGCTTATGGTGTTAAGTCGTGAAGTAGAAATCGCGGAAATGACTGACATAGTGTCAATTATAAAAACTTCAGCCACATAATTTAGCTGAACGGCTGCCATATGATTAGCCTTCCAATTCATATTCTTTATTTGTCTTGTCTATATTGTTTTGATGACGTTTTTTTTATTTATTTCTAAACATATCTATAGGATGCGGTAGCCGGCTCCCTGCCCAACCCTCCTTTGTTTCCTCTATCGAGATGCATGGTAGGTTACAGTGGTACAATTCTTTGCTCCCCTTTTGGGCACCGGTTATACACGGGTGAGTGTAATCACGCTTTCGCATGCTGTCTAGATTACTATTCCATAAGCGCTTTGGCTTTTCCATCACATATGGGAGATTATCCGAGTGGCTATCCATATTTACGTTACTGCTAGCCTTAATCTAATTCCAACACTGTTTCGAGCTTTGTCAAACAGCTAGCATTAACATAATACCAACCATACTTCCAGCAGTGTCTAAAATAATAGAGCCCGACAAAGACTGACGCCGTCTTAAGAAATGCCTCCCTCCCGCGGCGCCCCCCCCCCCCCCCCAATTTAAGCTAAACGCGTGTTATTTTGGCCAAAAGGCGGCCTCTAGTCTACTGTCCCCTACTTGAAACCCGCTCCCTATTTTATGTCTGGTGTCTTTGCTGCTTTAAGATACCCGCGTATCTCATCCAGATGAAAAATAATATAAAAAAGCGCTTTGAAAAGCATATCTACACAGATAATTTTTCATAAGTCTTTGCCTGAGAGATGATAAAATCCACCTCCATACATATATAACTGACACGGTCACTCAAATAGTAATATTGATGTGCAAACAATAATTATATGAATATAATATAATCTATAAATTAATATGAAACAAACATAAAGGTATGTTTTCAGGCACTCGTAAGAAATAAAGAAGTAGAACACTAGATAACAGAAAAACAACAGACATGAGTGGCTTACCCAGGATTCGAACCCTGGACCTTCTGTGCGACAACACCGCCTCGGGTTTCCCTTCCTTATGTGTAATATAATCTATGAGTGTCTGCTTGACAGAGTTGTTAGAGCGCTGGTCTCTCGCGGCAAAGGTGCCTGGTTCGAATCATGGTCTCGACACTCTCCAGTCTACCCAGCTGTAAATGGGTACCTGCCTCTGCTGTTTGAGTTAGGGAAGGTAAAGGCAGCGGGGAAGGGAACAGGTCACCCCACCTCTCGATGCTGGTCCTAGTGTTATGAAGTCTCTAACACTTCACTCCCCTACGGAAATATCTACTATGGGACTACCTTGACCTGTTTTAATAGGCTATAAATTTACATAGACGTAGCACACACATTTTATTCACTTCTTCTTCAGGTGCCTGGTCTGGAACAGACATTGGCGATCATGACCCTCCAATCATCTCTGTCTTTTGATAGTCAAATGAGGTTGTTGTTGCCCATGCTGTTGTTTGTTGCCCAGTTGTTTAAGCTTTCCACATAATCTTTCTCTGCCTTCCTCTTCCTCTCCTACCTGATATTTTCCCACATAAGACTAATTCCTTTATTCCACTGTTTACTCCACTTTAATCATTAACAGAGTGTAATGTAATCTTCACAAATCTTAATCATCAATGTTTCTTTTCGCTACGTATGGAGTATAGATCCGCCACTGCAGCTGACCATAATACAGGAAGCCTGCACAAAGCTTTCACATCCTCTTGCAGCAATGGAGGCTGTTGCCATTTGTTTTACACAATCTTTTTTCTGTTTTTGTTTCCGTTCCATTCTTATTGCTTCAAATATCGCTTATAATACCATGTTCAACAAGACCCGAAGTGGACCATTTCGGTTATATTTGCTGTATATTGTTTGGGTTTTTCTATTTTTAAGCTGAGCTGGTGTTAGCACTTAAAAGGGCTGTTGCTGAGAAGCACCTCAAGCTGACTGTCTGGAGTCGTCCCGTTGTTATCTTGTTCCTAATAATGTAGCTTTTTCAATCATTGTGTCCTTACATAATCTTGTTTAATTTCCTCCCCTTATATACTTTCTGCGACTGCATCATCATTTCAGTGAGAGAGAGCAAAGTTGGACTGCTTGGTGCACGGTGACCTGTCAATCATCCTTTCTTTTGCATTATTGTCTAAATAATAATTGGTCATCATCATCATTTTCTTTTGTGCTTCTACAGAGCATGGAGCTAGGGCGGATTTAGACATTCGTAAACTTTTAGAGGTCCCGCACCCCTTTACAGCATCTTAAGAATCTTCACACCTCTCTACAACATCTTAAGAATCCTCACACCCCTTTACAGCATTAAAAAAATTCTCACACCCCTCTACAACATCTTAAGAATCCTCACACTCCTTTAAAACATCTTAAGAATCCTCATGCCCCTGTACTTCTTCTTCTTCTTCTTCTTCCTCGTTCGTCCTGAAAAGGACGATGGTTGCGTTGTGTCTGTTTACGCCTAAGCTGTGATATCTGCACCTTTCGGTCGACACATCCGACTTCTGCACGGCATTTTTTAGGACCGGGTTTGCCTTCCCATTGCGATCCACACTCGCTCAGCCAGACTGCACTGCTGCAGACTGTTTCCAGGACCACCACGTGGAGGTGGAGTGCGGTCTTGACCAGCTCTGATTCGCTGGTCCTGATGCAGGCAGTCAAGCTATGAGTTGCTGACTGCGGTCTCTGTTGCTGCGTCTTTGGGTCCCACGCCCCTGTACAACATCTTAAGAATCCTCACACCCCTTTACAGCATCTTATGAATCCTCGCTCCCCTTTACAGCATCTTAAGAATCCCCACACTCCTTTACAGCATCTTAAGAATCACCACACTCCTCTACAGCATTTTAAAAATCCTCACAATCCTTTACAACATCTTAAGAATCACCACACCCCTCTACAGGATTTTAAAAATCCTCACAATCCTTTACAACATCTTAAGAATCATCACACCCCTCTACAGCATTTAAAATTCTCACACCCCTCTACAACATCTTAAGAATCCTCGCTCCCCTTCACAGCATCTTAAAAATTCGCATACCCCTTTACAGCATTTTAAGAATCATCGTACCCCTTTATAACATCTTAAGAATCCTCGCATCCCTCTACAACATCTTAAGAAGCCTCGCACTCCTTTATAGCATCTTAAGAATCCTCACACCCTTTTAAAGCATCTAAGAATCCTCACACCCCTCTACAACATCTTAAAAATCCTCACACCTCTTTACAAGATCTTAAGAATCCTAGCACCCCTTTATAGCATCTTAATAATCCTTACACCCCTCTACAACATCTTAAGAATCCTCACATCCCTTTATAACATCTTAAGAATCCTCACACCCCTTTACAGCACCTTAAGAATCCTCACACTCCTCTACAGCATCTTACGAATCCTCACGCCCCTTTACAGTATCTTAAGAATCCTCGCACCTCTTTATAGCATCTTAAGAATCTTCACACCTCTCTACAACATCTTAAGAATCCTCACACCCCTTTACAGCTTAAAAAAAATTCTCACACCCCTCTACAACATCTTAAGAATCCTCACACCCCTTTATAACATCTTAAGAATCCTCATGCCCCTTTACAGCACCTTAAGAATCCTCACACCCCTTTATAGCATCTTAAGAATCCTCACAACTCTTTATAGCATCTTAAGAATCCTCGCACCCCTTTATAGCATCTTAAGAATCCTCGCACCCCTTTATAGCATCTTGAGAATCCTCACACTCCTTTACAGCATCTTAAGAATCCCTACACTCCTTTACAGCATTTTAAGAATCACCACACTCCTCTACAGCATTTTAAAAATCCTCCCAATCCTTTACAACATCTTAAGAATCATCACACCCCTCTACAGCATTTAAAATTCTCACACCCCTCTACAACATCTTAAGAATCCTCACACCCCTCTACAACATCTTAAGAATCCTTGCTCCCCTTCACAGCAACTTAAGAATTTTCACACCCCTTTACAGCATTTTAAGAATCCTCGCACCCCCTTACAACATCTTAAGAATCCTTGCACCCCTCTACAACATCTTAAGAAGCCTCGCACTCCTTTATAGCATCTTAAGAATCCTCACACCCTTTTAAAGCATCTAAGAATCCTCACAGCCCTCTACAACATCTTAAGAAGCCTCGCACCTCTTTACAGGATCTTAAGAAGCCTCGCACACCTTTATCTTCTAAATCACAATATATACGGTATATATACATGCACACATATGCCTGGGGTTAAGGATGAACATCTTCCAAGGATGGGTCGGGGCTAAACAATTTGTCCTAGGACAATATAAATTAAATTATCACACAGTCATAATGAGGGCCGGCCTTAGACCAATTTAACCGATTGGACCCAATCGGGCCCCACGAACACAGGGGGCCCTGCATTCTGGTAGGTACCTCCTGCTTTGAAAAAGAAAAAAATTTAATGACTTCAAATAAAAAAAGTTTTACGTAAAAATGCATGTATTGTTTCAAAGTTATATGGGGGGCATTCACAATGAGCAAAACATATCTCACTGTAGCATAACATATAATGGTGTTTATCTTCATTTTACTGGGGGGGGGGGGGGGGCATTCACAGTGACCAAAACATATCTGACTAACATAACATTGAATGGTGTTTATCTTCATTTTACTGGGGGAGGGGGGGGGGGGCATTCACAATGACCAAAACATATCTGACTGTAGCATAACATTGAATAGTGTTTATCTTTATTTTAATGGGGGGCATTCACAATGACCAAAACATATCTGACTGTAGCATAACATTGAATGGTGTTTATCTTTATTTTAATGGGGGGGGGGGGGGGGGGGTTTCACAATGACCAAAACATATCTGACTGTAGCATAACATTGAATGGTGTTTATCTTTATTTTAATATATGGGGGGGGGGGGGGGCATTCACAATTTCACAATGACCAAAACATATCTGTCTGTAGCATAACATTGAATGGTGTTTATCTTTTTTTTAATGGGGGGGGGGGGGGGGGGGGGGGGGGGGGGGGGGGGGGGGGGGGGGCATTCACAATGACCAAAACATATCTGACTGTAGCATAACATTGAATGGTGTTTATCTTTATTTTCTTTTTGGCCGTTTTGAAAGTTGCTGTCATAATTCTGGGTTCCACTGTTCCCCATTCTGTGAGTGCGTTCTGTATTTCCTTAGATATAATTAGAGCCACCCGTAGCTATGGGTGCGAGCTTTCTTCTTCTTGTCATGAGATTAGCACCAGTGCTCAGTTTCTTCCCGTCTCCTCCCTTCTACCTTGTTTTACACAGTCCCAGGATATCAGTGGTGTAGTCTCATATTTCTGCTGCCACTTGTGCAGGCTTCCCTTGTTAGTTTAATATTTCAACTGTCGAGGTGCCAAATCTGGCAATTTTTCTTGAATAAACAAATGTTAGTCAGCAGCTTAGACTTCTTTCGGCTTTCTACATTTTACATCATGCGCCTACTTACCCAAGGAACGTCTCCTGTCCTTGCGGGGCCTGAAAGGGGAGCAAAGAATAGTTACACTGGAATCTACCAAGCATCGTACGAAGCAAAGATGGAGGGTTGGGCATAGGACTCGCTACCTCACACTGTAAATAAGCCTGTTTGTTGAAGTTTTTGTAGCTAAGAAATTTTTTTACGGAAAGATGTAGCCGGACTCAAGCTGAATCCTCCTTACGACATGCATGGTAGATTACAGTGTATATACTTGGCATCAGTAAATGTTGCGTCGTGTGTATGATGTCCGTCACTATCGTATGCTATGTCTAAGAGTCTTACGTACATTTCTAACGTATCATTTATGATATATCTATCATTTTCAAATTCTCTGTGGGTGGGACGAATATATCCGTCATTGTCAGATGCTATGTCAAATGCATCATTGCTGAGTGTTGTGTCTCTGCGTGCGATGTATATATCCATTTTTGTCAAATGCTGTATACTGGTATGTCTTATATACCCAATGAACTTCAGATTGTCGCGAGTATGGAAATAGAGAATGTCTGAGTCTAGACAGAATATGAATTAGTAATGTGAAAATAGAGAAAATTAAAGTGAAAATAATGAAAATATGGAGAGAGATAGGACCTCTGGAGAGAAGAGAGAATATAATCAAATATCTTGGGTCTTCTTCCCAGCCATACTCGGACTCTGTTTAAGATGCTGTACCCTCGTCCGTCCTCCAGTGCTAAATAGAATAATCTACTACAGTAAGGACTACAACAGCAAACATTAAGTGAAAATTAGAATAGAGTGAATTCTGACCGCTTAGTACATATAAGTATATTTATTAAAGAAACCACAACATTGAACCGAAAACAAAATAAAAGTAATGCCTTCACTAGCTCTGAAGGGCTAGTGAATGTATCAGTATCACAACCACAGAAAAATAACACAAAACTTCACTCAATCTCTCAGGCGAAACATCTCACTCCAAACCACCAACACCGGTACACTTTCTCACTCCCCCCAAAAAAAAAAAAATAACTAAAGGGGTTAGGCCCCCAGTTTCGCGAGGAAACAGCCACTCCTTATACCAAGTTTGAAATTTTCAGGCTATGGAGATAACCTCTCTCTGTAACAGTGTCGTAATAAATCCTATGAATTAGCAATTTCCGGTGGCTGGAGACCACACTAGCAGGTGGATGAGATTAAAACGAGTGCAGAAATACTTGCTCCCACTGATCCAAATATATCAAATTAATGAGAACTTTTGCTGGCGAGCGAGTATCCATTAGGCACTCTGGGCACCTCTTATACTGGATAATGAAGACTTGAACTATAAAAAACAGGTGACAAGTACTGGCAACTGACTACTCCTCTTGGTCGTTATGTCAGTATACATAGAGTTAACCGGCAATCAATTGGTCGGGCAGTGTTGCCAAAACTTACTGGATGGCAAAGGCGACAGCTTGTAGGTGTCGAGATGATGATTAACTGCAACTGGCGGCAATCTGTGCTGTAGGTAAATACCTGTACTCCTGAACGCAAGGCTACTGCTCACGTGTAGGTAACAGAAATCGATGTATAGTGGTATACTCCAAATCAACTGGCTGTTAATGGGTCGGACAGTGTTGCCGAAAATGACTGGATGGCAAAGGCGACAGTCCGTATGTGCTAGAGCTATAGACACTTTCAACAATAGGCTGTAGTTCGTAATCCACTCCCCAGCCTTATAACTGAAACATGGCAGTATGACGTAGACTGCCTGGTAATAATTATTATGTGGACAATGGTAATCCCCTGACAGCCGCAAATCACATTAGGAAGCACAGACAATTGTGCTGACCAATGCTCTGAAAATATACAGCAATGCGATATCTCATTACTACCTGTAGCCTACTCTTCCTCAGTTCGTCTGTCACCCATGCCAAATATAAACAAACTTCCCCCTTTTCCACTCGCCGTTTCTCTCACTCTCAAAATCAAAACAAACTCTCCCTCTCCGTTTCCCACCCCACACAAATCAAAACAGGCTGTTTTCAGTACAGTCTTGCCCGCTTTATTGATCGAAAATATCTAGTCGCTTGCGAGTGCGTCAGTTTTCGCTGCACGGCGTGACAAATTTATTTTTTAGAATGGCTGTAGCCAACGTATTCTCTCCCCCACACACTCACACACACACATCTTACGAGCATAATCGTACAGTTAAATTTAACTTACTTACTTACTTACTTACTTAGTCGTTCCCCTTCTACCGTGAGGTGTAGAGGTTTGGAAGAGAGAGCGCCAGACCATTCTATCAGCTGTCTTCTTCCTGGCCTGGTTCCATTCTAGTCCTCGGTCCTTCCAAGATTGTCTAATGTTGTCCTCCCAGCGGACTCTGGGTCGTCCTGGAGGTCTGGATCCCTGGCTCTTTGTTTCCCATGCTTGTCGTGGTAGCCGATCTTCTCCCATTCTGCAGACATGGCCAAACCATCTTAGTTGGGACTTTTCTATTTGGGTCTGCAGCGGATGGGATTTTAGGCCTTGACGGATCGTCTGGTTGCGGACCATGTCTCTTCTTGTTACTTCAACCACTTTCCTCAGATACCTCATTTCTGAGGTTTGGATCTGGCTTTTGTGGGTTGTAGTCATTGCCCACGACTCGCATCCATATGTCAAGATTGGGACATAGGTGGAGCGGTATACAGCCATCTTCGTTTTCTTACCAACCTCTTTCTTGCTGAGGAATCCACGATTTATGGCCTGAAAAAGTCTCACAGCCGCTGCTTTTCGAGTGGCCAACTCTTCTTTGATGCCTCCCTTTCGGTCTATGATAGCTCCGAGATATTTAAAGTGGTCGACCTGCTCCAGGACCTGTTCTCCCAACTTAATCTGATGTTTTCTTTCTTCTCGTGATATCACCATGGATTTTGTTTTAGAGCTGCTTATGACCATCCCTCTCTTCTCCAGCTCTTCCTTCCAGACTTGCAGGTTGGATTGGAGATGTGCCTCTGATTTAGCAATCAGGGCAACATCATCAGCAAATGCCAGCTCCGAAATATAGACCTGTCTCATCTTCCAGTACCCCACTGAATACTTTCTTGTTCTCTCCTTACATGCCTTGATGACATCGTCCATAAGGAGTATGAAGAGGTAAGGTGATAGGATATCACATTGTCTTACACCAGTGGTGGTCCTGAACTCTTCTGACTTATGGTTTGCTGTCCTCACATAATTTCTGCAAGACTTGTAGAAGCTCTGTATAGCATGAATCAGAGGTGCTGGAATATTCTTCCTTGCCAAACAGTCCCAAAGTTTGCTCCAGGGGACCCTGTCAAACGCCTTTTCCAGATCTATGAAACAAAGATGGATCTCACTCTTATACTCAAGGGCCTTTTCACTCAGCTGTCTGAGTGTGAAGATTAGGTCTTGAGTACTTCGGTTTGCTCGGAATCCGCACTGGACCTCATCCAATTGTGGCTCAGCTAGGCGTCGGAGTCTCTGCTCTAGGATTCTAGAGTAGATTTTACCAGGGACACTGAGAAGGGATATGCCTCTATGGTTTCCACATTGTTGATTGTCACCCTTTTTGAAAATTGGTGTTATGATGGCAATCTCCCAATCCTTTGGTATGGTCTTGTTGCACCATGCTGCCTGTAGGACCTTTAAGAGTAATTTAACACAAGATACTAAACATTTCTCCATGGGTAAATAACTCAGTAAATAATAACACTGGATATGTTACAAAAATAGCACTGAGCTGATACACAATATTTACACAATAGTAATACTCTTTACAGTAATATTACACAAATCAAGTGGGGAAAAAAACCTGGTAAAAATTAACGTTACGCCGGCTCACTGTTTCTGACTTAAGAAAACCCCGCGCCTAGCTAAAATTTAATGATTATGGATGGTAGCTCACTTAATGAAATTCAGAGCATCCCGGTCACGAAAATATTTACTTTAAGGAAACAAAGAATGTGTACATATTTAACATGAATTAAAGTAATACAGGATCTCTATTCTTTTAGATTAAGCTAACACCCCAGTGAATTAAATAAGTAAATGAGCTTACAGAAGACAGAATAATACTTGCACTAACAACTGTTATTAGCTCTGGCGCAGAATATCACTTTGTCCGGTGGCAGAATGTACTTGAGACAGTGGTACTGAGTAATAGAGACCTCTTGCTTAAATAGCCAGATAGAATCTGCAGGTGGCTTTTGCACGGGCACTAGATGAAACAAATTCAGACGTAAAACCTAAGAGAGAGATTCCCCGGGGGACTCAAGATACAGGAGACCGGTGTTCGCAAAACAAGACGAGAGCGGCACAAATAAAAGGGTAGAAATTTGTCCCCATGTCCACGATTCTCTGTAAATCAAAGAATACGGGGAACTAGCCTTCATCTACTAGAAAGGCAGAATAAAAGGACCTTTAGCTAGATGTCGATGTCCAATTGTAAAGGGGTGGAATTAGCCTGTCCAACGTAAGACTGACATGATCATTGTCATAAATAGCGCTATTAGGAACTATAAGACAGAAAAGTAGGCGTAGACAAAAATTAGAGAACAAGACAGGGTAGACCACTGTCGCACCGTTATCCCGAACTGGACTTTAATTGTCACAGCACAGTTGGATAAGATAGATGTAAATTAAGAAATGGAAGAAAGATATATAGGATCTGTTAAGTGGCTCGTTAAAGGTATACACTTCCTATACAAGTGAGGTTGGAATAGGAAGGCGAATATTCTCACAAAGAGATAATGTCTCAGAAGGGCACTTGAGAATGGATTCTGTTTTCTTGCGACAAATCTCCCCTATTATTATTTCTGAATACTATAATTATTATTAAGCCCCCATCCTCTCATACTAAGGAAATGACACACACACACACACACGCACGCACGCACGCACGCACGCACGCACGCACGCACCCCCCCACACACACACACACAGTACTTTGCAAAAAAAATGGCAGTCATATTTTCGCAACGCAGCACACTCATAGAAGCAAATAATAATAAAAACTGTATGTCCAGAGGAAGATTGGTATCTCCCCTATCTATTAACAGTGGTTTCAGTACAATATAATGTTGCCTTCTCCAGCAAGGCAAGCCTGGATGCGGCGAGGCATACTTCCCACAAGTGTTTGTAGGTAATTGTGAGTCAGACTGTCCCAGTATTTTTCAGCCACGTTCTTCAATTGTTCAACGTCTCTGAGTCCACTCTTTTTTAAATTATTCTTGAGTAGTGCCCAAACGTTTTCAATTGGGTTTAGGTCGGGACTGTTGCTGGACCACTTCAGCACTATCACATTCTTCTCTTGCAGCCATGCTTTGGTGGTATGAGCTGTATGCTTTGGGTCATTGTCATGTTTAAATGTGCACCCATCGGGGTACATGACCTGCATAAATGGCAGAAGGTGTCCCTCTAGTATGTCGATGTACCTTTCTTTCGTGAGAATTCCTGTGAAAACACACAGTGGGGTGGCACCTCTTGCTGACATCCCTCCCCAAAGATGGAATTTCTGGGTATGTTTTGGTCGCTGGTACACAGGCGTTACAGAGTCTTTCGTCCAAATATTTATTTGAGCAGGATAAGACCAAACAGAACATTCATCTGAAAAAATCACATTGTCCCATGACAAATTTTGGTGTTCGTGGCACCAGTTCAAGCGCATCTGTTTGTGAGTCTCTGTGAGCAATGGTGACGAAATTACCTGCTTTTTTGTGTAATTCATCCTGTGTAGCTCCCGGTTGACAGTAGCATTAAATACCTCTGGGCTTCCCAACTCGATCATGCGCTGCCGTATGTTTTCTACACTCTTCATTGGCCCAGCCCGAACGATTTGGGCGAGACGCCGATGGTCCTTTGTGTCCAAAATTCTTGGCCTCCCACTACCTTCTTTTCGCTCGATTCCATTACCTGCTTTTAATTTACTCACAACTCTGTAGACAGTCTGCTCAGGAATGTTCAAGGTTTTAGAAATGTTGGAACATGTTTGATTTCCTTCATTCCAAAGCTGTGAAATTAACATACACTTTGACTTTGTATCCATTTTCTGCCACTAGCATTAGAAATTGTCGTCTGCTGTATTATCAAGGGACTTAACGCTAATTTTTTAAATACTTTTGGTAGTGTTTGCTCACTTCAGTGGAGTGCAAATTTGGGGCGAACTGCTCTTTAATTAGATTTCAAGGGCTACCATTTTTTTGGCAAAGTACAGTGTACTCTATATATATATAATATTTTTTTTTACTTTTAGTTTAGCCGAGCTATATGGACTGCCATTTTTTTTTTGGCAAAGGTAGTATAGATATATATATATAATATATATATATATATATATATATATATATATATATATATATATATATATATAATGGATTTGCTCACTCGACAGATGGTATAACTTATATACAGATATTTAATCCCTAAACCACATATACAACACAAAGAAAAATGAAAAGGTAAACGAAAATAATAATATGGTCATAAACACTGAATGACTAAAAGTCCTAGTATGTCCTACTAATCATCATTAGCACTGGTGTGACTATCATGAGAGTTCCTAATGTTATGGATTGTAAAGGTCACTTTTGATAATCTGGAAGGTACTTTAAATAGAGTCCCGTTATTATCTGGGTGAATGTTCTGTTTGAAATTCTGAGTAAGATCTCTGAAGGAAAAATAATCCTTATGCTTTATGGACTTAGCTGTAATGCTGTGTTGTCAGCCCTGGCACAGGTTGTTAGGTGCTGTCATCCAGCAGCGATATGACGTTACACGTGCGAGCGTTGATCTATGCTCCTTTATGCTTAGGAGTTGACGAGATCTCTGGCTTTAGGCTCTGCTGATCGGTCAAAAGACTATTACTGTCAGGCTCCGGACACTGAATTCTGCAACTGCGAATGTTTTCCACTCAGAAACCTAAAAGTCTGAAGACACAAAAGTGACTTCCTGAGTTTTCCTGTCATATGGGAACAGCTATAATCCCCATTCAAACCGCATACACCAGACATATCAGAATTATCCTCTTTCATTCAATAAGAGGACTATAATGTCATATAATCTAGAGATTACAGGCAAACTGTCCATGTTATATAAGATATTTATACTTCACTTTCATACAGTCACACATCAGGCATATCAATGTTATATTCATCTGACTTCCTTTCTTGAGATGGTGTTACAGTTGGGGTTTGTAGAACATGATTGGTGTTGCAATAGATTCTTGGAATATGACTGACATCAATGTATCGTGCTGTACGCAAAGAATGTCGTGAGTGTCATCACAAACAGGCCATCACAATATAGTTCAGAAAAACGTCGGTGGATGGGTCCACATAAAATGACATGTTTAATTACATCTTGACGAATTACAGTGCATGGCATTGGCATCGAGAAAATGACATGAATGATATAGGATTCTCCAACAGTCACGTCTCATCAATTCATATCTAGCCACTGTACTAAGGGTGCCTATGAAAGGTGATCACCCAAGTAATGTGGACTAGACAAATGAAGATGCTAAAATTTATCGTAGAATACTTCTCTACAAGGTACGGAACTTTTCCATAAGTCCGGAATCTTCTTTAAACAAATGGCGGCCTTCGAAAATAATTAATGCCACATAAAAATACTTCATTCCTCCATCATAGCGGGAGCTAGAAAATGAACGTCTTTCTCTGACGAATACAATTGACGAAAGGCCTCGAAACAACCGTTAGCATATATTGTGGCCGTGTATGTTTATACGGCCCTAGTAGTTATATTGATTTTATTTAGTCAGAGTTAATCCTTCATATGTTGTGGTGGTTCAAGTGCTAACTGGCCTTCCGCCAAAAATGGTGATACTTGACCTTTTGTTATTTTTCTTCAACCCAGGAATGTTCTTCCCTTTAAGTTTGGTGATACGCAAAACAGTTTCAGCATAACAACGTATATCCAAAAGAAATTACTGTAAAGTTCCACAAACAGCAATGCAGAAAAATTCAATTAGAGTTTATTGATGTCATTAGACAAACACTGTAAATTTCACAATGATGATTGGTTATCCAAGATAAAAAAATATGTAATCCAACTGAATAATATATGTATATCCAAATAGAATAATATATATATATCCAAATAGAATAATATACTGATTTGTCTACTCAAAAACTTGTCTTGGTATCCTCAAAGACGAAGTTCACCTAATGCGATCTGTAAAAATCCTCCAGTCTTAAGTTATGGTTTCATTAGAATCATAAATCCTGAAATCTCTGCATATCGCCCACAACTCTTCTATTTATACTATTTCTTCTTTTTTCCCCGCCTTTTTTACACGACCCGTCCTTTTTTCACACGGTACAATAATCTACTTTTGCACTCCTTTCCTCAGCTTTTCGACCTTTTTGCACACGACATTCTGTTATTTCGACTTTTTTCACTTGTGTGATCTTTTCCAACTTAACAATTGGATTAAAAAACACCAGATCACACAAACATTCATTCCCCACTTTCGCGCTTATAAAACCCATTCATTATTATCTGGGACTGACCTACGTTTGCCCTGTCAGAGCAGTAACTGCCAACTGAACTTTGAATGAATACTGCGTTTTGTGTAAAACATCTTATTTGCTTTTAAGGCCTGTCATTCTTACATGTAGCATATTATAGCACATATAAATGCTTAGCGTGGAAGTAGGAGGGATAATGCTAGCATGAAAGGCCAAGCGGTCACATACGTCCCTGGCCACACAAATGTATCCCAGAGGGAGACATTTGCGTACTATCAACTAAGTACCTCATGCTAGTGACTGTTATAAACGACTAACCTATTGGTAGAGTCTCGTAGAGAGAAAAAAAATTAAAAAAAAATTTGTTCTTAAAACGAGGAATCCCAGTATATTTATAATGTGTAAAACGGGGGATACATACAATTTGTTAATACACTTCGCCATTGAACAGTATTGATGTACACTACTTCTTAACAATATCAATATGAACAACGCTGTGCGTTAGTCATCACCATAATGATAACATACTTAACGATAACATTTAAAAAAAAATAATCGCATACGATTTTCATGGGTTGTGCAGACAACACAAATAAAAACAAAACAAAAAAAATACTTTGGCAATATTTAACAGAATTGACTAATATTCATTAAGTATTTAACAATCTTAAATGTAGTAGCTGCAATGAACATCAGCCTAACAGCATAGAACTAATGGTCAAACATCAGACCGTGGGACGCAAAAAAAATGTAATGTACGAGCTCGTATATATATATATATTATATATATATATATATATATATATATATTTATAATATATATTATATATATATATATATATATATATATATATATATATATATATATAATATATATATATATACAAGGGAATTGACATAAGTCTTGGGCCTGACCATGAAGGACATGTCACAGAGAGCTGAAATTTTGTATAGTGTTTATTCCCTTTCAATATAGTCACCGTCTGAATTGACACACTTCTGCCATCTCTGCTTGACCTTGAAAAGACCTTGGGGAGTAGAACACCCTATTTTTCAAACTAAACCAGTCATCACATGCCAGTATAACCTCTTCATCGCTGTCAAAATGATTTCCTTTTAGCTGTTTTTTAAGATTTGAGAACAGAAAAAAGTCTGATGGAGCCAAATCTGGAGAATATGGTGGGTGTGGAAAAATTTCAATATTCAAATCGTTTGCTGCTAGCTGCACAAGCCGTGCTTTGTGAGAGGGCGCGTTGTCTTGAAGCAAAGGAAGATTTTGAGTGCGCGTTACCCCTCGTTATCTGGTCACAACCTTTCTTAGTTTGGTGAGAAGATCTGCATAGTACTGTCCATTAACTGTGTTGCCATGAGGCAGATAATCTTTCAAAAGGACACCTTTGTCGTCCCAAAAAACAGTCAGCATCACTTTTCCTGCAAATTTCTGCGCTCTCGGCTTGACAGGTGTTGGGGAGCCCGGGGTTTTCCATTGCATGCTGGCAATTTTGGATTCGGGGTCATAATGATGTACCCAAGTCTCATCTACTGTCACCATGGTCTCCAAAACATTTTTTGACTGACACTTTTGGAGCAACTGTTGACAGCAATTTACCCTCCGTTGCTTCTGTTCACGTGTCAACAGTCGCGGAACCCAGCGTGCACACACTTTTCTCATGTTCAGTCTGTTGTGTAAAATTCTATAAACTGTTCTTTCATTTAGTTTTATTCTACTAGCTATCTCCACAATTGTCATTTTTCGATCCTGGTCAATGATTTTCTTCACTCTTGTTGCATTTTCATCGTTGCACTTTGAGGCTGGTCTACCAGATCTTGGCAGATCAGCAACATTTGAGCGGCCGCACTTAAACTGTTGACACCGGTTTTTTACCGAAGTAAATGAAGGACAAGAATCACGAAACAATGGTTCCATCTCCCTGTTTATTTCTGTAGGTGTTTTTCCCTGAAACATCAGAAATTTTATCACAGCTCTGGCCTCCTTCTTTTCCATTGTTTTGTCAAATCTTTGGAGCAGCAGATCCGGTCAATAGGGTACATTGCGCCGTGCACCGTAGCGGGAAAACCCATTGAAGAAACAAACGCATACTTCACACATTCAGTGCAAATATGCTGAACTTTAAATGTGCCAAGTTTCATCTTCCTCCTGTGACTCCTTCATGGTCAGGCCCAAGACTTATGTCAATCCCCTTATATATATATATATATATATATATATATATATATATATATATATATATATATATGACATGGGAATATACCTACATGGCAATGTTAATCTATAAATTTATTATAAAAAATATGAACTGGAGCTGTACGCTCTCGTAACTGTCAATATGGAACGTGGTAAATATAATATAATCATATGATGCAGGCGACCCCAATCCTGCCACTGCGGTCAGTGATTTACCAGGATGTATATTGGTCTTAAACACCACAAATCTGGACAAGTTTGGTGAACTGTCTATGTGTTCGTTGCACAATATAAATATAGCATTATTAATCTGGTTACATGGAGTTACAAAGTATTTATTAAAAAGGGTTTCTAATCTCAAACTTATGTAATGGTCGTTACTATGAGGGAGGACAACTATACCGATACAAATAACTATCGGGTGTTGGAGTATGAACTATCTCAGTTACCCTGAACCAAGTACCAAACTGTTTATAGGTTCGTCATCAAATATAAAATCTGCATACAAATGCAAGTTCATAATAATGGACAACAATTTGTCAAGAAAATATACTGTAGCGTTCCGCTTACAACGTGACAAATGGTCAGGAAAATACAGGTACATCAATATGTGATGTTTATTTCTCAATACAAGGTATAATAATAATAATAAATTCTTTAAGCACCAAACACGGCGCATAAGGCAGAAACCAGTGCTCTCCAGGTTGTTCGTTGTGACGCCACTCCTCTTAGCTCTTGCACATTATTTAGGCCCAACGTTCTTCCTTCTCTTATTATTGTTCTTCTGAGTGTTTCTTTTGGTCTTCCTTTTTTCCTCTTACCCTCAGGAACCCAAGTGAGCGCCTGTAGTGGTATTCTGTTGTTTTGCATTCGTAGGACATGACCGATATATGACCATCGTCTTTTCCTTATATAGTCGGAGACATATTTCTGCCTAGAGTCTTCTCTTATTTGTCGATTAGTCTTGAATTCTTTCCAACTGATGTTCATGAGTTTTCTAAGACATTTGTTCTCGAATGTATTCAGCTTGTTCTCCAATGATTTTGTTATTTTCCAACTCTCACAGCCGTATGTTAACACTGAGATACCATTTGAATTAAACAGACGAAGCTTGGTATGTATATTCAATGATCGTAATTTCCAAATGTTAGATAATCTATTGAAGGCGCTAGCTGCCTTTTAACCGAGAGATGACACAAATTATTTACTGCTTCTTGGGATTGTCTGGGTGTTGAACTTAAGAATGCTAAATCATCTGCGAAATCCAGGTCCCCCAGGAATTTTCCATTTGTCCATTTTATACCTAATTGTTCATTGTGGGTATAGTTACAAGGTATAATGGACAACAATTTGTCAAGAAAATATACTGTAGCGTTCCGCTAACAACGTGACAAATGGTCAGAAAAATACAAGTACATCAATATGTGATGTTTATTTTTCAATACAAGGTATAATGGACAACAATTTGTCAAGAAAAATATACTGTAGCGTTCCACTTACAACGTGACAAATGGTTAGAAAAATACAGGTACATCAATATGTGATGTTTATTTCTCAATTCAAGGTTTATCAACATGTGAACATATCCGTTATCATGTTAGCGATTTCGCATGGAATCGTCATGGTGTGCATGTAACAATGTAGTATTTCGCCAATCCGCGAACTGTGTTGATTAGCATATAAGTTTTACCCAACTTGCAAAATACTTGTATATCACTAAGTCAAATTTTAGGTGAAAATATATATGTCTCAGTTATTTAGTGGAGTGGGGTGTATATTGGGATAAATGATGGAGTAGGGTTTATCACCGTGGGAGGGGAACGAATGTCAGTCATGGGAATGTACTCGGGGGTCTTAGGGGTGTTAGCTGTGTCAGTGGGGGTAACAATGTCCTCATTATCTTTTACCGATGTCCGCTGTGGACATCTCATCTTCTTGTACACATGGTATTTATACACTAAACCGCTTAAAATTCATAACACCAATTATGCTAGGAAAAATCAATAGTCCTGACACTCTAGTGTGTTGGGTCATGACCTCTGGTGTGTCTCACTGGATTCAGGAATGCGAAGAAGTATTTATAGAATTTGATAGACACGTTAACATAGGTAAATTCCTGTTGAATAGTGGGGAATGCTCGGAACGGGGCGTCGATGTAGAAACGCCCCGTCTGTGATGGAGCATGTCGGAGAAGGTGACAGGAGATGGACAGGCGTTTAGATGTGTAGAGAAGAATAAATTTGACGTCTGATTCGTCATATATCTGTGAGAAAGGGTCGTAGTTCTAGTACAAATGGTTTTTATCGTAATAGCATCATTAAGAAAAAGTCGCCAAAATACATTCTCGATGTGATTGATCATTATAAAACGGTCTTTCCATAACACAAAAGGAAAGCAGTGAGTTAACACATTCAAAAAAGAAACTCTCATGTGTCACAAAGGAAAAATATGTGTGTGCGTATAGTATGTTTGCTTTTGTCACTAAATTCATCAAGAAGGGAAAAAAAATAAAAACTGTTGTAAAGCATAAGTCCTGTTATAAAGATTTTCAAAGGCAAAAGTGGTGTAATTTGTACAGTGGGTACTCTTCTAATCATAAAGATTTCGTACCTAACACTTGGGAAAAAAATTTTTTTTGTATAACTAGAGAACTGAGATAATTTAAAGTTCTGTTTAACCTGGATAACATAGTGTTGTAGATCTGCGAATGTTTGCGAAAGTTCTTCAATTTCTTGACATAGCGGTGTAAAAGATGTAGTCCTAATGACAGTCCATGTCGACTAAGAATCTTAAATAATTATATAACATTAAAACACAGTGGCGTCACGCCATAATAACTTGTTAGTATATGTGGGTGTTGCAGAATACATAACTGTCAATATCGTCAGTATCATCATCAGGATCTTGACTGAGGCTGACATCTTTCTGAAAAAATAAAATTTCCTCCAAAAAAATGGATACTAGTGACTTTAGATGATGGGGAACGAGGGGTAGTACTATGAAGTGTGAGTACTTGTTGGGTACTATTGCTGGGGAAGTACCTTTTTGTTATTAGAGAAGATTGATTCTCCAATAAACCAATAATCGTTGAACTGGACGTTTACGAATTTGACAGGAACTTGGCGATGTCCCTCAAGGTAGCTGTTGTCAATCGTTGATCACAAGAGGATGGCGTATTTCGCACTGTCGAGTGGGTGGTGGCTGCAGTTGTCGAGGGTAAGGATGAAGTAGTGTTGAAATGGTGCACCTCATGCTGCGTTTTGTGTGGCTGTCTGCGTTTTCATCATTAGGCGGTGCTGTGTGTCGAGTATCATTATCTTGTTCAGAGGTGTGCCGTTCTGCTTGTGAAACAGCGATGTCTGTGTGTTCGTCGCATTTTCTATTGTTGCTCTCCGATTCTCTGCTGCAATATGTATTTATGTTCTCAGATTCTCTGTGTGAGGTTTTTTTGACGTATCTGTGGAATGATAGTGGTTCAATGTGGCTTTATGTATGGGTCTGCCATTCGATAAAACTGGTGGTGCTATCGGGCGATGAGAAGCTTTCTTAATTTGTGCTGCATGAGCTTTGGTGACTATGTTTTTCTCGTCATCTTGTTCAAACGTATTTATCACCAACTTGCGAATTTCTTTTCGTCTTGCAAACAAACAAACAGCAAACCTGTCCTCCAGTAATTTCTGCACCTTTCGTGTTGTGAGTGTGTTGAGGTCACCTTCTTTCAGGATTGCTTTTATCTCTTTCTTCAACTCTTGTACGCTTGGTTCTGTAACTGGGATTTCGTATGAATTTGTCTGCCTGGCCAACTGTTTTAATGCTATTCGAGTGTGTACGTCAGATGTGTTGAAGTGTACTGTTTCTGGTGTACCAGTATCTGTTATGGCGGTGTTAAAGTCAACATCTGTTTGTGTTGTAACACTGATCATCGTTGTTTTCTTCACTTGTAGTTCTGGGTCATTGACCTGACTTGACCTGTCAATGTTTGTGTCGCAACACAAATCATTTTTGTTTTCTTCACTTGTAATTCGTTTATTTCTTTAGGTTGATTATTAATCATGGGGGCCCATCGCGTGTCATTTGACTTTACAAAGCCGACCTGGTGATGTATGTTAGGTGTTTTTCTCCATTGTTGTATTGGTCTGATATGTACCCTCATTCCATCTTCTGTCGTTATTAAGCAAGTTTGTTGGTCAATGGTTGTAACATTTTGTACGTCGCATATCTTTCGTTGTTTGATTCCGTTGATAAGGTTTCTGACTGCCATGCGACAAGCTCTTTTATTAAGACTGTTCCAGTGGCTGTCGACAGTCTTGTTGTCTCGATACTTGAATCTGGGATTTTCTATTGTAGTTTGGTGTGCTCTCTGATTCTCTCCAGCAATTTGTATTTTGATGTTGCTCTTCTGATTCTCTCTGGCACATGGTGATGTTGATTTTGGTTTCTTCCAGCTTGTATTATTGTTGGTCATTGGTTTGTATTATTCCGGCAATCATGTATTGTTGTAATCGTTTCCATTGTTTGTTTCTTTAGCTGTCATGGACCAATGTACGTTGACAATGGTTTAGTAACATTTTGTAACTTTACCTGTCCATGTATTTTTGTTTTTCTCCATTGATAAGTATTTGGTCTGATATTACCCTTTTCAATCTTTGTCGTTATGTGACTTGTTCCAATTGGTTGTCGACAGTGTATGTGCAACCTTTGTTGTTTTAGCTCAGCAATAAGTTTGTACTGCTGTGCATTTTAACTTGTTGATGTAGTGTATCTTTTAACTGCCATCTTGTGTTCTCTTCCAGCTATATGTATTGTTGTTCCAGTTTTGATTGCTTCCGCAATATGTATAAACGTGTGTTGCATGTTGTTGCTGTTGTCTTATTTGATGCGACATTACTTGTCTTGATTTTCAAATGTAATGTATGTTTTGTTATGTGAAGATTTGTGTCTGATTATCTCTCCAACAATATTGTATTATGTCTCTGATTTTCCATCTGGCAATATGTAAAAATATGTGTGATCTCTCTCGTTGATATCCAGCTTGCATTGTTGATTTGTCCAACAGTGTTCATGTGTGGGTTCGTATCGCCAATATATTGTACCGGTTGAATACAAATGGTTGCTCGTATATCTGTGTATGTTCATTAGCCATCTCCGAAATGTGTTAGAATCGCCCGTGAAGGGGGTTATAACCAAGCGAATTTGGTTATATTTATTATAGTGATCTACATTGGATAGTGTGTCTGTTATCCGTTGCAACGCGGTCATTGTGGGTTCGGCCTCTACAGGTAAGGGTATGTTAGCAGGATGGACGTTTGCCTGTTGCATTTCCTGTTGCTGTTGTAGCTGCTGTGCATATAACGCATGTTGTTGTTGCTGTAGTGTATACAACGCCTGTTGTTGCTGCTGTTGTTCTTGACTTTGATCCATTAGTGATTATGCCTGTCTGCTTTCACCAAGAAAAAAGGGCAGGTCACGGCGCCAATTTTTGTAATATGTGGCCGTGTATGTTGTCGTGAAATATTCTAATCCACATATATAAATTAAAACGTAAATGTAAAGCCTAACAAATAACTTCTATAAAAGGAAAGAAGAATGGTAAAGAACAATGCTGTCACAATGACTGTACTCGAAATCCCCCTTGTTTTCTCCTTCGTCTGCAAATTGTAACGTTTCACGTTGATAGTAAAAGCCTTCTGCAGCATACACGCGTTTCCCCAACACAATAAAATGTGTACTCCATTTCTAAGAAAAACCTTGAGATACGCAAGATGACCTAGATTTAAAATTCCATTCATGTCATTTTATACACTACGTTACAAAAAAACGAAAGACAGATGGACTAAAGATAGAAAGAAAGGGAGAGGCTGAAAGCCGGAACGCATGCAACACTAAACACGCGTCTCGCGATACACAATTACTACCATCACGCGTGTAAGGCCACAAGCACTAGCTTTTTTCAAATCGACAGTGATAAAAAAAACACTACACACACGAGAGTTAGTTTTTAAAAACTCACAAAACGCTTATTAGGAAACATGACATTATACTGGTTTACGTTTGAAAACATTACAGTACCCAGACACCACATCGTATTCGAAGTAAACAGGAGGTAGAAGAAAATGCATATTTTGAACGCAGCCACTTAGCCCCATTAAATATATATATTTGGGTTCCTTAGGACTTGCTGACAAAGAATATGTTAAACGTTACGCAAATAGTCTAGGAATTACCAAATTATAGCCAAATAAAATAGTGAGGGATGTCAGACAACACCAGAATCGGAATCGCTCAGTGGCAGATTTTCACCCCACCATTGTACGGGAAATGGGTCTCCATGTTAAATCCGATTTGATTGGAGCGCAATAAATGTAAGGCTAAACACGATTAGTCGGGCTATAAATACTATCCTTTGTTGTCAGGGGAAACGGGAGTAGGAGTACTTTTTTTCAAACGATTGGGTAAACATGGCACGATTGGTTAGACCCGCGAATATAGTCAATCAGAGGCGTCAGGTCACCCCCACATGTTCAAATAAACTTACTAAAGAACCAGTGCGTTGAGCACCAGTGCATATTTTTCTAAATAAAAGCCTGGGACATCGGCAGATCGAAGTTGTGCTATATTCATTGCCATTCAACGTAACTGTGTATTATTCCATGAATTGTGGTAAGCTTGATATATTCAATATCTTTTTAATGAAAATTGAATGTAAATTGATAATTTATGTCTGTATATATGTGTAGTTCAGTAGCGAACATGAGGTAAAGCCTATATAGTGCTCCAACCTGAACAGAAGGTGTCGGAGGAAAGTAAAACTGCATGGAATTGCCAAACAGTACACTGACACCTATATTATTGACTAGAAAGAAATAATGCTGGAATTGCAGAGGCGTAGTAACCATTAGGGAGGAATATACTGGTGTAAATTATTTCAGATGAAGCTGACAGTTGGCCTACCGCTCTGAACTCAGTGTTTGTTATGTAATGTGTTCAGTCTGTAAATGGATTATAAACTAGTTATGAAGTAGGAGGTACAACCTTCTTGTTTCAGGGACCGTGGTCCTAAAGCTATTGAGCAGCACCTGGTCTGAGCTTTGCTGAACCTAGAGGCTGACAGCATACTCCTGGGTCCAGATAGTGACCAGTGAGGTGTCTCCAGAACACAGGGAGGCTATCGAGCAGAGGAGTCTTTTCCTGCCGCCATCACGAAAGATAAGCCTATGTGGCCAGTGGAGCTCAACATTATGCCCCCCTCAAAATCTGACTTTATAATAAACCAGAGGGAAAATACAGTGTTTAAATTGATAGGGACTGTGAACTTTTCCCCATACTACTTACAAGATAAACAAACACTTGAAGTCATGATGACAAATAACAACATAGCTTGAAAAAACAAAACCAGTATTACCTCATATTACTACTACACAACTGACACACATAAGATAATATTAATAAAATGTGTCACTACAAGATTCATATTGATAGATCCTGTACATATAGATTGTAATTGAAATTGATTGTGATTCCTGGTTCACTTTGTAGTTGAATCAGGACATATATATTAATGAAAGTACTTAATACATATTGATATTTGAAAATTTACCAGTGACTCATTTAAGATAGTCTTATAGAATGTTACATGTGTGTGAGTGTCACAGTGTTGTCCAGTGTGGTGGAATAAATTAAATTGTTTATCTGTCTGTTGTTGTTGTGACTTACACTTCATCATATACATACCCTAGACATTTAACGTAGTCATCACAATATTCCAGAATAATTCTGACTGAGGCATAATGTGGTAGCAAGTAAGGTTATCTGTAAAACACTACACCTATTAGATACAGATACCTTCACAGCTGACCTCAGTCAGTACACTAAGTCCCCTATAAATATTTATAACATCCCACTTTACCACATATGTTTATACGGTACTAGTAGTTATATTGATTTTATTTAGTCAGAGTTAATCCTTCATATGTTGTGGTGGTTCAAGTGCTAACTGGCCTTCCGCCAGAGATGGTGATACTTGACCTTTTGTTATTTTTTTCATCCCAGGAATGTTCTTCCCTTTAAGTTTGGTGATACGCAAAACAGTTTCATCATAACAATGTATATCCAAAAGAAATTACTGTAAAGTTCCACAAACAGCAATGTAGAAAAATTCAATTAGAGTTTATTGATGTCATTAGACAAACACTGTAAATTTCACAATGATGATTGGTTATCCAAGATAAAAAAATATGTAATCCAACTGAATAATATATGTATATCCAAATAGAATAATATATGTATATCCAAATAGAATAATATACTGATTTGTCTACTCAAAAACTTGTCTTGGTATCCTCAAAGACGAAGTTCACCTAATGCGATCTGCAAAAATCCTCTAGTCTAAAGTTATGGTTTCATTAGAATCATAAATCCTGAAATCTCTGCCTATCGCCCACAACTCTTCTATTTATACTATTTCTTCTTTTTTCCCCGCCTTTTATCACACGACCCGTCCTTTTTTCACACGGTACAATAATCTACATTTGCACTCCTTTCCTCAGCTTTTCGACCTTTTTGCACACGACATTCTGTTATTTCGACTTTTTTCACATGTGTGATCTTTTCCAACTTAACAATTGGATTAAAAAAAAACCAAATCACACAAACATTCATTTCCCACTTTCGTGCTTATAAAACCCATTCATTATTATCTGGGACTGACCTACGTTTGCCCTGTCAGAGCAGTAACTGCCAACTGAACTTTGAATGAATACTGCGTTTTGTGTAAAAACGTCTTATTTGCTTTTAAGGTCTGTTATTCTTACATGTAGCATATTATAGCACATATAAATGCTTAGCGTGGAATTAGGAGGGATAATGCTAGCGTAAAAGGCCAAGCGGTCACAATATTAGTGCAGAACGGATTACGTCATAAACTCCTAGTGACGTATTAAATATATCGCGTTTACTAACAATTAAATCCCGTGCAACATCATGATTAACCACAGATAAACATATTACCGCGTAGATTAACTGCTAATAGACTAAGTGTGGTCAACATGCAAAAATACATTAATAAACTTCTTTAACAGATGGCTATTGAGTCACAGAGTCTAGAGTTTACAGGCAAACGTCCCTGTTACATATGATATGTATACTTCACTATCACACAGTCAATCATCAGGCAGATCAACATACTATCCTCTGACTTCATCTCATAGTCTAGACATGTTAGGTAAACTTAGCCCTATGTAACTTCTTCTTCTTCTTCTTCTTCTTCTTCTTCTTCTTCTTCTTCTTCTTCTTCTTCTTCTTCTTCTTCTTCTTCTTCTTCTTCTTCTTCTTCTTCTTCTTTGATCCTTAGCCGCCGACCGTCAAAGCAGTCAGTGGCCATCACGCCTAGTGGCGTCTTGTAGGGCAACAACAAATTGATTCCACCCTGCTCGGTCGGTGGCCATCCTTCGTACAGTACCCCAGCTCTTGTTCATTCATTGCATCTCAGCCTCCACAGTCCTCCGCCAGGTTGCCTTTGGTCGGCCTCTCTTTCGTTTTCCTTCAGGGGTCCAAAGCATAGGTGTTCTTGTGATGGCATCGGGGTCTCTTCTGAGGACATGACCAACCCAGCTCCAGCGTCTGCCTGCTATGATGGCGCGCATGTCCCCCTGCTTGCTACGAGCAAGCAGATCCCGGCTAGTGATGGCACTCGGCCAAAAGATTCGGTGAATTCTCCCTAGGCATGTTGTGTGAAAGGAGGACAACCTCGACACCTCCCTCTCTGCAACCCCCCAGCACTCCGCACCACAGAGAAGCACAGAAAGCACACAGCTCAGATACAATCTCAACTCTGTGCCTGTGCTGTACTGGGAGGACCCCCAGATGTTGTTTAGGCTAAAGAAGGCTGTTCCTGCCCCATTCATTCTGATGCCGATGTCTCCGCCCGCCCCGCCATCTGGCGCCACCATGCCTCCCAGGCATGCGAAGGTATCTGTCTGCACCAACCGCTGACTCCCCACTGACATGGGCCCAGGGTTGCTCACACTGAGCGTCATGACTTCAGACTTCTTTAAATTGATGTTCAAGCCCACCTGCTGGCTAAACTTGTTAAGTCTATCCGTCTTTTCCTGGATGTGCCGATGTGAATGCGCCAGTAGTGCAATGTCATCCGCACATTCCAGATCCTCCAGTGTAGAAAATGCTGTCCATCCCATTCCTCCCGGACCGCCCTCCGCCGTCTGGCGCACCACCCAGTCCATGACTGTCAAAAATAGAGTGGTCGACAAGGGCATCCCTGTCGCACCCTCGCCCCCACTCCAAAGGCCAGGCCGCTCCGCCCAACACTACACGCAAAGCCGGCACAGAGGCTTTCCATGACTGACACTATGCAGCTTGGAATTCCATAAGCCCCCAGCACTTTCCATAAACTGTCCCCATGCATGCTGTCAAAAGCCCTTTCAAAATCAACGAAATCAATGCAAAGCTGTCCCTGCCATTCCGAGCACCGCTCCACAATGTTCCCGAGAGTGAATACACGATCCACACATCCTCTATTCCCTCCAAATCCTGCCCGTTCCCTCCCCAGCCCGTGGCCTATGTAACTTCAGGAGTTAATTAATCTAGCCAATCTCTTTTCCCAAGAACTGTGTTATACAATGATAGTCCGTTCCTTCACACAATGATGAATAGCAATAAAATATAATACAGTAATATTAAACAAATAGATAGTGAGTGATCGACTGGCCAAGCGATCAGAGCTCATTCCTCTGTAGCACAAGTATATAGTTTTGGGACTGAAACCTGGCTGTGGCACACTCCAGTTTACCAGCTGTAAATGGGTACTCTGGTGTGCTCCTGAGGTAGGGAAGGAAAAGGCAGCGAGGAAGGGAACTGGTCACCTAACCTCGTAAAAGCTGGATATTTCATTGTGAAGCTTCTAACACTTCATTTCCCTTTGGCAATCTATGGGACTGCCTTTATCTTTGTAATAGATAAAGCAATTAATATTATTGATGTTATCATCGTTTGGCTGCGGGGCTAGTTGTGATAAGTTTTTATACAAGCAACAGTCACTCACATAGCCGCTGTGTAGATCTTATCAAGAATAACAATACATTTATACCAATGAATATTCTACATACATATTTTGCGAAGTCTATACGAACCTGAACAGAGTGAAATCATATTATACCGCTTGGTTAACACCAAAGAGTTAGCAATCTGGACTTCCTCGCCATGTAGATGCACTTGGTCCACGAGTTGTGCGTGTAAGTGGCGTTTGGACCTAAGCCTCTAACTTTTATGGATCTCTCCTCACATGTTCTAGATCGTTCGATGGATTTTCACCAATGCTGACGTCACTGAATTGTGAGGGGTGAGTGTTCCGACGTAATCACACGTAAATTCTCTCCCCGACATGTGAGCTATTAGTGATGCAATCTTGACCAACATACCGCGTGGGATTTCTTCCCCGGGCGTCAATTACTGGTTACTATGAAGACATCCACGTGCTCGCCTATACAATGAGATTCAACACTGGGTTGTTTTTCGTCATGTCCATCAAATAAAATACAATGAAGCGATGGAGATCTTCCAGACTTTAAGACGCCGTTATATACTTAACAAAGGTATATTCCTTGGCCATGTGTTATAACCTGGTGTTAATGCATTTGCGATATTTGCTCAGTGACCATTAGTAAGCACCGTGATGTCTGAGAAAGAGAGACGCTGACTACAGCGCCGCAAAGGCCGTAGTGTAACATGGAAATTACTGAGAATAAAGAAGAGAGGAAGAGAGGGGAAGGGAAAAGAGACAAAGATGGAGAGAAGAATAGACCGTGTTACGACAACCACTTGGCTAAAAGTGACAGAAATTTCTTTTAATCACGACACGGATCTTGTGTGTGTACCAAACTCTGTCTTATTATTTATATGGCTCTCAGAGGCTGTATTAGTGGGTGCGACATATATATCTATTGTCACATGCTTTGTGTTGTCAGTATATAAATTCAGAAATTATGTATAAATAATACATTGTATTTATAGGCAGAACTATTGAGTATGAAAGACATGGATTATCGTGGTTCATTGGAGGGCCCCGTCAGCAAAATAAAGAAGTATGTAAAACTGGCTGCATCCAGGTCTAACCAAAACATTACAGAAGCAGTGTTAGTTCCGATTGACTGTGCGACTACTCTCAATGAAGGTATGATGTGTTTGTTCATGAAGATGACAGTGAGGATCGCCGTGTTCACACAGACAATTGTGAGAGTGTCAGTGAGTCAGAAACATTGATATGTTGCAAGAGTTGACAAAGAAAATGTGCAGTCTACGTGGAATGGCAAAAGTATTAATTCTGCGCGAACACTTCACACTGTCAAACAGACAAATGTATATTTTTAATTGGAGAATTTTAAGTGTCTAGTGTGCACATATGCTTTATATGTATGTTGTTATCAGTTGTTGTATATGTGTGGCAGCCTACGAGATACGACTAGGGTGAAAGGGACGCAACTGCGGTTACCACTATATTAGAAGTTGCAGGTCACGAGTTATCGAAAACTAGGGAACTCTCTTATGTAGGCAGATGAAGACGGGTCGTGACGAAGTACACAGAGAATTTTCGGGAAAGTAACATGTGATACGCAAGAAGGTTAGAACTTTCTAGAACTTTCTATAAAAGGGGACGTAGAAGCCATGAGGCCCTCTAAAACACACAATATACCCCAATTATAACCGCTTTGGTTGAACAGTGTATAACAGCAATATAGTCGACGAAAGAGAACGGAACGGAAACGAACAAGGCTCTCTATAACTACCATATAACTAATTCTCCAGACCTAAAGTTCTTTTATATTTGGACATGCGCCTTAATATAACCGGCTAGGTTGAACGGGACGCGCCTCGCCAAAACGAGGCAAAATTTTATTTAAAAAAACGAGGCCCTCCTCTCTTGCGATGTAGTTCGCTGAAGTGAGCACGTCATGGGGTCGGAGTAGCTAAGATGAATGGCGTCCGCCTCTATTTCTAAAGGTGCCGGGTTCGGTTCCCAGTGTAGGGAATATATTTGATGGACATTTTGTCAGAACCAGTGTGTCCTAGTGATGTCATACTCCCCCTGATCTCTTGTGTAGTGAGATAGGATGCCTAGCCTTCTCAGATAAGGACGAAAACATAGGTTTCATATACAAGTTTGGCACGTTAAAAATCATTCGGCAGTTGGAAATCGCAAAGAGTAGGCCATACGGCCGCGGCCCTGGAAAAATTAACAAAATTGGAAAACCTGACCCGCCACAAAAATAATTATAGAATATGTGATTCCTGTATACACATATTGGGATCCTCGCCGGTGCTACGGAGTTTGTGCACTGTGCTGAGATACTCCTTGTGTGATCTAAGTGAGGAGATCCGAACACTGATGGTTGTTCGCGTGCAATGAAGATGGTCGTTAAAACGAAACCAAACCGTTAGTTTTACATGTCTGTACCACAAGCCATGGTCTGTGGTAATCAGATTTTTTACTTTGTAGCTGTCAACGAACCTAAAGCTCGTTAGAGAAGAACAGGCAGAACTTATAGGGTATGTAGAAGTTGACATGTGACGTTGTAGAAGAAGGAACAAATACGCACCTCGATTTTTGTGAACGACGAAGAATGCATCAAAGTGACTTTTGTAGGCGTAACGTGCTAGTGAGTGTCACGTGTTAGCCAATGGCATGTTAAAGAGAACCTAGCGAAATAAGTCAAACAAGTAAAGATTTATCCTAGCCTTGGTCAAAGTAAACTTCCCTGAAGGTTAGACCAGCTATTATACCCAAGTCGATACGTCAAGATAAATACAGAACGTAAATTAGACTGCGTAGCACACTAGCATTGAATCTGCAAACTTAAGTGTGACACAGCATTTCATGACCAGGAAAGAGAGAAGAAATTGTATGTATACAAGTGACAACGTTATTGTGTACATGGAAAATGCAAGCAGGAGATTATGTCCAGCGCTGATTCTGTTCAGCTAGAAATAAGACGTTTTACTTAAACAAAACATTAATAAAGTCGGTGTTACTGAGTTTTACAGCGAGTCGTTCTGTGTTTGAGAGCCAGCCGAAAGAGTGAGTGAGAGCAGAACGATGAACATACCACGTAGAATGACATAAATAAACAGAGTGCTGTACGGGCAAACAGCTTGGCTGTCATGTGTGAGCGCACGGCCACATATGTAAAAAAAAATTATAAATATTTGCTGAATCTGGGCGTTATACAATTTTAATATTTAAAATAAAAATGACCTAGGGGAGATTACATCTCTGTATAATAATTGCGTATCTGAGAAAAAATTCCACAGTATCGGGTTTTATAACATACGTTTCTCAAATACTTTCATGATCATTTTTGTCTCTTTTGTCATTTTTCCAACATCAGTGTTTTGCGGAATTTCAGTAATTGCGTACTCCTTATGGGAGTAAATCCTACGTGTCCACCTCTCATGCTCCCAGGCGATGAGAATTGAGGATGCTTTAATAATAATAATAATATATATATATATATATATATATATATATATATATATATATATATATATATATATATATATATATATATATATATATATATATATATATATATATATATTATTATTATATGTTGTTGTTGTTGACGTATCCAGCGGCCATGGGAACAAAGCCCTTTGGCACTGTAATGCTGGGGTGTCTGTGGACTTTCCTACCAACCCGGTCAGAAGCTAATCAGCATCATAGCTCCTTCCCATCCACAGAGGGTTCGTAATGCAGAGCTTTCTTGCAACCCCAGGGAGTTCCTAGACTCTCAAACATTCTACACCAGGCCCACTATGGCGTGCGTGCGCTGTCAAGAGGTTTGAGCCTCCCTACCCTGCAGAGGAGGTCATATATATATATATATATATATATATATATATATAAATATATATATATATATATATATATGTATATATATAGTATTATTAAAGTATCCCCAATTCTCATCGCATGAGAGGGGTACACCAGTAGGATTTACTCCCATCATTCGAGCATTATGCTATAACTAGCAATAACCCGTCAAAGATGACAGGTTTTTAATTGCAGCCATCTTATCATTTTGATACATAATAATAAGTCTGCAATACTTTAAATTAAAATTTTGTCTTGAAAAAAAAAACCAATCAAGAACTTACATTGTAAGGCTCATTCTTCACTGTTTGTCGTCTATCACGCCCATGGCGACCGTTGCCTCAATTGGCTGTGTGTGGTGTACCCGGAAACGGGGCCTCCCAGTACTGAGGCAAAGTTAAGTCCCCGATGTCACTTATCGGTGCAGAATTGAGAGAGATGGCTGAGCATCACAATCCCTCCTGTGTTGCAGCATGATGAGAACCCAGCATTGCACACTGAGCTTGGGGGGATCACTTGGGCACCAGACTTAATACTGGCTCTTGACTGGATGGCCGCATGCAGGAGATTTCTACAATGGAGGGTTGGCAGGTGGTGGGTATCGGGAAGTGGCTCTGTGCAGGACGTGAGGATTCCTTGGGAGAGCCCCGAACCAGAGCACAGCATTGTGCAAGCTCTGCATAGTTGGAGAGCCCCCTGGATGACGGGGAATGCACAGTGTGCTACCCCACCTATCCCCAACTGCTAACTTAGAACCAGAAGTGGGGTCCTCTGTATGCGTGCCAGGCCAGGATAAAATGCCTGGGAAAGAGACTGGAGCTCAGAACTCCCTAACTCAAAGTTGCAGGATGGCAGAAAAGCCACGGGAAAGACAGGGCTATTTTGAAGATAACGCAACCATATTTTCACCATACGAGCTCGGACGCCGCCTCGGTAAACAAGGTCCGCGCAGAGCAGTGACACCCCCAGGCTGCTTGCGAATAGTCTACTACTGGGAACATAAACAGATTAGGGATGAGCCCACTCTCCCGTTGAACAGGTGCTAAAGTCGTAGATACTGGGCCAGAAGGCGCACCGGAAACCACAGTATCATGCAACTCGCTTTTTTTTTCTATGGAGAGTACACCGTCAAATAAATCTCGTTCTGGTGCTCGCCCTGTGGAGCTCCACCAGGCAGGTGCAGTGCCGGGCTCTGAGCCTCGACAGAGCCCACCTTCAGCTACTGGAGGACCCTCTAGACCGTCTTGTGGAGTCAACAGACGGCGGAGGAGAACTACTGACCAAAACAAAACAGAAAAAGAGAAACCCAGAGTGCCACTTGTCATGATGCACTGGAATGCAGAGGGAGTGAACAGCAAGCAGGCTGGATACAGCAAAAAGACAGAGCTGGAAAACATCTTGTATGAGAAGCAAGTCAGTGTTTGCTGTATCCAAGAGACTCACTTGAAAGCAGATCAAACCTTTAAAATAAGGGGATATCAATGCTTCAGATCCGACAGACAAGATAGACGAAAAGGAGGAGTACTTACTCTTGTAAGGAATAACATTCCTGCACACGAAAGGAAAACCTTCATGGATGGAGCAGAATATCAGCTGCTGCAGATAAAGGTAGACAAGATGGAAATAGAACTCCTGAACTATTACTGTCCGAACAACAAACCCCTGAGTCTCAGCTCTATACAGGTACCAGCCACCAACTTTATAGCAGTTGGAGACTTTAATAGCCACTCCCAGAGCTGGGGCTATAACCATCTGGATCACAGAGGTGAAGAGGTTGAAACTTGGCAAGATGATCACTCCCTAATCCTAGTCAATAATGCCACAGATACTCCTACCTTCTACTCCAGAGGATGGCACACAACCTCAACACCAGATCTTGCCTTCTCCACACCAGATATAGCTGGATCTATTAGTAGAGAAGTAGGAGACCAACTAGGGGGAAGCGACCATCGCCCAATCTTTCTTACTGTCCAGAGTGCAACTCTCAGTACAGGCCCAGCCATTACAAGATGGAACTACAAAAAAGCCAACTGGGGTTTATTCAGGCATCAGGTGAACACGCTGCTGTCTACCCTCAAGGTACAGAACAGAGACATTAATGAAGTGGTAAAAGACTTCAACAGATGCATACTACAAGCTGCAAAAGAAACCATTCCCAAAGGATGCCGGCGTAACTACATACCATACTGGTCCAGCACACTCCAAGAACGTCAGGAAGCTATGGACAAGGCTAGAAAGGACGCAGAGTCTCAGCCTTCACTTGAAACTCACAACAAATGGAAAAAGGCTGTAGCAGAGTTTCAGAGAACAAAGCTAGAAGAAAAGCGGAAAAGCTGGAGAACTAAAACGGCATCGCTGAACCTTGAGAAAGACGGCAGAAAACTTTGGAGATTAGTCAAGTCTCTAAATGAAGAGCATTCCTCACCAAGGCAGACTATCACATTGGATGAAGGTGGCAAACTTTTCAGAGGAAAACAAGCTGCAGACTTGTTTGCTAGAAGATACAGTTCAGAAAGCAACTTACCCATTAACATAGACCATCAGAGAGAGATAAGAAAAGAAATACTGGCAACCATGGGACAGACAGATACTCCTGCCCCAATGAGGGAACCCATCACACTAGGAGAACTACAGAAGGCTATTTCCAAGCTTAAGTTTCAAAAGTCACCCGGCCCAGACAAAATCAGCAACGAAATGCTAGTAAATCTGAGCTCAGCAGCAAAGACAAAACTGCTTGAGATATTCAACCACAGCTGGTTGAAAGGAACGGTACCCCAAGTATGGAGAGAAGCCATCACAATACCCATACTAAAGAAAGGGAAATGTAAGACCGAGGCTGCAAGTTACCGGCCAATCAGTCTCACAAGCTGTGTTGGGAAGACTATGGAGCGAATAGTCAACCACAGATTGAAATGGTATTTAGAGTCTGAGCAGATCCTGGTGCCGGAACAAGCTGGATTTAGAGAATGCTACAGTATAGAAGACCAAGTTACTTACTTGTCTCAAGCAATAGAAGATGCCTTCCAGGAGAAGAAAAAGGTCCTAACGATCTGGGTCGACTTCAAGCAGGCCTTTGACAAGGTGTGGAAAGATGGCCTCATTGCAAAACTTAGGAGAAGTGGAATCCAAGGCAACATGATGAAATGGATCCAGTCATACTTGCATAACAGGAGAACTAGAGTCACTCTTGACGGTCTGCAGAGCAGAAAAGTGTTGCTCCATCAGGGGGTACCTCAAGGAGGAGTAATTTCCCCAACACTCTTCCTTGTTTACATCAATGACCTGGTGAAAGATCTCCCTGCAGGAGTTAAAGCTGCCTTATATGCAGATGACCTAGTACTCTGGTGCGCTGATGAAAATGTCACCACAGCAAATTATAGAATGCAGCGGGCAGCAGACATGCTAGTGTCATGGGCAGAGAAATGGCTTATCACAATAAACACAGACAAAACCTCCACAACACTGTTCTCCCTCGCCCCCAAGGACAAATCAGCTAACATACACCTAGGGACAACCGTGATCAAGGAAGAAAGCTACCCCACCTATCTTGGGGTGACATTTGACCAAAGGCTTACATGGAATAAGCATATTGAAAATGCAGAAGGAAAGGCCCGAAGACGACTAGGCATACTCAGAAAATTAGCAGGTACCAACTGGGGAGCAAATGAACGAAATCTAAAGAAGTTTTATAATGGAGTAATAAGACCACACTTAGAGTTTAGCTCAGCAGCATGGTCATCAGCTGCTAACTCACATCTGCAGTCTTTGGACAAGGTGCAAAATCAAGCTCTCAGGCTCATTACATAAGCCATGAAAACTACACCAATAACAGAGATGCAGAAGGTTGCTGGATTACAGACATTGTCCCATAGAAGAGACACAAAAACCATGATCCAGATGGAAAAGTACAACAGTATGCCAATGCACCCAATGAAGGCAAGACTAGATGATCTGGCATTGGGACGTCTAAAGCGTAGCAGCTTTGTGCATCGGGGGAAAAGACTTATAAGACAGCATCAAGAAGACCTATCCATGAAGACAACACCACTGAAGCCCACCCTATACCCTGTACCATGGGAGCAGGCCAGCAGTGCCCTCCAAATTAATACAACAGTCAGTGGTCTCACAAGTGGATGTGAGTATAATGATCTGCAAAAACGAACTGCTACATTGAGTATGATCCAAGAAAGCTATCCCGATCAATCATGGATACATGCCTATACAGATGGATCAGCAACTAATGCTGTTAGGAATGGAGGTGCCGGTATCTTTATCTCATATCCTGACAACCACTATGAGACTAGGCACATTCCCACTGGTAAATTCTGTTCCAACTATACAGCTGAGGTTCAAGCTCTAGAGCAAGCTGCAAATATGATTTATAACACCAACTCTGACTGCCACCAGGTAGTCATCCTCACAGATGCACTGTCTGTCCTGCAAGCTCTCAAGGGTGGTAAACTCCCGCATCTGAGAAATGAACTAAACAAGGTAGCTGCCAAAAAGAGAACCATACTTCAGTGGGTACCATCTCATTGTGGTGTGTACCCGGAAATGAAAGCAGATAAACTTGCAAAAAAGGGAGGAGAATGTGAACAAGAAGATAATGAAGTCACATACTTTGAGAAAAAGAGAGCTATCCAGACTATCAGAAGAGAACAGAACCAACCCAAAGACGACTATCACACTCTCGACTGGCAGGGACAGACAACTATTTTTCGACTCAGGACAGGGCATAACAAACTGAATAAACACATGCACAAGCTACGATTGTCTGCTTCACCACTGTGCACATGTGGATTAAACGAACAAACTGCTGAGCATGTTCTACAGGACTGTCCTCTGTATGACCAGTTAAGAAAGATATACTGGCCCAATGACTCAACACTAAACTCAAAGCTATATGGAGTTAAAGAGGAACTTCAAACAACAGTCGAATTCATCATGAGAACTCGTCTGACGGTGTAATCATCAAAGATGCGATCGCAAGAAGAAGAAGAAGAAGAACATTGTAAGGTTATTTTAATGAAAAATGAGTTAAATCCGTTTCCCGAATGAAACTGGATAGAAGAGTATCTTGATTGTCTGTTGATTTAATCTGCATCTCCGCACCTTCCTGTCTCCTTTTCATGTACTGTTTATCAATTGTGTTGTTGGCTTCTTTCCCTAATCAAACTGTTCATGCACACCGTCATTTTCGCACTTTTCTATTTTCGGGAGAGTACATATAAGGGAAACAATACAATTATTGTCTAACTTTCAACCACAGTTGCACCCCTTAGCTGTGGTTGAAAGTTAATGTACTCTCTCGAAAATAGAAAAGTGCGCAAATGACGGTGTGCATGATGTAACCGACCGACCGACGTACTTACGGCGGCAATTATGGTATTGGATTACAAAAGACGATATGAGAGTCTGAAATAGTGTTAAAAAAAGGAATTAAAAAAAAAGATTTAAAACACCATTATTCTAACGCAGTAACATCAATAGCGCAAGACAGATGTGTTTAACTTGCGCACATATGTAAAGTAGATATGTTGTTTGAAAATGGATGTAGTTGAACTTTGTGTGCAGTATGCTTTAAATATGAATTATCGGAAGATGAATGACAAGTCATTATTTATGGTTCTGTTTCTACTGCTTGTACTATACAGCTGTCATGAGCTGTATATATTTTTCTTCCTTTACTTTACAACTCAACAAGGAGAATCGGTCTTCAAAAAACTTATACCAAGTCTTCCTGTCCTATGCCATCAATTCAGTCTTTCTATGGCTTTCATTCCCTTCATGCCTGTCTCCAGTTCTCTTCCCCATGTGTTCCTAGGTCTTTATTTACTTCTTTTTCTCAAGGGATTCCAGAATAAGGACTGCCAAGTAGTGCTATGATAAAGGTTTTCTCATTGTATGTTCTTTCCATCTCCAGCGTCTTCTGCAGCATAAATACTGCTGTGAAATACACGAAATAACATACAATGTTATGGTCATATGAACACACTGCGTGTTATGTCATTATCTGCCCTAGCCCCAGGAATTTCTTTAATTCACGCTATAATTCATACATTTTTGTTTTCTAGTGAGAGATTTGCTCATTAAAGATATAGAAATTTGCGACGAATGAGTTTCTATGTGCAGTTTCAGTTGTGAAATGGTTTTACGAATTCCGCCTGTCCGTCTTGAAATCTTGGGAATAGTGTTATAGGACATTGAACGTCTCAGTTTGCTATAGTGAGACTCACAAAAGACAGTCGAGATTTATCTGTCCTAGTGGATATACAGCGTATGCAGTTGTGTGAGGTCATGTGAGAATAAGCCATGCTCTTCATTGTCTTACCATAGTATTTTGTCTGTATTTTTCTTGTTGGTGTATAATGTTCACTTTGGGAAGTCTGGTATTGTCATCACCTATATGTTACTTGAGGGTCGTCCATATATGGCGTCACATAGTGAGGGGGTTAAAATTGTGTGGCGTTGCGTGACGGAAGAGGAGGGGGGAAGGGGCGGGGTTTGGAAAAAATGTGACGTCACACAAAAAATATACTCGCTTCTTTCATAAATTATGTTAATTTTTTTATCCGCATTAGTTAACTTTCATCCGCAATAGTTAACTCTCATCAACTGTAGCAAAACAGGAAAGACACTCTGGAACTGCCACGTGAACTAGTGTCTTTATGATAAAGTAAGAATTGCAAAACAGTAATTGTGCTATAACTTTATGATTAATGCCCCGAACGGAACAAATTCTTTTTGGGATTTGAATAGCAACTACTAATACAGGTAATTATGGCAGTGGGAAATCATTATTGTTGGTAATTGACGAGCCATTTCTGGGAACTATACCTTTTTTACTATCTTACATCCATCTCACCGCACTGAGGACTCGTTCATTCGGGATCATTTGTCCTACTATAGCCATTGTCTAAGCTCCTTTAATCTGGAAATTTCAGAGAAGAATATTATCTGTAAATCACTTTTGCGCATTGCAATAGAACACATACACTGACAAAATATTGTAAAATCATTGGTTGTGTATCTCTTTTTAATTAAATATATTGATCTTTTGTATTCATTACTTGTGTATCATTGATTGATGATTACTTGACTAATTAATAGTTGTATTTAAGTTAAGCCTTATATAATTATTTTGTGTAGTATATTGACATACCGTACTCAGCACAACTGTTATGAAATGGCTGAATTAGTAAAAATTAGATCTGCTATTGTACAGACAGGAAAAAAATTGGGTCTGAGCAATGTTGCACTCAGACAGTATGTCTCCACGGAAGTTGACTAGCATTACGATAGAGAAGAAAAGAAACTGCAAGCCAAAGCTAAAAGAGAGGCAAAGAAATTAGAAACTGAAAGAGAGGCAAAGAGACTAGAAGCTGAGGCTGAAAGAGAGACAAAGAGACTAGAAACTAAAGATGAAAGAGAATGTACGCTGAAGCTGAAACAATTGGAGATCCAGTGTAGGGAACTTGCCAAAGGGTTTCGAGGGGCTCAAGGAAATGATCCTGATGGAACAGCCGAAGGATTCCATGCATCCAGAAATGAGGGGTTCCTGATTGAGAATGGCTTGGATCGTCTGTAACCGGTGGTGAAATATAGCAAACGATATCAAGCGGCCCAAGCAAAGGCACAAGGACCTCGCAAAAACCAGACATAATGTTCACAGAAGTCTCAAAACCCCTCCAAATTTGAAGCAAATGGACCCGCTCAAGACTACGTCTACAAAACAAATTGACGATATAAACCGAGAAAGGAACCTCAGACATTTGAAAAGAAATCCCAAAATTGGGAGGATAAGTGGTGCAAGTATTGTCACCTGAACAACCACAATAGCAATGAGTGTCGAAAGAAAATCCCTCCTCATCACGCTGCATGTCTACACACGGAGACAACAGATTGGAAGGAACTGACACCGCGTCAGAATAGCCTCTATCACCCACCCGTTATTGAGTCAGTTTCCATTAACGACCAACGAGTATTGTGCCTTTATGACACATGTTTAGCCTATGATAAGGTCGTTTGTGCATCTTCAATGCGCCCAGAACAGATAATTACTGAGACAGTGGATATTCAATGGCCAACAAAGGGAGCAGTACCCATGACGTTATTCATAGTGAGGATCAGAGTGAAATCTCGTTACGTGGAAGGTGAAATCAAAGCAGTTATACTTAATGATCCTATCTACTCCCTAATATTGGGATGTAGATATGTGTTCCTAGGAGAACCGTTGAAATCTGTTTTCATGGCTACGGTCCAGACCAGGTCAAGCTCCAAGGAATTAGAGGGGTACACTGCGATAAATACTCATCTATCAAAGATGAATAAGGCTCAAGCCGAGGACTGTTCGTTAAAACCTTGCTGGGCAAACTGGCGAACGCTCATACTCCCCTAAAGAAAGACGATTATTATATGAAAAATGAACTTCTGTACAGGAAGGCTGGCAGAGAACCAGAAGGAAGTGGGCAATTTGTAGCTCCGTCCACATATAGGAACAACATCCTAGAATTGGGGTACACCATTCCTTTGATTGGCCATCTTGAGAGTAACGACACAAGTCAAAGGATAGCTTCTCATTACTTCTGGCCAAGAACTATCGATGAGATTACCTGTAATGTTAATTCTTGCACAGAATGCCAGAATATGGACAACGTGAATCGACGTAAGCGATATCACAAACGCTGTGCACGTAGACCAGCCCACATGGTGACTCGCTATTGCAACGAGAGGGAGCAAGAGACATCCCATGCCAACTGGATATCATTCGGAATCCCATGAGATGATTAACTACAACAAACTCTTTATCCCAGCCCAACAGCGTCGGACCAAGAGGTCCGGGGGAAACCCGCAGACACATACATTGAAAAACTGGGATGTACCAAACAAATAGGACACAATATGAACGTTGCAGACCCCAATTCATTGTGCATGAAGACTCATGAAACTCTAGAATCGCCACGTAAACTAGTGTCTTTATGATAAAGTATGAATTGCACAACAGTATTTGTGCTATGAATTTATGATTAATGCCCCGAACGGAAAGCAAATACAAATGCATGTATTTACGGCAGAGGAAAATCATTATCTTTGGTAAAATGACGAGGAAATCATGATTTTGTCAGAAAAATAAATCGCACAACAGCATTGAACTCCCACGAAAGTTACAAGTAGAAATGTAAACTCAGGCGCGGACCTGAGAGAAGGAAAGGGTTAGATCTAGACTGAGAATATAAGCCTGCTCAGATTCAGTTCTGGTCTCTCAAAATTTAATAGCTAAAAAGACGTCCAGCGGACTGACACACGCTTGTCGAAGCCACGTAGCCAAAGCCTATAGCCGAGAAAAGCAAAGCTGACCTGCTCGTGAGCACACTTGCAAAAGTGATAAGCTCATATCCGTAATGCTCTGACTGAAGGGGTCTTATCCGAGAGTCGCACCAAAAGCTTCTGATAAGAAGCATACAAGATTGCAGTGTGTGATTGATTCAAGGACCTCCTCTGCAATTCGCCGGATAGTAGCATTGTGGCTACCTGTCTCGGTGAATCACGTGTCTTGGACATCAATACCTGATGTATGACGAGAAGTGTCTGCAGTCCAAGGACCTGAATTAAATAAATGCTCATTACTTTAAAGAAACAAGATCCAGAAGTCACCAATTGACCGAAATGATGAACAAAGACATTGACACCTTAGTTTTCCAACTTGTGATTTGTGTAAATGCATATCTGCGATCTTTACCAAACTTATGTTTTAATTAATAAATGTACAGATATATTTAATAAATAACAGTTGATTGATTTTGTTTAAATTCCAGTTTCAGTTTGTTACTGTGTCACTGTGTGGAAATTAAGAGAAATATTTAATATTTAAATAGGTAGGAATAATTAACGAGCTGCACTTCACACCAACTATTACTAGAGACACCCTTGGAGCATAGGATAGGTCTAGCGAGAAGGTAAATTACTTCATAGCTCTCTTCTACTACTACCATCTAGGACTGTGCAGTTAACTACCTGACATGTCATGTGCCATCACTACCACTGGTTCACCAGTTCTCTTCTCCATTTCTGGGAACGATATCAGTTTTTTAAAATCTTACATCCATCTCTTCACATCCACAATAGTTAACTTTTGTTCACAATAGTTAACTTTTATCCGCAATAGTTATGTTTTGTCTACAATAGTTAACAACTCCTCTGAAATATCGGACAATTGTTATAATCTTTAACTGGTTTAAATTGTTTTTTAATTATAAATTTCTTTCTTATAAAATGTAATACACACCTTAAAAAACAAAATGAAGACTACACAAACTGGACTGTATAAGACTAGATTTAAAAAAAAAATAGCAACATATTATCACCATCGCGACAACAGTCTGATGAGATCAAAGACAGACACGTTTAAACAAATTGAATCAACTGATGCAAATGTTTACAATCTGTGTCTTTGGGTGTGTGTTTGTGTACATACGTGCTTGTGTGTGCGGGTGAGTAGGGTGGGGGTAAATTACTTTTAGTTGGGTACGGCAAAGGTTCGGCATTGTCTTGACGCAGCACATGGAAGGGGAAATATTTGCAACAGTTTGAAAGATTTTTACTTAAAAGATTATTTTGAGACCGCACTATTTAACACACAATTAACAATTTTTCCAATGAACTGACTCTTCTATACTGGGGCGTCGATCAGTTCCCCTGCCTCGCAGTACTGGTCCAACTATGGTATAATGATGGGGGTTTTCAAACCTTCGCTCAAGATTACTCATGGCAGAGATATACATAGAAGAATGATGCTTCTATTTAAGGGGATCTCACAGGATGTTAAAGAAAAGGAAGCACAACAACTGAGATCATCTAAGCTGTCATGAACGTTTAGTATTCTCCCGCCCTTCTACGAGGACATTTTTGACCCGTAGTTTTTGAACCCGCAGCTGAAGGTGATTGAGCAACTATTAACTTTGAAGCTGTATATGTTTATGTATTTAACACAATATGAGTCATACGGGTGCAGACATACAATTCACTCAATAGTTATTAATCCAACTACAGCTTTAGAGTTACAGATAAACAGGATTAATAATCACGTTGAGTTTAACAAGATTTAAAATAAATAATTGGATTAGAAAACAGAATGATGATATTCATCACCCTAGGATGATTTATTTTGTGGTGGAAAACGAGTGAAATATTCATTGATTTCGCTTGTTTGATACTTAGCTTCCAGTGTGGAGTAGGTTTGCGTCTGTTTCAGCCGCTGTTGGTTCTCACCGGTGCTTTGGACTGTACTTCTCTTCACTAGCCAAGTCTGATGGCTGTTACACGTCTCAAGCACTACGTATGAGGTAATCCCATAGGTTGTCAAGCGTCGTCAAAGCCCGTCTGATGTTGGTGTCCAAACTTGCACCACAAACTACGAGGAAAAGAAATACATCTTTTGAGTATTGGGCCCTGATATGAGTATCAGGCGCCCTACGCTTCCATCCCCTATTTCCACCGTCCTCAGAATATTTAACCCTCCCTGAGTGTTACGTTTAACCCTAGTGAGTCATATGAAAATGCTTTTGGATAGCGGAAGACAAAAATTGCAATATATATATATATATAAAAATGTATAAATATATAAATAAATATAAATATATATATATAAATATATATAAATATATATAAATAAATAAATATATATAAATAAATAAATATAAATAAATAAATAAATAAATAAATAAATATATATATATATATATATATATATATATATATATATATATATATATATATATATATATATATATATATATATATATTTATATATATATATATATATATATATATATATATATATAATAATAATAGTTGCCCATCGCAAGCGAAGATGGCGACAGCTTCAGACTTGAGTTGTGACACATCTGTGCCGTGATCTCATGTGACTAATTAATCCTATTTTGGCACACATGGTTAGAGTCGATAGTAGTGTTGCTGTGCATTCTGGCCTTTCTTGCAGCACGCTTGCCTTCTGCCTTATCAGCTAAATTCTGTTCTGCAATGCGAGCACCTTGAGTAATGTTTGTCCGCCGGGCACAGCGATCCTGTGCGATAGTCTCCCAGGAGGAGACATCAATTTTGAAGCTGCTCAACGATGCTTTCAGTGTGTCTTTGAAGCGTTTCTTTTGTCCCCCTGCTGTTCGCTTACCCGTGGAGAGTTCGCTGTACATCAACTGCTTTGGGATGCGTTTTTCGGGCATGCGAACAACATGTCCGGCCCATCTAGTTTGGGCCCTCTGCAGCAATGTGGAGATGCTTGAGATATGTGCTCTGTTGAGGACCTCAGAATTATATACTCTATCATGCCACTTGATCCTGAGGATCCTGCGAAGACAGCTCATGTGGAAATGAAGCCGACCCAGCCTGGGTTACCTAGTAAGCTTCTTGGCATGTCTGCTATACACTGTCCATGTTTCACAGGCATACAGGAGGGTAGTGAGTACTATTGCATGATATACTTTTATCTTGGTGGCTGCACTAATTCCTTGTCGATCCCAGACATTTACTCTTAATCTTCCGAAAGCTGCACTTGCCTTTGCAATTCTGTTGTTGACCTCGGAGTCCATATTCGCATCTTTGGTAAGGGTACTGCCTAGATAAGTGAAGCTGTTCACCACTTGGAGACGTTGGTTCTTTACTGTGATATTTGGTTCACAGTAAGGTTTCCCAGGAGCAGGTTGCAACATTACTTCAGATTTCTTCGTATTGATGGTAAGGCCAAAGTCATCACACGCTACAGAAAGCCTCCTCATATTGTTCTGCATGTCCAGTTCTGTGCAGGTGTTGAGGGCACAGTCGTCCGCAAAGACGAGGTCAGAGATCATTGTTTCATTCACCTTCGTAAAGGACTGTAATCGTCTCAAATTGAACAGATTCCCATCTGTCCTGTATCTGATGTGTATGCCGTCGCTACTGTCATGCGTAACGTTAGACAGCATGGCAGCAAATATCATACTGAATAGTGTCGGGGCGAGCACACAACCCTGTTTGACACCTTTTGTGACGGGAAAGGGTTCAGAAGGTTCTCCATCATTCAATACGCGAGCCATCATACCTTCATGAAACTGGCGGACAATTGAGATGAACTTATCGGGACAGCCGAATTTCGCCATAATTTTCCATAGTCCGTCCCTATTGACAGTGTCAATATATATATATATTTTTTTTCTTAACCAGCGGCACTTGGGCTTTCAGCCCTTCGGCCCAATGACATGTCATTGCGAGGCTGGGGAACCTGAGGACTTTCCTTCCAACCCGGTCAGGATCTTCGCTCCTTCCCATCCACAGAAGGTTTATCACAGGAGCCGTTCAGGTTATTCAGTCAAATTTCCGGTCGTAAACATTCCTTCAAACGCTGACGCCCGGGTTTGAACCATGAACACCTGGTCGCCAGTACAACGCCGAAGCCATTACACCAGCGCGGCTCCCATATATATATATATATATATATATATATATATATATATATATATATATATATATATATATATATATATATATATACATATACATATACACACACATGAAAATTATTAAAGTGCTTGCATAATAACTATGTACACCATGATATCCACACACTGCTCTCCATGGAGTCTGGAGCCACCTGTGCTGTTGGTTTTGTTGAGGAAACCTGCATGTCTTGCATTGATGGTTCATGTCTTAAGTTATTTACGGGGATGAGGTTGCCAGGCTCATATGCCACTGTACATTCACAAGCAAATTATACACGTCAAAACGCAAAATATGAAAGGATAAAATACATATTACAACTTACCCCGAGTTTTTCTGGCACATTAAACAGAGGCTTGTTGCACAGGTAACGTCTGAATATTGTCAGGCAAAAGATGTAATATGCTGCCTCTTCAGGTGAGTTTGGTGTCTAACTTACAGCACTTGAACTAGGATCCTAGAACGTAAGGCACAAAATGATTTCTCCTGGGTTACTCTCTCTCATAGAATTCACGTCAGGTCCTCTGGCCTGTCCTATATTTGGGTCTTGATAATCTGTGTTCTTGGCTGTCTGCGATTCTCCTTGAAGAAATTTGAAACCACTAAAGCAGGCTTACAAGGCGCTAGTTTATAACGAATATTTTCACTCACACACCCATAATGCTTCGTGGACGAGAAGTCCAATCAAAAGCAGTCTATATTTGCATCTCAAAAACAAACCAATGGTAAATAACATGTCTGATTGTGTTAGGGGTTCATCGTCCGCCCGCATCTCATTGCATAACATTCTACATTACACATAAAATATTGTTTTCAAACTTCATTACCTTAAAAGGTCGTGCTATTTCCGTGGGTATTTATCATGTTTACAACTCACTGCTTCAGAGATCTATTACCGATAATCTTCTCCAAGATGTTACTTTGTAATTATTGATAACTAGTAAGTCTGAGCGTTAACAATTACATATCTCTCCGTGCTCCAAAAATTATATTTATCTTACTTTCTTATTTACTTAGTCGTTCCTCTTCTATCGTGAGGTGTAGAGGTTTGGAAGACAGAGCGCCATACTATCCTATCGGCTGTCTTCCTCCTGGCCTGGTTTCATTCTAGTCCTCGGTTCTTCAAATATTGTCTAATGTTGTCCTCCCAGAGGAATCTGGGTCGTCCTGGAAGTCTGAATCCCTGGCTCTTAGTTTCCCATGCTTGACGTGGTGGTCGATCGTCTCCCATTCTGCAGACATGGCCAAACCATCTTAGATTGGGACTGTTCTACTTGGGTCTGCAGGGGTTGGGTTTTAAGGCCTTGATGTATCGTCTGGTTGCGGACCATGTCTCTTCTTGTTACTTCAACGACTTTCCTCAGATACCTCATTTCTAAAGTTAAGATCAGGCTTTTAGTAGTCATTGCCCATGACTCGCATCCATATGTCAAGACTGGGACATAGGTGGATCGGTATACAGCCATCTTCGCCTTCTTACAAACTTCTCTTTTGCTGAGGCATCCTCGATTTATGGCCTGAAAAAGTCTCCCAGCTGCTGCTCTTCGGGTACCCAATTCGTCTTAGCTCCAGGACCTGTTCTGCCAGCATAATCTGATGCCTTCTTTCATCTCGTGATATCAACATGATTCTTGTTTAGAGCTACTTATGACCATCGCGCTCTTCTCCACCTTATCCTTCCAGACTTGCAAGTTGGATTGAAGATGAGCCTCTGATTTAGCAATCAGGGCAACATCATCAGCAAATGCCAGCTCTGAAATACAGACATGTCTCATCTTCCAGTATTCCACTGAATATTTTCTTGTCCTCTCTCATGTTTTGAAGACATCGTCCATGAGGAGTATGAAAAGATAAGTTGACAGGATGTCACATTGTCTTACACCAGTGGTGGTCCTGAACTCTCCTGACTTATGGTTTGCCATCCTCACTTAATTTCTGCAAGACTTGTAGAAGCTCTGTATAGCATGAATCAGATGTGGTGGAATGTTCTTCCTTGCCAAACACAACAGTCCCAAAGTTTGCTCCAGGGGACCTTGTCAAACTTCTTTTCCAGATCTAAGAAACAAAGATGGATTTCACTCTAATACTCAGTTGCTTTTTCACTCAGCTGTCTGAGTGTGAAGATTAGGTTTTGAGTACTTCGGTTTGCTCTGAAGCCATACTGGATCTCATCCATTTGTGGCTCAGCTAGGCGTCTGAGTCTCTGCTCCAGGATTTTAGAGTAGATTTTACCAGTGACACTGAGAAGGAATATGCCTCTATGGCTTGTCGGTTGTCACCCTTTTTGAAAATTAGTGTTATGATGGCAATCTCCCAATCCTTTGGTATGGTCTTGTTACACCAAGCTGCCTGTTGGACCCTCGGGAGTAATTGGTCACCTGCTGCTCCATTTTCTTAACCATTTCTGGTGTTATACCATCATGCCATGCCGCTTTGCCCATCTTGATTTTCTCCAGTGCTGCCTTCAGTTCTTCTATCTTTATGTCATCTTCACCACCATTGGTTTCCTCTTCTGTGCCAGTGGTTATCATTTCTGATGCTTGATCTTGCTCACCATCAAGGAGTTCTGAGACATATTCTTTCCGTCTTTCTATTACTTTTTGTGGGACAGTAAGCAATTTGCCTTGCTTGTACTTTACAAATTTAAAAGGGCACTGTTTTTCTTTCCTCGTTATCTTTAGGGTCTTATAGAACAATTTATGGTGTTCTTGAGCATCTTTTCTAGCTTTTCTCCAAATTATTTCCTGCACTTCTTTTTTGCTGCTAGCACCTTGTTCTTTGCTTCTGTTTTAAGTATCACATATTCTCTATATTTCTCTGTTTTTTCCTGCTGTGTTTTTAGCTTCTAAGTATTTTCCATGCCATTTTCTTCTCTCTTATTTTCTCTTTGACTTCCTCTGTCCACCAAGGTGTCCTCTTTCTCTTCTTTCTAAGTCAGACTTCACCACATGCTTTTGCTGCTGCTGTCTTTTAGATGTCCTTGAATGTAAGCCAAAGGGTTTCCAGGTCTTCAGGTTGTTCTTCTGTATTTCACACTGCTGTAGCAATAAGCCCTTGACATCTGATCTTAACTTCTTGCTCTCTCAGCTTGTAGGTCATAATGCTCATTTCTCCTGTTCGTTTACTCAGCTTCTTGCGTGATGTTAGGCCATTCCTAGGCCGAGCAACTCTTTCAGTTGTTCTTTTAAATGTTAGCAGGTATTGTTCACTTCAAATCTCCGCCGCCCCCGACTAGCATCCTGGACATACTTGAATGAGCTCTTCCTAACTATGACATAGTCTGTTGAGTGTGGTTTATTTATTTCGTAATAGGTCTAAAACTCTTTGGAATAAATACCTGTCTCCTGACTAAAACATAGTTGTCAAAGCATTTAGTGAGTACTGAGTTTTTAAATTCAAACCAATAACGTGAAGTTTTTGTCTTCTTCACATGGTTGCTCTCTGCTAGAGCAAACAATGGTTGCAAAGCAACATCTTCGCGCTTTTTGGTCGCGAACGACTGGGGGGAAACATTATGAACATTCTGAAGAGATTCTCTCTCACTAAATGGTATAGCTGGCTCTGCCTTGGATTCAGCAGCATGCTGGGCCCTAGTGACCACAGCGTTAGCCAACATTGGGTGAGATTCAACCCATTCATGTATCTCCTCTGGAGAGCAATCCTTAATACCTGGTATATTACCAAGAATAATGTCTGATACTGGTTCATCAAGGACACATGCCCTTACCTTCCCTGTAAAGAAAGGTGTGGCAATATCTATTTCTGCCACTGGGTAACACTCTATACTCCCACCAAATGTTATGCACTTCACTGTTTTACCAGTAAAGGCAGATTCATCAATTAATGATCTACGTACTCCAACAGTGGTACAGCCAGAATCACGAAGGACACTTACATGCCTGTTATACAGAAAACCAGTATATAACGTGAGGCGTCCCACGTTCTCACAAGATGACATAGCAGGTAGAGCATGCCCGCAGATCAATCTGGGCTGTGAACCAGGTTGGAATAAAGATTTGCACCCATAACAATTTTCATCATTAAGTGAGCTAACAATACATGCATTTGCATGGTCGGTTCCCTTCTCATCATTCTTTGTTGTAGTTACACATGCATTACCCTTCTCATGATTGCTATTGTCATTATGCCCACAGTGTTTGTTAGTGCTGTTTCCATAATATTTCTTATAAGGTCTATTCCCAGCACATGACCAACATATACCACTATTCCTATTACCACTGTAGGGTGCATTGTCTTGTGTGGGTCTATGATCCATCCGTTTGTGATGCATTTCCTCATTACGGTTAGAATTCTGCCGCCACTGACCTTGGTTTGAATAACCATAGTCTCGCCTCTGTGAGAAGTTAGATGGTGACCTCTGCCTTGGGAAGTTATATTTTCCCCGGTAGTTGGATCTATAGCTTTGCCTTACTCTGCTGTCCACACTTTGTGATCGGGGTCTACGACCACCATCTCTAAAGTCATGACGAGCCACACATACTGGGAGTGCGTCCTTTATAGTTGGTTTGTGAACCTCTTTATCTGGGTGAGCTGTCATATATTGTCTCCCAAGTATCTCCATTGCCTCAAGGTCTTTCGGTTTTCTTTCTTGAAAAAATGAGGCAAGATCGGTGCTACATGCCGACAACACCTTGTCACGTAACATTAGATCAAGTAAGCCAGTGAAGGTCTTATCAATTCCGGTCAATTCTATCCATCTTTTAGAATATAATTTTATTAATGAGATAAATTCTCCAAAGTCAGCTTTCCTGCTAGGCAGACAGGAATGAAATTTATCACGGAATCCTGCTTCTGTAAGCTGAAATTTACGTAGCAATGTCTCCTTGACAACATCGTAGTCTTCTCTACTACCGCTGTCCAGAGCAAAATAAGCCTGTAGAGCGTCCGCTGTTAAAAAATCGCATAATGTTGCACTCCATTGACCCTTGGGGATCTTCAACGCACTGACCTTGAGCTCAAAACGTTGTAAGAAGCTATCGATGCAGTCGATTTTTTGGTTGAAATTAGGCAATCGTATCCGGTTTGTGGTCACAGGTGTACTAGATGATGTGTTTGGAGCGTCCAACTCCACTTTTATTAGGGCGACAGCAACATCTATATCTTTCTGAATACGCAATTTCTCTATCTCCAAATCAGTTGCTTTCTGAGCAGTTGCAGCAGCTAATCTTAATTTTTCTTGCTCAGCGTCAATCTTTAGTTTTTCTAGCGCAAGAGCTTGTGCAAGATCTTTTTCTTTCTCTTCCATCTTCATTCTCTCCAATTTCTCCTTTTGTTCTAACTTGACCTTCTCCAAATCTTGTGTCTTTTTCTTCTCATCATGTTCTAACTGAAGACGTTTTAATGCACGTTCATTCTGTCTTTCAATTCTTGCATTATAGCTGTCAAATTGTGCAGTAGCAAACGCCTCTAGTTCCGCTCCTGATTTATTAAATTTAATCCCAATTTCTATAAAGTCCTGAAACGAAGACATGGTTTCCTACCAGAAACTACTTTCTGTTCAAAATATAGTGATATTTATAATGATGAACAATACAAAACTCAATACCTATGTAAGTCGTACAAACCCACCAAGGACATAATTAGAATGTGTTAAATTATGGTGATATTGTTAATGAACACTGCAGTGCTCAATACATGTTATAATAAAAGAAAAAAAAAATATGCAAAATTATGCCATGTATATCAATGGGTCCAGACAAATGTACAATGAAAAGATGAAGGCAATGATGTCAGTGACAATGATGATGATATATTTTCAAATACAACACACCCAAAAACAAATCAAAATTAACTAAAATAAGACAACAAAAACAATATTCTATATTAACATGTACAAAAAATAATAACTATTAGACACTACAAATAATTCACAACTAAAACGAAACAACCGTCACATTAACAACTAAGGAGAAGAAGGTATAGAAAGCACTATTACAACAACTGACAATGTGAGGCATATATACGAAACAATAACAAAACGTAATACCTAACGCCACATCTAAACAAAAATGAAATGTTCGCAGTGCAAAAAAGGACTATCAGTATGAATGCATCAAAGCGCTAAAATTCCTTAAATGCAAACCTCACATAAACCTATAGAAAAATCACCTTTCATCATACTTCCGAAGATGAATGAAAAAAATGATACCTAAAAAAAAAAATGGCAACACTGAACATAAAGAATAGAAAAAAAGAAAAATAGCAAAGATGGAGCACGCTATGAAAGCACAAGATGCTTTAAACACGCTTTCAAAATGAAACTAAACGTATCTTAAAATACAGACTAAACTAATTTGGCCTGAACACGGCGTAACGTAACGCTGTTAATACTGTCTCGCTTGAATCAGGAACACTGAGCCAAAATAGAAACTATAGTTCTGAAAACTTGTGTGATAATATGTCGTCTGCTCGAACTGTTTTATTTATTTCTTAATAATAAGGTCCGTAAAGTTTCTTTTTTAGATTTATAAATGTTAGTAAAACGTGTTGGTCCCTGAAAGCCTTCAATGTTTTTGGAAAAATAGGTACTTCGTTTGTCTTTAAAATATTCCATAAACAGAAATCAATAAGAGCGTGTTTGTTGACCTAAATTCCTGCTGCCGGTAAAGGTCACGGGGCGTGGCTAATTTGCCGCTGTGCGTCAAAAACTTTCGCTTGCACGGGAAGCTCATTTGCCCGATTGCTGGTTTCACCGCAGTGTTTGCAAAAAGGTTCGTTTGCAAGAAAGTTCATTTACACGAACAAAAAGTCGTTGTTATTCAGCACAATTCTTCAAAATAGCTTACAACACGTTGCCTTAAAAGTGCATCTGAACTCCTGTTTCATGTTCAATCATGTTATAGTTCAATTGATGCAAATGCATTTTAGATAAACTTGGTGCACATAATTAATTCAGGCATAAAATTCGCGAGGCACAATGGCTTGGCTACCCATCTGTTGAGTGTGGTTTATTTATTTCGTGCTTATTCCTGCCTTTTGCGTTTGCACGACTGTTTATGTGTATCCAATATTGATAGGAATGTAATGTCCAGGGTTCTTTCTTTACGTACCTGGCGAATAAACATTAACTCTTAGTATTAACTTACTTTGTGCACACATCTCTTTCTCCAACGAAAGTAATAATAACTGAGTGACGGTTTGTAACTTTAATACACATGACGAAACTTCAAAATAGACCCATTGATGTGGTCAGGCAATTAGAACATAATCCAGATTAATAATAATAATAATAATAGTCACTCATTTGCATGAACAATTATGAATGTTAAATATGCCATACAATAGTATACTTCCATGTAAAACAGGAATATACATTAGGGCTATCCACACACGCCCAAACACACATCTCAACCGTAAAATGGCTGGACACTGACTGCCCCTTTTCGCTGCTAACTCTCTCTCGTTTTTTACCTGCCTTGTTAGCAAAACTTCCCCAGCCAGTCTCATCACGTGACATAGAGTGGCTATTGGGTGAAGTGGCAAAGTGCCAAAACTGGGCGTTAAAACTAATGATTTTCTACTCCCAACATAGTCGATCACTGATTTCTCATTCTTTGTTGGTTCACACCGAGTGTATGCATGTATGCGCTTATTGGGGAACTTTATGTTTGTAATAAGCAGACTTTGCTTAGTGCAGAATCTAAAGAGTCGCTTTCCATTGTGAGTAAGAGTATCTTCTCCATATCTTCCGAAAACTCCACCCCATCTAACATGGTCATTTCCAAATCTGGCATTGAAATCTCCGAGCATAATAATTTCATCCAGGCAGCCGTCCACTGTCCTTTGAAGCAGCTTGAAGAATTCCTCCTTGGCCTCTGCTCGCTCATCTTCATTTGGTCCATACACAATGACAAGGTGTTCATCATTTGCTTTGTTGTGTCACTTTCCCAGTTCATTCTGCTTTCGAAATTTGTTGGTGATGATGAAATTTTGAGCTAAAGATAAGTTTTCAAAAATAAATAGCTTTGAAGGGCATACGCAAATGTAGTTGTTTAAACCTGACAGGGCAGCAGACGATTAGTAGCTATGTCCAAATTCAGAACACAGTTTATTTTAAATATATACACTATACTTGGCTATCAGATGGATGTATATGCAAGCATTTAGAATACATCAGCACATAGTACCCATTGTAATATGATCCAGGACGATAACTGCACTCCACCAGGAGACACTGATGTTAACCGCATAGTAACTGAAGTATGACGCTCATTAGTAACTCAGTCACTGATTGAGGTGTGTTCAGTTTGAATGCAAAATATGTTTAATCAGAGTTCAATGCTTATAACACCTAGCAAAAATAACTTAGATTTAAGCAAACTTAAGTTCAGGCCGAGAGTGAATTAGGTCAAATTTAATACGAAACATCCCTCTCCAGCACATTAGTAAACGTATCTTCCTGGACATTGAAACTGCTATTCAGATTTACTTACAGGAACTGAGTGATACACCAAAGACAGGCTGTTTTTTGTCTGCACAGTTTGTTCAGAACAGAATCCCGTGGATCCTTCACTGACTTGATATCCTTCAGGCTGGACGGTTTTCTGTTAGCTTGATTTACATGGCTTTGTTTAGTTGAAAATCATTGTAGGAATCTGGTTTAGGTGAACAGTTTTTGAGGATACTACTCAGCGGCAAGAGAATTTCGCGCCACCGGGCAGTCTGGTTCTTGTCAAGTCTGAACTGGAACATCATGCACTCAATGTCGTGTATGATACTATGGAACAAGTGGGTACCGTTAGCTGAAAGGACTATTTACACAAAAATGGTCAACAAACAATGGATTTAATAAAATTGCGCCAGTTGATATAGTATTTTTTTCCCAGCATGAGATACAATCAGTGTTATCTTACTGTCCGTGTCTTAATCTTTACCAAGATTGTCATTGACCATGTGTTTAGGCACTGCATATTTGCTAACGTTTCCGTAACTTCGTTTCTTTCTACATAGACAAGGATGTCAGCCCTATGCCATAAGCCCCAACCTGGAGGACCAGGGTGTCTGCTTTAGTCTGACCCCTACCCGCGCAAACCTGTCCAGCTTGGTAGAACCTTCCAGGAGTAAAACTCCTGCTGGCATAGCTCTGGGGGGTAATCAGGGTACGCAAGCCGCCATACCTCAACAAGGTATTGACACCTGTGATGGCAACATCTGGAAGTCCTCTCAGTACAGCACGAACACAAAATTAAGACTATATGAGAGGTGTGTACATTCTGTGCTTCTCTATGGTGTGGAATGCTGGAGAGTAACAGAGAAGGAAATGTCGAATTTGTCCTCTTTCCTCACAATCTGCCTAAGAAAAAGTTTCCGAATCTTTTGGCCGAATACCATCACCAGCCAAGATCTGCTTACTCGGAGCAAGCAAGAGGACATGCACACCATCATAAACTTCTCTTTGCCCAAAAAAGTCAGTGTTGTGCCAAAACAGATGAAGCAATCAAGGTAATTATTAAGGGAGTTAAACATGTGACCAAAAAATGAATTCTGCCGGAGAAGAGCAGTAAGAAGAACAAATGTTTTTCGTGGCATACACCCTATCCTTAGATGTTTGTTAAATATCAGCCGTAGAGCATTCATTTTTCATGTGTCCGTGCTTTCCTCTATTGCCGTCGTTAGTGAGAGTTTTCCTTTTCTCCTTCGACTGGATGTCGGCTCAGGTAATCTGCTCCTACATTGTCTTTTCCAGGGACCTGGAAAGCATAGATCTGGAAGAAGAGACTCCAACGAATAAGACGTCCATACAATTCTTAGACGATGCCAAAAACATGAGCGGTTGGCGGTAGCATTGTACCACAAATTTTACCCCATAGAGGATACTTGGAATTTTCTCATACCTCAATTGAGTAATAAATACCCATTCTCCTTAGTGAAGTAGTTACGCTCAGCTGCGTTGAGTTTTCGACTGGCGTAAGCGAGCGGGAAGAGTGTCGTCTGGTCTTTGATCCCCTGTTGCAACAGGATGGCTCCAACACCGATGTTGCTGGCGCCTGTGAGCAGAAGAAAGCGTTTTGTCAGGTCGGGAAACTGTAGGTAGTTGAAGTTCTTATACCGTTGATAGAAGCCACGAATGGCATCACGTCCTTTTTAGTAACGTAGCTTTTCGACATTCCTTTTGATCGGAAACATACAACCATGAAATGTAGTATGTCCTAAAAATTCCAGCTGCGTAAACCCAATCTGACATTTGGAGGGCCTTGCTGTCAGTCCTTTGTCTTTCAGTCGTTGGAAAAGACGTTGTAGAGATGTTACATGTTCTTCGAACGTCTCGGTTGCTATCAGGATATCGTCTATGACCTTATGAACGTTAGGATGTTGCAAGGGGACCGATAGCTCTGTTATCATTCGAGTAAACACTCTCGGTGCATTACTTAAGCCAAAAGAGAGTACTTTAAACTCGTAATGACCTTCCATAGAGCTAAAAGCCAGCAGTGGTCGAATATCTTTTTTTAAACAGGGATCTGGTACTACCCCTTGCTCAAGTCTGTTTTAGAAAGAAATTATCTTTCCTCAGTTTGGCAAACATGAGGTTTTGGTCAGGCAAAGGCTGAGCTTGGGATTCTATAACTGTGTTAAGCCTATGCTCTCATGATGGCTTCCTGAGGAGTACTGCGCTAGCGCTATAAGGAGCTTCTGATTTCGCCATTATGTCTGCTTTGAGTAAGTGCTCGATTTCCTCCTACAGCGATGTAGCCTTAGCGTAGGGAAGATGATATGGTTTTACTCTAAAAGGTGTCGGGTCTATCATTTTAATGTCAAATTCAACTAGATGAGTGAAGCTCGGGCTTATCTGTGAGCACTTCTCGAAAGTTCCTCAATATTTGCATTACTTGTTGGTTCTGTATCTCTGATATCCGAGAACAGATTTTTACTTCTTTATACGTTTCTTGGGGACGGAGTGGGTATTCTACCTCGGTATGTGTTTCAAAATCCACTTCCGACGCGAGAGCCAAGAGTCATTTGATGCACGGGTTCTGCCACAAGTCGTTCGATATATATTTCTTCTGGATATTGATGTGATATATCTTCTCTTTTCCTCGGATGGCTGTTTTATAATTCTTCCAAGAAATTTTGTCGACGACTTTGAAAGGTACTTGCCATCCTATATGGAGCTTGTTGATGCTGATTGGTAGAAGCAGCAGCACCTTGTCTCCTACACTCAAGACGTAATCTTTGGCCTTTGTATTAAAGAGGCTTGCATGCTTTTGACGCGCAGCATGGACGTTTGCAGTGGTGCTTCTCATCCAATTTTTAAGCGTTCTTTCAGCAATGCAACGTACTGGGATGCGATGGCATCCGTCCATGTTTTAATCAGAGCTTCCTGAGGTCCTTTGATGGGCCGCCCAAACAGTAATATTGCCGGTGGTACGCCAGTGGACTGGCACCTCTCGGTTGGCAAACAAGGCTGCGGCCAAGAATAAATCCCTATTCTATGGATTTTCTTCCGCGAGTTTGCGTACGATGGTGATTAAAGTGTCGTTGAAATGTTGTACCTGCCCATTAAACTGCGGATGATAGGGTATGGTATGGATATGCTTCGTCCTAAAGGTCATAAAAACCTCCTCCATCAATTTTCCCCTGAACTAGGACCAATTATCCGTTAAGATTTCCTGAGAGAATCCCAGTTTCGTAAAGATTAAGAGTAAGGCCTCTGCAACATGTCCCGAATCTACAGATGAGATAGCAACAGCTTCCCTCCACGTTGTACAGACATCAACCAGAGTCAGGATATACTTATTTTTCCTCCTTGTTCTTTCAAAAGGTCCTACCCGATCTACGGCAACTCTTTAAAAGGGAGTGTCTGTAATGAACATCTCTCCTAGCGTGACGGGAACCGTCCAATCCCTGGACACCACTCTTTTGCATTGGGGACATGATTTAACATAATACTGTACATTAGCGTTTACCGCCGGCCAGTAATAGTGGGTCCCGATGCGTTGCAGGATGGATGGTCCCCTGCCCCATATGCCCTCCAAATGAGGCTGCATGCCCCATCTCCAGAAGCAGTCATGAGACCCTATTTACGAGAACTGTTTCCGTTACTTAAAGGGTGAGGGAGTCCACCTCCGGCCCTTGGGGTCGGGCCTTCTTCTCCGTTCCAATCAACATGCAAACTTCATGATGAGGGACTGGTTTGTGTCTACGACAAGTCTGCTGTATTAAAATTATTCATTTTGCAGACTTTACAACATTTCCCGCTGGCTCCCTGAGGTTGACTATCTGGAGGCCCCGAGGATTTCTACCTGTCATGCTCTCGATGGTGTAGCTGCGTAGGTTTGTATGTTGCAGAATGTGTGCTCTTTATGTCAGTGAAAGGGCGACCCTTTTGTGTGGGATGATTATCGTGTAAGCGCCTTTTTGGTGGGTTAACTTCCGTCAGCTCGTTTTGGTATCTTTCAGCGAAGATAACCACTTGTTCAAGAGAATCGGCCCCGTGTTCCGCCAGGAACCATCTCATGTCATTGGTAAGCGAGTCCTTGAGCTGCTACACGATAATCATCTCCTGCAGCTATTAATACAATTCATCAAAGGTGCTGAGGGACTCCCACTTCTCGAGGTACGTTTCTAGTTTGGTAGCGAATTGCCTAAATGATTCGTGGGTCTGCTGTTTAGCCTCTGGAAACTTGCTGCGAAATGAATCTGCGTTAAGTTGAACGCACTGGAGCAATGTTTTCTTCAACATTTCATCGTTGTTTTACTATTCCGTGGGCATCTTTAGAAATACACCATAAGCTGAACCCCTCAGATTCTGGGGTAGCTTCATGTTATATTTCTCCATCTCTAAGCCACAAGTAGCAGTTAAATACTCAAATCTACACAGTTGACATCTATTACTTCTGAGGTCTTGGAGTAGGAATCTAACTGGAAAAATGCCGCACTCGGTGCAGCCGCATGAGAGATGTTTCCACTATCGCTGCATTGGGATCTTCTCAACCCACTCGCACTAGAACTAAAGTCGCGTAGACTCTGTCGGCCTGATCCTTCTTTCCTGCTCTTTCGCCCTGTTCCTTTTCAAATTCCCTCTCCATTGCTCGTTCCTCTCTCTCTCTCTCTCTCTCTCTCTCTCTCTCTCTCTCTCTCTCTCTCTCTCTCCTTTTCGGTCTTATCAACTTCATTCTCTTCTTTGTCTTTTTCATGTTCTCTCTCTAATCTTCTCTCCTCACGGGGTGCCGTCTTCTCTGCTTTCTCCAGTTCGGTTTTCTATTTCTTCGCCGCTTTTTCTTTATCTTTCTATCTCTGTGACATTTTGCTGACGTAATCATAAGGTCAGTCAGATCTTGACCCGTAAAAGCTAATTCTTTGCAAATATTTAAGTAGAAAGAGTGAAGGTTATATTTTGTGGCAGGGGAAGCAACTGATGGTTTAAACTAGGGCAGGTAGGCATAAGCAGTAAGATAAAAGGCAAGAAGGTTGTCCTAGGAAGGTGTGGATAAAACCTCCCGGAAGAAGGCTATATTAGTGAATAGAGTTCATGGTGCACGCTCTTAGGGAGCAGTTGAGAAAAGAGACATTCGAGAAGCGCCAGTTAGACAGGCAGGTCGCACGAACCTAGGTAACGGTTGTGCAAGGTGAACCAGCCATCTCGACAGACATATGCTTGCTCATCGAAGTTTGCTAACTCGATGATCTGTGGTGGACAGACTCAGCGGCATCATACAGTAGAAGATAATAACCACAATAAGCAGACAAGTAAAGAACGAATGTATGAAGGAAATTCGTTACCAAGAGAATTATTCATCTTGACGAGGTATGTAGAGATTCGATAGCTAAGAAGTTCAGTGGGTCAGCCTTGTGAGGCCAGTGATAGTTAAAATATCAGGAAAAGTATTCATCCCCGGAGATGCCCGGTATTAACAACCAGTAACCTGAACTTTATAAGAATATATGAATAGACGATATTAATCAAGGAAGTTATAAATACTGAATAAGACAGAATTATCAACAAGAGCAAAAGAAAGAAAGATCCGTAGTCATAATCAAGTAGACTTTGTATTCAATAAAATTGTTCTGCAAGGCCAAGTGTGATGGTCGATATGCTATATGACAACCAATGTACATTTTGTAAATAAACTGGGTTCCGACTAGAACAGGACTTAGCCATCTTCATACAGAGTTACATGGATACATGTGTGGTGTGACACTCTGTCTGTTTATACGTTTTCGTCGTTCACCGTTGAAGTAATGAACCTGGGTAGAAAAGAAGGCAGTGACATACTTGAAACAATACAAGAGTAGGCTGCCACAATTTATTGGCGACTCTATGCAAGAAGTCCTTTTACAGGTTACACAACAATGCAATTGCTACTTTACTAGTATGAAATTAGCTTTAAATTAACTAGCTGTCTAAATTACTACGAGAACAATCAATACAACATACTCATGTATTCTCAGCCAATGAACTGTCTTTACCACCTTACAATTTTTAAGGAAAATTTTTTTGTTTTTATCAATTATTTGATTACTCTCTTGGTCTATATTTCAATGTATTTCCCAGTAAAAAAAAGATTCACCTAGATCAGGGGTCACAATTTCTTTGGTTGGTCTACTTTTAAAGTCTTCATTATCACACACAGTAAGAAACATCAGATGTCATTCTACTTAGAACCTGTGGAGTTGGTGACCCACTAACACTATGGCTGAAATACAGAGATGATCTTACAGAAGATTATAAACATCAGACTCAGTTAATATACCCTGAAACTAAAGTTGGTTACAGTGATGGGATTTACAATACAGCTTTCCATAGAAGATACGGTTATTTCTATGGAAGGGGAAGAACTGCATACTCTTGATCTACTTCAAACTAACCGAACTGAAGGAGGTACAGTGTGTCACAGAGAGTTTATTGATCATAAATTGCCTATATCCTCTTCTTTTTCTTTCACCCGTATCCTCTATTTTATTATCACTCTTTACCTTTTTCCTGTATTTTTCGCATCCATTCGTTTGCGAAAAATATTTTCTTCCCCATTCTCAACTTTATCGTTTTCTTTCTCATACTGGTAAACGCATTAATGACATAACGTGTCAGAGAGAGAGAGAGAGAGAGAGAGAGAGAGCGTTAAAATGCATTCTATTGCATTAGGTGTCAGTGGACGAAACTGAATATATTCGTCTGGCCAGACATAGGAGCAGACATATGTCTACAGCATTCCCTGCACCAGACGAAATACACTGTAAATATTCGCTTTCGCCAGACCTATAGGCGACAAATTTGTCTGCATCTTCACCTGCCACAACAAGTTGCATCGGCTGAGAGCTCAGTGAGGCGCGATAGCCGACATCTCCTCGGCGCAGTTTTGAGACATTTGTCTGGAAATCCCAGCTGACAAGGCACTCACGGTTGGCCTGGTCAGCGGGAGGTGTGAAAACGCACGAGTGTCAGTTCATGGTAGTCTTCTAGTTGATGTAAGGTGTTTTAGACGGAAAGGGGAGATTATTTCGTTTGGCGAAATAAAGTTGGGACCCCTTTGACTGGTAATAGATATAACCAGAATGTTAAACTTTATTTTCATTCAGTCCTCAAAATTCGCAGTAGACAGGTTGTTCGTGAATAGAATAAGCTGTATAGCGAAGCCCTAGTTTGTTCGGAAATGTACCGAGCTCTAGACTTCAAATAAATACATCAGCGTATAATTCTAAAGTGTGCGATTACCTGTAGTTCTGTGTGTTGAGGTATATATTATAATAATTATCTAATATTTTGTGAAGTGTTTAAAGTGATAATCGCTTATTTCTTATTTCACTAGTTAGATTTGGTGAAGAGTGCTTAATTTAAATAGTCTGTATTATTTTATAGTGACGTGTTTCAGTGGAAAGCAGAATAAATTATAATTTCTAGCTTAAACAACAATGTAGCTATAATGAATTTAATTTAACTGCTAAATAATCAGACGGGAACTATTTTTTAAAATTAACTTATAAATGCTAGATGCCTCATGAGTGTTGACGGAATACGTATGTATTCCTAATTCATAAGGATTGATGATTTTTAAATATATAACTTATTGCACGGGAAGTTTTAAATGATAAGTCAAGCTGTACGCTTGCATTTTAAAAACGTAAGTTATATTGAGTACATAATATGTAACATATTTCATATGTGGTTTTTTTTTATTCAGTGAATACTGGGGTAACCCAAACTTTGCCGGCGTTTTGTACAGAGACATACCTAATAAATGCTTATACTGGGCCTTTGAGCCAGTGCACATTTCTACACTAACTCTAATGTACATGCTGCCTTGTGGCGAGAAAAATTACAGAAATCTAAAACATTAACTAGAGAATCACTTTGGAAATTGATGAGGCATTATGGAGTTCCCCTGAAGATCATTAATTTAATAAAGAAAACATATGAAGACATGACATGCAGAGTTCTTCATGAAGGACAGCTTACAGAAACCGTTTGGGATAAGAACAGGAGTGCGACAGGGATGCCTCTTGTCTCCATTTCTTTTCTTGCTGGCAATAGATTGGGTTATGAGATCATCGACAACACACAACAGAAATGGAATCCAGTGGACTCTGACTAAGCAGTTGGATGATCTGGATTTTGCTGATGACTTGGCTCTTCTGTCCCATAACCGTAATCAGATGCAGGACAAATTGAAAACACTCGATGAGAGGTCACAGCAATTGGGTCTGAAAATACACAGGGAAAAGACAAAAATAATGAGAATAAATGCAGGTAATGATAACAGGGTTGAACTTGAAGAAACACCAATTCAAGATGTAGAATCATACACATATCTTGGCAGCAATATAGACAAAGTTGGAGGGACAGACAGCGATATCAAAATAAGAATACAAAAGGCAAGAGGAGCTTTCATTGCATTGGGAAATATATGGAGATCAAGAGAAATAGGATCCAACACGAAAATAAGAATCTTCAACTCAAATGTGAAGTCAGTCCTATTGTATGGCTCGGAGACATGGAGAACAGCAAAGACAACAACCAAAAAGCTACAGACTTTCATAAATGGGTGCTTGCGTAGAATAGAGGGATTGAAATGGTATGACAAGGTTACCAACGTGGAACTGATGACAAGAACTAGACAAGTGCCGGTGGAACAAGAGATGAGAAGAAGACGATGGCGATGGATAGGACACACACTGAGGAAACCTGTTGATAGCATTACAAGGCAGTCCTTGTTCTGGAACCCCCAGGGCAAGAGAGGCAGAGGAAGACCAAGAAGTACATGGAGAAGAGAGTTGGAAACAGAGATGAAAATGATGAGGAAAACGTGGAAAGAACTTGAGATGATGGCACGGGACAAGAGGACTTGGCATGTGTTTGTTGAAGGCCTATGCTCCTTTGGGAGTGGAGGGTTATGAAAAAAAAAAAAACATTAACTTTCCGACATTGTTGACAAGTGTGTGGGGAACCAAGATTATTTGTTGAGAGAAGTTGTTCACCGGTCATCTTCCTAATTAAGGGAAACCTCGTGCTCGACATTGTGTGCTCGTTTAAGCCTAATTCTTACCTCGTGAGTCAAGTGACACTAACTTTAGTCTGAAATAACTATCGCATGAAGCAGACGCTCCCCGGATCCATTTTGATGAAACAAACAAACAAATCTGCAGAGCTGGGATCCGTTTCATTTAACGACAATAACAGATAAAAAGTGTATGAGTGTCCCAAAGTTTGCGCCAGACGGCGAACCACAGCACGATTGTAAGTATATCAGGGCCCTGATGAAAGAACCGAGTGAAAGTAGACTGAAGGATGTTCTTTGTTTGAGTCACCCACGTTGTAACTTCCTTTATGAAAGTTATTGCTAACAATAGTTACCCTTAGAATAAAGCAGAGTATCAAGTCTGTCCATACCTTAAAAGGGGGAAACCATAGACTCAATCATATGCATCTGTAACTCATTGGGGTTATCACTTTCTTCTAACGGGACTGTGAGCTATATATCCAGGGGAGGACCATACAAACGGGTCTATCACTATTGTAGCATTCCTTGATTTCTTATGACTGTGTATGCTTTTGATGTATTTTATATGTTGTGATGTAAGTTTACTATGATAATTAAACTATACCTACATTTATTTCAGTTGGTGGTCAGTTCGTTCCCATAATATCTATATAATCATTGTTATAGTTGTTCCCACGTCTGTGTGTCTAACTGTCGTCACTTGTATGTGCGAGCACGTGAGTGGATAGATATATATTAATATACCTATTTTTTTATAGACTGTCTGACTCCTTTGGATCTGTTGTGGAAGATAGGCGGAAAAAGAGAGAGATTCTCGATTTCCGGGACAGCCTCTATAAATTTCTACCATCTCACTCGTGGAACTCTATTTATATTATCACATCTCACGGTGGCTATCACTCATTCTAACCTATTCAGAAGGGACCAACCCAAGTCTTAATTTCCCTATCAAAAATCTACGACAGAATGGCGGCTCGTTTTTCCGGGAATTGAACTCTAGTCCTGAGCAAATACGAATATCAGCTCGTTTGCAGGATTAATTTTCTGTATTCTGATATAGAGTAAGAGTGTATTGTCTCGTGGAGTTTTTTTATATTTTTAAAAAAAATTTATCCCCTAGACATAACGTTCTGTTTATGGGCGTGCTGACCACACAATTAATAATTGGTTTTTCCACAGCATTTTTGAGCATATATACATTTGAGTTACAGGTTGATTTTGTCGGAATATATGTTAATTACTGATTTTGTAATACTAAACGCTGGTAAAGTTTGTGAGTGTATAACATTCACAGGGGTTTTGAAGAAGTAGATGTTTGAGCAAAGCTAAGGAGTGCGTTTCGGACTATTTGTCCAGATTAATTGCCTCCCTTACCCTAACTGTCTTCAGGGGTGAACTTGATAGTGGATTTAAAATTTTGGGGATTTTTTTTTCTCCTTAAATTTTTTTGCAATATTATTTTGTTTCCACTGTAGCAACTTATGTTTTCAGTGAGTAATCTTTACTACCATATATTTGGCGTAGTCGTCTGCATTAGGTGCTTTATTGCCGATTAATAGCAGCGATAGTTACATACTTTAAAATTTGGAGGAGGTATCCCAGGTTATAAGTATATCATCTTTTGTTTGGTATTTTCTCGTAAGTGGTAGGAACCAGTGTATCCTTTTCTTATCTCTTTCTCGTCTAAGTCTGAGCCACTGATTTACTATGGCAGAAAGGGCGAAGCTTAGGCAACTCCTCAGGGACGAGGCAAGAGAAGAAGGTTTGGAAGGAGAAGAAGCGAAAGCTTTTGTCAGAGACGAACTTGAGAGATATGATGCGGAGAGGAAAGCAGCTGAAGCTAAAGAGAAAAAGAAGAAGCTAGAAGGAAAGAAGCGGAAGACCGTCTATTACAGCAGAAGAGGATTGAGGAAGAAATGGAAATTCGCAGGATGCAGCACGTGAAGGAGAGGGAGGAGAGAGAGCAAAGAGAAACAGAGACATCACGAGTTGGCGCTTAAGACTTTAGAGTTCCAAAGCCGTGGTGCTGCCTCTACCTCCAGCAATGGAGAGTCTTCTCCTCTTTCTTCCTTAACTGATCTTTCTAATACTCAATCTACTCATCTCACCGCTATGTCTTTCGCTCTAGAATCTTTCCCTTGTCCTAATGAGAAGATTGACACGTGTCTAGAAAAATTTGAGAAAATTGCAACTCTGTACGGTTTAGAGAGGTCGGTTGGAATATAAAGCTTTCCCAGGCGCTGAAAAGCAGTGCGTATGATGTTTACGCCAAACTGGAAAGCAGCCAACAAGACAACTATGATGTGTTGAAGAAAGCGTTACTGGAGCGCTTTGAAATGAATGCTCGAAAATTTTTGCAACTGTTTCGCAACAGCAGGAAGGAGAGCTCTGAAACTTTTCAGCAGTTCTCGTCTCGTTTAAAGGGATACTTGACAAAGTGCCTTGAGCTTTCACAGCTCCCCTCTACCTATGACGGTCTAGAGGAATTTGTTATTACAGAACAAATGAAGAACACTTTGTCTGCTGATACCCGGAGATTTCTAGCTGAGCAAGGTGCAGAAAAGCTTTAAGACATTTTGGAAAAGTCTGAGCGATATCACAATGCGCTGGCTGAACTACCGGCCACAAAACGTAAACCGACAGAAGAGCATTTTCGGAAAAATAATCTAGACCAATCTTCTCATGCTTCTCATGCTTCTAATCAGAATAACCACAGAGAAACTGGACCTCAAAACTCCCCTCCTGAAAAATCCAAGTTCTACAAAAACAAGTACCCCAACCACAGTAAACAGTCTGATCAATCCGACCGCCCTACATGGCAGCGCAGCCAGAAAGGACAAGGTGGCAAAGGGAGAACCCCTGAGCACGGGACTAATGATCAGAGCGAGCACACCGAACCGAAACGCATCGGATGCTTGCTAACAGTCTCGTAAGGCGGAATTATTGACAGTAATTCCCAACCTGTTGGGGATACACCCTCAACGCGAGGTACTGTTATATTGAACGGTTCTCAAACTTTTTGTTTATTTGACACGGGGCTTTCTTATGATTGCATTGTTGCCAGAAACCTGGTCAAACTCGGTCAAGAGACAGCAGAGACCGTCCAATTTTGTGGAGTTCGTAAGAGTGAGGCACCTACAGCGCTTCCCATCGCATTGGTGGAGATCCAATCTGATTTTGTCAGAGGTGTGATCAAAGCGGCTGTTATGGATGACCCCATCTACCCAGTCATACTTGGCGGTAGATACGTGTTTATTGGGAAACCGGAAGAGCCGATTGTGGCAGCAGTAACTACAAGAGGGCAAACCAAGAAGGAACGGGAGCCTGCGCCTAATTTGTTACCTATGGAACTTAAAGAAGCGCAACAAAAGGACCCTACTTTGGCACCCTGCTTTAGGAAACTGCCCATGGCTAAGGAACCCAGACAGCACGGGGACATTTTTTCTAAGGATGGCGTACTTTATCGCAGAACGGGCAAGCTTGACCAAGGTTACAACCAGCTCCTAGTACCGAAACAGTACAGAAGCCAAATCCTAGAAATGGGGCACTCTCTTCCCTTCAGCGGACATATGGGACAGAACGCCACAAACCAACGGATAACCACTCATTATTGGTGGGCAGGAGTAAATACTGATATCAGATATGTCAAATCCTGTTCCCAGTGCCAACGTGTGCCACCCAAGCAACGGGCACCCCCAGTCTCTTTAGGTGAAATGCCAATAGTGGGAACACCATTCGAACGGGTTGTGATCGACATTTTAGGACCCTTAGAAAGGACTAAAAGAAGGAACAGGTTTATCCTGACCTTAGTCGATACATGCACTTTATGGGCAGAAGCTATCCCGCTAACATGCGCAGATGCCAAGCATGTCGCAGAAGCCCTCGTGCAGATTTTCACTCGGTTGGGATTCCCTCAGCAAGTGTTGACGGATAACGGATCCCCATACCGAAACCTGTTGATGGATGAGATCGTTAAGATCTTGAGGACCAAACACATCTACACAAAGCCTTATACTCCGGCCGGAAATGTGCTCGTGGAACGTGTTAACCGAAACCTCAACATGATGCTAAGTAAACTGGCACAAGTGAAACCTGAAGATTGGGATCTTTGTATTCCTGCAGTTTTATTTGGCTACAGAGAATCTCCTCATACTTCCACAGGATTTCCGCCAGCCACGCTTTTATTCGGCAGACCCATTAAGGGCCCGCTCGAAGCCTTACTTTGGTCGCTGACAGACCAGAAGGTTGATGAGACAGTTGTCTCAGCAAGTAAATATGTGTCGGAGTTAAAGGAAAGGTTGAAACTAGGATGGGACCTAGCAACGACTAACTTTAAACGAGCACGCACAAAGCACGCTAACCGATACAGGAAAGTCGCGAAAGAGAGAACTGGAAGCAGGAGAGAAAGTTTTGGTGTTACTCCCTACCGGAAACAACCAACTGAAGATCGGATGGCAAGGGCCGTTTACTGTCCTGAAAAAGATTTCTAAGGCTAACTACCAGATCTCTATTCAAGGAAAGGAAAAGGTTTTCCATTTAAATCTGTTAAAGAGATACTTGGAAAGACCAGTGCCAACCTCCGACCATCTCCTGACGATCGCCAAAACTGACGAAGATGACGATAGTGGCAGGGAAATTCCACTGCACACACACGAAATCTTTCAAAAATGTCAGAAGCGGCGACGCTCTTTCAAGCGCGCATGGGAGACATTCCAGAGAAAGGAAACTTTAGGGAGTAGACTTGAGTAGGAATTGGAGAGAGATGGAGGGGGGAGATGAGATGGAAGAGGACAGACACACTGAAGCTACGGATATAGGAAATTTATTTCCATAACGTAGACATGGAGTGACGATTACTAGCAACACAAGAGAGAAAACTGGACTGATTCTAAAGGCGACGAACTGGAACGGACTACGAACTACGACTTATGGAACTTGGAACACAAGAAGTATAAATGGGAAGGAAGAGGAGCTGGTGGAAGAGATGAGGAAAGCAAAACTAGAAATTCTGGCTATAACGGAAACAAAGAAAAAAGGACAAGGAGTCATGGATCTCGATGGCAACACGCTGCTCTGCAGTGGTGTACCCATGTCTGAAAGAGCTAAGGGGGGCGTGGGTTGCATTGTGGCCCAAAATCAAAAAGATAGTATCAGGGGATGGAACTTTGTCTCGGAGCGCATTATGGTTGTTAAACTAGAAGAGGGAGAGGCCATGGTCGGCCTGGTCATGGTGTGTGGGCCGGGTGAGGATGGGAGAGCGGAGGTCAGGGAGGAGTTCTTCGAGCTGCTTCGGAGGACAGTGGATGACTGCCTGGGTGAAGTTATCATGCTCGGAGGTTTTAGTGCCAGAGTTGGGGGTGGCCATGCTGGATGGGGTGGAGTTATCGGGGGATATGGAGAGGATGCTCTCGGTGACAATGGAAAGCGACTCCTTAGATTCTGCAGTGAGCAGAGTCTGATCATTACAAACACAAAGTTCCCCCATAGGCGCATACATGCATACACTAGATGTGAACCAACAAAGAATGAGAAGTCAGTGATCGACTATGCCATTGTTCGGAGAAGCTCATTCAAATATGTCCGAGATGCTAGAGTCTGGAGGGGGCCAGAGATTGGAAGTGATCACTACCTGCTAACAGTCAAAGGAACAGCTGGGGGAGTTGCTCGGCCGGGGGGCTGTCCAGCATCGCGCAAGAGACCAGGTAAACGAGCAGGAGAGGTGGGCATTGGGACCTGCAGGCTGGGAAAGCCAGAGGTCGAGACCAGATGTCAGGGGCTTGTTGCTGCAGCTGTGGGCAACACAGAAGAACGACCTGATGACTTGGAAACCCTCTGGATTAAATTCAAGGATATCATAAAGACAGCTGCTGCAGAAGCATGCGGTGAAGTCCGACTTGGGAACAAGAGAAAAGGACACCTTGGTGGACAGAGGAAGTCAAAGAGAAAATAAGAGAGAAGAGGATGGCATGGAAACAATACTTGGGAGCTGAAGACACAACAGGACAAGTGGAGAAATATAGAGAATATGTGACACTCAGAACAGAAGCAAAGAACAAAGTGCTAGCAGCAAAACAGAAGTCCTGGGAAGAATTTGGAGAAAGGCTGGAGAAGGATGCACAAGAAAACCAGAGATTGTTCTATGGGACCCTAAAGAACATGAGGAAGGAGGGACAATGCCCTCTCAGATTTATAGAGGACAAGCAAGGCAGGTTGCTTGCTGCCCCGAAGGAGGTAATGGGAAGATGGAAAGAATATTTCTCAGAACTCCTGGATGGTGAGCATGGTGGGACATCAGAAATGATAAACACTAGCACAGAAGAGAAAACCAATGATGGTGAAGATGACATAAAGATGGAAGAACTGAAGGCAGCACTGGAGAAAATCAAGATGGGCAAAGCAGCAGGGCATGATGGTATAACACCAGAAATGGTTAAGTTCATGGGAGCATCAGGCGACCTATTACTCTTAAGGGTTTTACAGGCAGCGTGGTGCAGCGGGGCCATACCAGGGGATTGGGAGATTGCCATCGTAACACCAATTTTCAAAAAGGGTGACAATCGACGGTGTGGAAACCATGGAGGCATGTCCCTTCTCGGTGTCCCTGGTGAAATCTACTCTAGAATCCTAGAGCAGAGACTCCGACGCCTAGCTGAGCCACAATTGGATGACGTCCAGTGCGGATTCCGAGCAAACCGAAGTACTCAAGACCTAATCTTCACACTCAGACAGCTGAGTGAAAAGGCCCTTGAGTATAAGAGTGAGATGCATCTTTGTTTCATAGATCTGGAAAAGGCGTTTGACAGGGTCCCCTGGAGCAAACTTTGGGACTGTTTGGCAAGGAAGAATATTCCAGCACCTCTGATTCATGCTATACAGAGCTTCTACAAGTCTTGCAGAAATTATGTGAGGACAGCAAACCATAAGTCGGAGGAGTTCAGGACCACCACTGGTGTAAGACAAGGTGATATCCTATCACCTTACCTCTTCATACTCCTTATGGACGATGTCATCAAGGCATGTAAGGAGAGAACAAGAAGGTATTCAGTGGGGTACTGGAAGATGAGACAGGTCTGTATTTCGGAGCTGGCATTTGCTGATGATGTTGCCCTGATTGCTAAATCAGATGCACATCTCCAATCCAACCTGCAAGTCTGGAAGGAAGAGCTGGAGAAGAGAGGGATGGTCATAAGCAGCTCTAAAACAAAATCCATGGTGATATCACGAGAAGAAAGAAAACATCAGATTAAGCTGGGAGAACAGGTCCTGGAGCAGGTCGACCACTTTAAATACCTCGGAGCTATTATAGACCGAAAGGGAGGCATCAAAGAAGAGTTGGCCACTCGAAAAGCAGCAGCTGGGAGACTTTTTCAGGCCATAAATCGAGGATTCCTCAGCAAGAGAGAGGTTGGTAAGAAAACGAAGATGGCTGTATACCGCTCCACCTATGTCCCAGTCTTGACATACGGATGCGAGTCATGGGCAATGACTACAACCCATAAAAGCCAGATCCAAACCTCAGAAATGAGGTATCTGAGGAAGGTGGTTGAAGTAACAAGAAGAGACATGGTACGCAACCAGACGATACGTCAAGGCCTTAAATCCTACCCCCTGCAGACCCAAGTAGAACAGTCCCAATTAAGATGGTTTGGCCATGTCTGCAGAATGGGAGAAGATCGGATACCACGACAAGCATGGGAAACAAAGAGCCAAGGATCCAGACCCCGAGGACGACCCAGAGTCCGCTGGGAGGACAACATTAGACAATCTTTGAAGGATCGAGGACTAGAATGGAACCAGGCCAGGAGGAAGACAGCCGATAGGATAGTCTGGCGCTCTCTCTTCCAAACCTCTACACCTCACGGTAGAAGGGGAACGACTAAGTAAGTAAGACATGGAGTGATTCCATATCTTAAAGGGGGGACGTTCTGTCACAGAGAGTTTATTGATCATAAATTGCCTATATCCTCTTCTTTTTCTTTCACCCGTATCCTCTATTTTATTATCACTCTTTACCTTTTTCCTGTATTTTTCGCATCCATTCGTTTTCGAAAAATATTTTCTTCCCCATTCTCAACTTTACCGTTTTCTTTCTCATACTGGTAAACGCATTTATGACATAACGTGTCAGAGAGAGAGAGAGAGAGAGAGAGAGAGAGAGAGAGAGAGAGAGAGAGCGTTAAAATGCATTCTATTGCATTAGGTGTCAGTGGACGAAACTGTGAATATATTCGTCTGGCCAGACATAGGAGCAGACATATGCCTACATCATTCCCTGCACCAGACGAAATACACTGTGAATATTCGCTTTCGCCAGACCTATAGGCGACAAATTTGTCTGCATTTTCACCTGCCACAACAAGTTGCATCGGCTGAGAGCTCAGTGAGGCGCGATAGCAGACATCTCCTCGGCGCAGTTTTGAGACATTTGTCTGGAAATCCCAGCTGACAAGGCACTCACGGTTGGCCTGGTCAGTGGGAGGTGTGAAAATGCACGAGTGTCAGTTCATGGTAGTCTTCTAGTTGATGTAAGGTGTTTTAGACGGAAAGGGGAGATTATTTCGTTTGGCGAAATAAAGTTGGGACCCCTTTGACTGGTAATAGATATAACCAGAATGTTAAACTTTATTTTCATTCAGTCCTCAAAATTCGCAGTAGACAGGTTGTTCGTGAATAGAATAAGCTGTATAGCGAAGTCCTAGTTTGTTCGGAAATGTACCGAGCTCTAGACTTCAAATAAATACATCAGCGTATAATTCTAAAGTGTGCGATTACCTGTAGTTCTGTGTGTTGAGGTATATATTATAATAATTATCTAATATTTTGTGAAGTGTTTTAAAGTGATAATCGCTTATTTCTTATTTCACTAGATAGAATTGGTGAAGAGTGCTTAATTTAAATAGTCTGTATTATTTTATAGTGACGTGTTTCAGTGGAAAGCAGAATAAATTATAATTTCTAGCTTAAACAACAATGTAGCTATAATGAATTTAATTTAACTGCTAAATAATCAGACGGGAACTACTTTTCTAAATTAACTTATAAATGCTAGATGCCTCATGAGTGTTGACGGAATACGTATGTATTCCTAATTCATGAGGATTGATGATTTTTAAATATATAACTTATTGCACGGGAAGTTTTAAATGATGTCAAGCTGTACGCTTGCATTTTAAAAACGTAAGTTATATTGAGTACATAATATGTAACATTTCATATGTGGTTTTTCTTTATTCAGTGAATACTGGGGTAACCTAAACTTTGCCGGCGTTTTGTACAGAGACATACCTAATAAATGCTTATACTGGGCCGTTGAGCCAGTGCATATTTCTACACTAACTCTAATGTACATGCTGCCTTGTGGCGAGAAAAATTACAGAAATCTAAAACATTAACTTTCCGACATTGTTGACAAGTGTGTGGTGAACCAAGATTATTTGTTGAGAGAAGTTGTCCACCGGTCATCTTCCTAATTAAGGGAAACCTCGTGCTCGACATTGTGTGCTCGTTTAAGCCTAATTCTTACCTCGTGAGTCAAGTGACACTAACTTTAGTCTGAAATAACTATCGCATGAAGTAGACGCTCCCCGATCCATTTTGATGAAACAAACAAACAAATCTGCAGAGCTGGGATCCGTTTCATTTAACGACAATAACAGATAAAAAGTGTGTGAGTGTCCCAAAGTTTGCGCCAGACGGCGAACCACAGCACGATTGTAAGTATATCAGGGCCCTGATGAAAGAACCGAGTGAAAGTAGGCTGAAGGATGTTCTTTGTTTGAGTCACCCACGTTGTAACTTCCTTTATGAAAGTTATTGCTAACAATAGTTACCCTTAGAATAAAGCAGAGTATCAAGTCTGTCCATACCTTAAAACGGGGAAACCATAGACTAAGTCATATGCATCTGTAACTCCTTGGGGTTATCACTTTCTTCTAACGGGACTGTGAGCTATATATCCAGGGGAGGACCATACAAACGGGTCTATCACTATTGTAGCATTCCTTGATTTTTTATGACTATGTGTATGCTTTTGATGTATTTTATATGTTGTGATGTAAGTTTACTATGATAACACTGACAAACAACATTTTTCTTTCTTATATAAGAATAAGTGTTCTTAGGTCAATTTCTTGCGCTGATTTCAAATCTGAAATCCGTTTATCTCTATCACGTCGGGTTCTTAAGATATTTGTGAATAAATATATTTTTGGGAAACCGTTATTTGCTCCGTTTCATTTTTACTATAAAACTTATTAAAAATTAATAAAAAGCAACATAATTCTACTTTTTATACTGCTAAAAGATGCATGACATATGTTACGCGATTTTTCAAATAGTTACTGTATTTTGAAATAATTCTGAGCAAAATATGGCTTCTAGAAGTTGTAGAAATTCGGCTGATCTGTTCTGTTACGCGTGCGGATATTCTACCGATCGTGTTGACCAGAAAAACTTTACACCATTACTAAAGATAGCATATGAACTTTATTTCGATTCGAAAGTTGATGATGCAAATAAATCTTGGAAGCGAAATGCGATTTGTTCGATACATTGGCAGGTTGGTTACGAAAATCGCCGAAGCATAAGTCGATGCCTTTTGGCGTGCCAGTAATATGGCGTGAACATACAAATCACACTACTGATTGTTACTTCTGCTTGACAAATATCCATGGTTTCACTTTTAAAACTAGAAAGTCTGTGGTTTATCCAAATATTGAATCGGTTTCGAAACTAGTGCCTCATGATCCAATCACGTGTCCGATCCAAGTACCACCAGAACAATATCCGTTGGACGTAAATGAACCATCAGAAAGTGATAGTTTACCTGCTTTAGAAACTAATTCTGACTCAGATTACATACCGGTGAATGATGGTGTTTACTTAATTAACTATTCAGAACTTTCAGATCTAATACGTGATCTCGCTCTTACCAAAGGACAAGCGGAATTACTCGGTTCGCGACTCAAAGAATGGAATCTTTTAGCGCCCAATACTCCGATATCTAAATTTCGTCATAGACACAGAGAACTTGTTCAATACTTTGAGATGGATGATGACATTTGCTATTGCAAAGATGTAAACGGTCATGAGCACATAGTCAACGAATGGCGATTTTTCATCGATTCTTCCAAGACTAGTCTAAAAGCCGTGTTATTGCATAACAGAAATTTTTTTTCATCAATTCCAGTCGCCTACTCTGTTCATATGAAAGAAACTTATGACAATATGGCTATACGTTTGGAAAAAATAAAGTACAATGACTACCAATGGCGGATTTGTGGAGACCTAAAGGTCATTGCAATTCTTACGGGCATGCAGACTGGGTATACTAAATTTTGTTGCTTCCGATGTGAATGGGACAGCCGCAACAGACAGGAACATTATGCAAGAAAGGTGTGGCCTATCCGGGATCGTATGCAGCTCGGGCATAAAAATGTAATACGCGAGCCATTAGTTAACAAAGACACCTTCATTTTACCACTGTTACATATAAAGTTGGGGCTCATGAAGAATTTTGTAAAAGCATTAGATAAAACGAGCAAAGCTTTCACTTATCTTCGAGAAAAGTTTCCGCAAGTTAGCGATGCAAAGATAAAGGAAGGTATCTTTGTAGGACCTCAGATTAGGAAAGTTATTGCAGACAAACAATTCGAGAACTTGTTACATGGTAGTGAACTTCGCGCATGGATGGCATTCAAATCGATCGTCGATAACTTTCTGGAAAATCACAAATCTGTCGACTATGTTGCATATTGTTAAGCAGTGCATAGATGCATACATAATTATGGGCTGTAACATGTCCCTCAAAATCCATTTGCTCGATTCGCATCTTAACTTTTTCCCTGACAACCTTGGCGAAGTCAGCGATGAACATGGAGAACGATTCCATCAAGATATCGCCGTAATGGAGTCACGTTATCAAGGACGGTGGAGTGTGACCATGCTTGCCGATTATTGTTGGATGCTTCATCGCGATGTACCACACGTCATTCACCGACGAAAGTCGACTGCAAAGAAATTCAAGCCTACATAACTGTTATACTTCTTGTACGAATGGTGTTGTAATACTGTATGTGTTGTTAAAAAACTTCAATTGCGTATTTCTAGAGATCCCGACCTGATAGAGAAAAACGGTTTGCAGATTTAAAAACAGCGCATTAAAATTAACCAGAAAAACATAGAAATGTTAGAGAAAGAAAAAAAAAGTTTTTTTTTGTTAGTCAGTGTAATTAAACTATACCTACATTTATTTCAGTGTGGTGGTCAGTTCGTTCCCATAATATCTATATAATCATTGTTATAGTTGTTCCAACGTCTGTGTGTCTAACTGTCGTCACTTGTATGTGCGGGCACGTGAGTGGATAGATATATATTAATATACCTATTTTTTTTATAGACTGTCTGACTCCTTTGGATCTGTTGTGGAAGATAGGCGGAAAGAGAGAGAGAGAGATTCTCGATTTCCGGGACAGCCTCTATAAATTTCTACCATTTCACTCGTGGAACTCTATTTCTATTATCACATCTCACGGTGGCTATTACTCATTCTAACCTATTCAGAAGGGACCAACCCAAGTCTTAATTTCCCTATCAAAAATCTACGACACAGTGAATGAAATGATTGGAGTAGATGTGCTAGAGGTGAAACGTATAGTGTCAAGGCTTACAAGCCTAAAGTCAATAATAATACAGAACTTTCACATATAATCCATCCCCAGATGAGGTGGAATTCATTTAGGCCGCAAACGGCTCCTGGGTCGACCCAGCCCCAAATGGGTACCAGAGCAACTCTGGGAAGGTTAAGGCGGCCGCCGTGATGCTGACCACATCACCTCTAGTGTGCCGACGGTCAAGAAAATATGGGCCTAACACCATATTCCCAATATGCCTCAATGGGCGTGTAACGGGATTCTTTATCTCCTTTACCCTTTCACATAGAATCCGCCAGCGGGGGATTTCTTCTTCTCCCCCACCACCTTTAACAAAGTAGTCCCGGTTTGGGCCCTATTTTGTAAAATACTTATTACAACTTACCCCGAGTTTTTCGGGCGCATTAAACACTGGCTTGTTGCACAAAAACCGTCCGAGTATTGTCGGGCAACTGATTTAAGATGCCGCCCCTTCAGGTGAGTTAGGTGTCTAACTTATAGTACTTGAACTAGTATCTTAGAACGTAAGGCACACAATGATTTCTCCTGCGCTACCCTCTTCTAATCATAGAATACACGTCCGGTCCTCTGACCTGTCCTATATCTGGGTCCTGATATTCTGCGATCGTGGCTGTCTATAATTTTTCCTTGACGAAATTTTAAGTCAATGAAGTAGTATTACAAGGCGCTAAGTTATAGCAAATATGTTCACTCACACACCCATATTGCTTCCTGGACGAGAAGTCCATTCAAGAGCATCCTATATTTGCATCTGAAATACCAAAATAATGATAAATAACTTGTCTGATTGTGGTAGGAGTTAATCTCCCACCCGCTTCTATCATGTAGAACATTCTACATGACGCATAAAATATTGTTTTCAATCTCCATTACCTTATAAAGTCTAGCTATTTCTGTTGGTATTTATCACATTTACAACTCACTACTTCAGAGATATTTTACTGATAATCTTCTCCAAGATGTTACTTTGTAATTATCTATCACCACTATGTCTGGGATGAAGTGATTACGTATCTTTCCGTGCTCCAAAAATCACATTTGTTATCTTACTGTCTATGTCTTATTCTTCATCAAGCTGTCATCAACCGTGTTTATGGGCACTGCATATTTTCTAACTGCCGCCTTATCTCAAAGTAACGTCAGTCCATCTATATTGAACCACTGCGAACAACATGTTTGTGTATCTTCCCAGACAATAAGTCTGGATTAACAATGCTGAAAAATGCGTGGAGAAACCAGTTTGTAAGACAAGTTTGGGAAAAAAGGCGAATGAAGTCTACATCCCAAAGGAATAAAATTCCACAGACATCGCCAATCTCACTATTGAATGTGGAAGGAAAGATATTCTTCTCAGTGATGGCTAAAAGGCTCACAATGTACCTTCTGGAGAATGGATATATTGACACTACCATCCAGAAAGGAGGTATCCCAGGGTGCCACATAGTTCTGGGAAGCAATTCAAAAGGCAAAGTCTAAAAGAACTACAGTAATATCTAGCTTATAGATCCGTTCCACACCAGATGCAGTGGCAGGCTCTAAAATGTACCATGTTTCACAAGACACTGCAGCAATGTTGAATCTGTTTTTCTCAGGGGGTCTTTGTCAGATTTTTAGCCAGAGAATTCAGGAAGAAATGGACTGACGTACAAGTTGGAATTGCAATGGGATGTACCATCTCTCCTACATATATGCAGGTAATATTCAAAACAGCTGAAGGGTTTGCGAGAAATCCAAAGCTCAATGGAGGGGGCCACGTGCCACCGCTTAAAGCATTCATGGATGACACAACAGTTCGCACATCGGATGAACATCAGGCCCGGAGAATGTTAGTGCGCATGGATGAACTAATCAGCTGGTGCAGAATGAGCTTTAAACCCAAGAAGTCTAGAAGCCTTTCAGTCAGGAAAGGGAAGACATCTGAGGTCACATTCATTGTTTCAAACCAAAGAATCCCTACTGTCATTTAGGAACTCATCAAAATTCTTGGCAGGGTGTATGCTGCGTCATTAAAAGTCTCAAAGGCAGTTCAGCAGACAATAGAAATGGCAGACAGAGGACTGCAGACCAAAGCAGACTCATAGGAAAATTCAAGCTGCGGTGCATCCAGTTCATGTTGATCCCGAAATTGCTATGGTCACTGCTTATATATGACAAAATCACAAGTCCAGTGGACGCCATAGAGAGAAAGGTCAATACGTTCATAAGGAAATGGCTAGGGCTGCCACCATCTCTGTTAGACGTGGCATTGTACTGCAAGAAGGCAAAGCTTGTGCTTCCTTTCAAGTCAGTTGTGGAAGAATGGAAAGCAGGAAAGGCGATGCTCGGAATGATGCTGTGCGAGTCAGCAGATAACGTATTAAAGTCCATTCAGCCCAGGCTGAAAACTATACGGAAATGAAAAATGAATGAAGCTGTTGGTGCTGCCCAAGAGTCGCTCAAGCTGAAGGAAGCAATCGGATACACACAGATTAATGTACAGGGATTTGGCTATTGTGACATCCGCTAGTAGTCCAAAGCCTCAAACAAGGAATTCAGAGACATGGTAATTCAGGAAAAATATAGAAGCTGAGAATGATAAGAGGATGCAAAAAAAAAAAAAAAAACGGTGCAGTAAGTCCAACAAGGCAAATGGACTACTTAGGAAGGATCCCTGCAAAGGTCCTTGACATGGAATGATATATGGCATATGGCACCTCCTCGGACTCAGCTTCATTATCGGATCAATGTATGACCCCCTGCCGTCATCCGCAAACCTTGTAAGATGGGGAAATTCTGATGATGGTCAGTGCCTTCTGTGCCATGGGAAACATACACTTGAACATGCACTCTAGCTTGCAAGGTGTCATTAGGGCAAGGGCGATACACATGGCGCCACAACAGAGTACTTAATGAGCTGGCTGCTACAACAGACCTGGCAAATTGAAAAGCGAACAGCAAAGTCAGATTGAGTACCGCAAATGCATAATTTCTGAGAGCAGAAAAGTCAGCACATCCCAAACCAGTAAACCAAGTAGCACTTTACTATCTATTATTGACTGTGCAAATGTCTGGGAGATGCCATTATATCTACCTGGGCGAGGGACAAATCCAGAAAATATCAGAAGATTTCGAAGAAGGCCAGATATAGTGCTGCATTCCTCATCATCAGATTATAATGATTGATCTGACAGCACCATTTGAATCCAGATTGGACGTGCAACACTTATTCAAAGTGACCAAGTATAATGATTTGGTCACTGACTTGAAACACGACGGGTTCACTGCAAAGGTCATGGCTGCTGAGGTAGGTACAAGAGGTCTAGTGGCTGCCTCAGTGTATGATCTACCGAAACTGTTGGGTTTGAAAGGACAGTCAAGTACAATGACACTTAAGAGACTCAGTGAAACTGCGGAAAGGGCATCGTGCTCACGGTGGAACAACCGCAACGGGCTATGGAATTCAGGACAGTAATTTATTTACAACATAAAGATAACTTTCATAATTGCTTCCAGCTGGCAGCAAAACAGGAGTGAAGTTGAAAACTGAAACCAAGGTGAAGTGGGTTAAATTATCTGCACAAGACAACAGAAAGCTGACACTTGAGAGTCATGACCCAGATGGGTCCGCCCCTTTTAGAATGTGAACGAGATTAAAGGGCCGAAACACTTGATCGACGGGGTGACATTTCTGATGATCAGATTGCCTTCTGTTGTATCGCTGTGTATAGAGTTTCCTCTCTCATATATATATATATATATATATATATATATATATATATATATATATATATATATATATATACATATATATATATATATATATATATATATATATATATACACTAGTCGTCAAAAGTCAAGGGCCACCCTATTATTTTCAATACACTTTTATATAAGCGCATAGAATGATTAAATGAAGGAAGTTTTTAGTAAAAATGGGTTCAATATCTTCCTCTGACAGTCCTCTGTGCACGTTAAGCATAAAAACAACTCACCGACAACCATGGTGATCACGTGCAATTTGGTTTGCTGACCATAAATTCACATTTTTAATCTGTTTTTTTTCAAACTTCCGTAGAACCAAACAGGTGAAGTAATCGTGCTGATTGACATTCCACGTGCAATGGCGACTTTTCATGAACAGAGTTCACTCTTAATTTGTTTTACAATCAGCAGACTTAGGGTAGTTTCATCACTTGCAAAAACCATGCCACCGAGAAGAAGTCTTGACACCTTACAAAGAATGAGGGCTGTAGCGTGGATTTTTGTTTGTTTGTTTGTTAACCAGCGGCACTTGGGCTTTCAGCCCTTCGGCCCAATGACATGTCATTGCGAGGCTGGAGAACCTGAGGACTTTCGCTCCTTCCCATCCACAGAGGGTTTATCACAGGAGCCGTTCAGGTTATTCAGTCAAATTTCCGGTCGTAGACATTCCTTCAAACGCTGACGCCCGGGTTTGAACGATGAACACCTGGTCGCCAGTACAACGCCGAAGCCATTACACCAGCGCGGCTCCCGTAGCGTGGATTGAAAGTGGTTTATCTGTCCGTGAGGTTGCTAGACGGTTGCAGTGTCACACTCTACTATCCAAAGAATTTTGGAGAGATTTCAGGCCACAGGAAGTGTGGAGGATCGCCACCGGCCAGGTCGCCCTAGATGCACCAATAGACACGATGACCGGTACCTCTTGTTTTCAGACCTGCGCCATCGAACAGTGACTTGTTCCACTCTAAGATGTCAGCTGAGACAAACTGTAAACGTTAATGTCAGTCAAAGCGCCATTTGCAGACGTTTACATGAATTTGGACTGGCAGCTCGACGTCCTGCAGTCAGAATCCCTCTTACTCCTGCTCATCGCAGAGCCCGTGTTGCTTGGTGTCGCGAGCACATCCGATGGACAAGGCAACAATGAAGTCAAGTTCTCTTCACTGATGAATCTCGCTTCACTGTGTCATTCAATGATGGCAGGATTCGAGTTTGGAGACGACCAGGAGAGCGATTTACTGATGACACAATTCGAGAGGTGGATCGTTATGGTAGGGGTTCTGTCATTGTCTGGGAAGGCTTCTACAGACACGGCAGGACCCCACTCTACATCATCCAAGGCAACTTGACCGGCCCAAGATACCAGAACGAAATCTTGAGATCAATTGTTCAGCCTGCTCTGGAGGCCATAGGTGGTAATGCCATCCTCCAAGATGATAACGCTCGACCCCATCGAGCTCGTATGGTGAATGAGTTTATTCAGCAACATGGGATCATCAGGATGGCGTGGCCAGCTCATTCACCTGACCTTTCTCCGATTGAGCACCTCTGGGATGTCCTTGGTCGAAGATTGTCAACAAATCACCCCCTGCCAATGGATGTTGCACAGCTGACTGCATTTCTGCTTCAGGAATGGCAAGCTGTTCCTCAGGATACTCTTCGGACCCTTGTGGACTCGATGCATCTACGCTGTCTTGAATGCCTTGCTGCAAACGGTGGTCATACCCGATTTTGAAATGTCTATTTGTCCAATATCTATTGTGTGACTTTTGAAAAGGGGGGTGACACACTTCACAGCTTCATTGCGTTTGAATGTGTGTTTCCATTTCTTTACGTGACATGTCAATTTGTTATTCAATAAATGCCGTTTTGACTGATACCAATTACGTTTATATCAGATTTGTTTTATGGTTTCCACCAAGGTTTTTCTAAGTGGCCCTTGACTTTTGACGAGTAGTATATATATATATATATATATATATATATATATATATATATATATATATATATATATATATATATATATATATATATATATATATATATATATATATATATATATATATATATATATACAAGGGGATTGACTCAACTCTTGGGCCTGACCATGAAGGAGTCACAGGAGGAAGATGAAACCTAGCACATTTAAAGTTGATCATATTTGCACTGAATGTTAAGTACGCGTTTGTTTCTTCAATGGGTTTTCCCGCTACGGTGCACGGCGCAATGTACCCTATTGACCGGATCTGCTGCTCCAAAGATTTGACAAAACAATGGAAAAGAAGGAGGCCAGAGCTGTGATAAAATTTCCGATGTTTCAGGGAAAACACCTACAGAAATACACAGGGAAATGGAACCAGTGTTTCGTGATTCGTGTCCTTCATATACTTCGGTAAAAAACTGGTGTCAACAGTTTAAGTGCGGCCGCTCAAATGTTGCTGATTTGCCAAGATCTGGTAAACCAGCCTCAGAGTGCAACGATGAAATTGCAACACGAGTAAAGAAAATCATTGACCAGGATCGAAAATGACAATTGTGGAGATAGCTAGTGGAGTAAAATGTAAACCAGCCTCAGAGTGCAACGATGAAATTGCAACAAGAGTAAAGAAAATCATTGACCAGGATCGAAAATGACAATTGTGGAGATAGCTAGTGGAGTAAAACTAAATGAAAGAACAGTTTATAGAGTTTTACACAACAGACTGAACATGAGAAAAGTGTGTGCAAGCTGGGTTCCGCGACTGTTGACACGTGAACAGAAGAAAACGAGGGTAAATTGCTGTCAACAGTTGCTCAAAAAGTGTCAGTCAAAAATTTTTTTGGAGACCATGGTGACAGTAGATGAGACTTGGGTACACCATTATGACCCCGAATCCAAAATTGCCAGCATGCAATGGAAAACCCTGGGCTCCCCAACACCTGTCAAGCCGAGAGCGCAGAAATCTGCAGGAAAAGTGATGCTGACTGTTTTTTGGGACGGCAAAGGTGTCCTTTTGAAAGATTATCTGCCTCGTGGCAACACAGTTAATGGACAGTACTATGCAGATCTTCTCACCAAACTAAGAAAGGTTGTGACCAGGAAACGAGGGATAACGCGCACTCAAAATCTTCCTTTGTTTCAAGACAACGCACCCTCTCACAAAGCACGGCTTGTGCAACTAGCAGCCAACGATTTGAATATTGAAATTCTTCCACACCCACCAAATTCTCCAGATTTGGCTCCATCAGACTTTTTTCTATTCCCAAATCTTAAAAAACAGCTAAAAGGAAATCATTTTGACAGCGATGAAGAAGTTATACTTGCATGTGTTGACTGGTTTAGTTTGAAAAATAGGGTGTTTTACTCCCAAGGTCTTTTCAAGGTCAAGCAGAGATGGCAGAAGTGTGTCAATTCAGACGGTGGCTATATTGAAAAGGAATAAACACTATACAAAATTTCAGCTCTCTGTGACATGTCCTTCATGGTCAGGCCCAAGACTTATGTCAATCCCCTTGTATATATATACTGAAGCACATTAAAAACGCACCACCTGTATAATCCAGGAACAGAGTGTGAAATGTAAATAAAAGTGTGTACAAGTTTACATATTTGGAATCTTTATTCATTTTCCTATGAATCCATGCTGGTCATTAATTTGTACATTTGATTGTTATGAAAGTCATTGCATTCTGTGCAGGCAAGGGAGAAAACCAAAAATACAAAAAAATGCACGTGCGTTATCCTGCTGGAGAAGCTGCAAGTCTGGATAAATTGTGAACGCAGGAGCAACCAGTGCATCCAGAACCTCATCTCGATATGTCACAGCATTAACATTTCCACGGAAGACGTGAAGAGGCAAGCGATGGTGAAAACTGAATCCTCCCCAGATGTGAATACTGCCACCTCGAAATCGGTTGACACAGCAATCTGCAAAGCGCTCTTCACACCGTCGCTAAATCCGCATACGTCCATCTGCAAAGGATATGTTGAATCTGTTCTCGTCTGTGAATAGGACAGCATTCCACTGCAGTCTAGTCCATCTGATATGTTGCTCAGCCCATTGCAGGCGCTGCTAACGATGTCTGTGAGTCAAGTTTGGCCCAACATAAGGTCGTCTTGCAGTAAGGCCTGTATCTCTGAGTCGTCGTATGACTGTCATTCGAGACACTTGCCCATGTCTACCCACTATTGCTCTTGCTGTTTGACTTGCCGGGAGAGTACGATTCCTTAGGTGACTCAGCACAATATGACGAACTTGCGCAGGGATAGTAACTCGTGGTTGGCCACTCCGAAGTCTATCCCGGGCACTGCCAGTGGTTCCGTAACGTTCATTGAGACGTACAATAGTGCTGTGGTGGCAATTCATCCTTCTGGCAATGGCCCGCGAGCTCATTCCGGTCTCCAACATACCAATGGCTCGCTGGCGGTCGTTTTCAGATAGTCGTGGCATTTCAAGCACATGTACTGGGTGTTTTGTCTCAACGGCCTTTTTATACCGAGTATACTGCCAGAACGCGTACACATTTTCAGGGTCATTGCTGTTGGGAATCGTGTTGCACGTGTAACTTTCATCGTTTTCATGTAGTCTGTACACACACCCGTGGGCTGAATCTTGCACTTTCCATTCCAGCAGCCATTCGCTCTCTACCTCATGGCAAACACGGGGAAAATCCATTCCCAATATATATATATATATATATATATATATATATATATATATATATATATATATATATATATATATATATATATATATATATATATATCAGTGGCGTAACAAGAGTAAGGAAGGTGGGGCACGTGGCTTGGGCGCCAAATTTTTATGTCGCCCTTTTTATTGTTAATACATGCACAATTCCATTTCTCATTTGTGACAATCCCATTTATCACGCTTCACGTTTATGTGTAGGTATATGTAATTGTAGGAAAGAGTCAGGTGATGGTGTGCTGCAGAGAAGAGTAACAGCACCAGTTGAGAGCTTGTTTGGAAAGGAGAGACTGGAGGAACGTGGGAGTTGCATGTGTCAGCAAAAGGAAGAATAGAAGTAAAGGTGAGGCGCTGATAAGATGTAGGAGCGAAAGTTCTGGGTGCATTGAAAGGTTTTTGGAAATGCTGGGATTCGTGAATGATGGTGTGGCGTAGCGTAAGAAGGAAAAGAAACTTATAATAGTTTAAGTAGAAATAACAGATATAATTGAAGTGAAAGTTTTGCGTGGATCACCCAGAGGAAGATTTGGCTCAAGAAGTCCTGCTGCGTTCCTCCACCGGCTGAAGGGAGACAAGAGTGTAAATTCTGCTAACTAGAACAGGGTCTGGAAAAGTTTGTTAGGAGATATTTGGTCTCTCGCTACCGTAGACCACTTCTCAGTTATCTATTATTATTATCCTTAATTGTTACTGTGATTATGATATATTATATTTTATGAGGCCCCCCCCCCCCCCCCCTATACATGAAGATAAACATCAGACAATATCTAACAGCTAATAGAATTAACAAGTCATGGGTACAATATATACACCCAATTGGTTTAATGGTAGTGATTATGGAAATTGTGTGTTTGGTGTATGCGGTAAGTCTTACAATTCAAGTGTTTTCATCATCTACTGACTAGCGGAAATCAGATATGCTGACGACACAGTCCTCCTATCGACCAACCCAAAAGGACTTGAACAATTACTTCTGTCCACCAAAAAACACAGCGAGGCCCAGAATCTATACCTAAACACCAAGAAGACCAAAGTATTGACAACAGACAAAGTAAAGACCAAACCAGAAATTGAAATTGATAACGAAGAACTGGAAAGTGTCAATGAATTCGAATACTTAGGATCAATCATTAACAGCTCTGGCGACTGTGCAGTAGAAATTAAAAGAAGACTTGCAATTGCTTCACATAAGCTAATACAGATGAAAAACCTATGGCAAGGCACAAGCAAAGAAACAAAGTTACAACTGATCAGAGCATGTATATTCCCAGTAGCAACATACGGCTGCGAGACTTGGACACTCAATAAAACAGTTGCAAAAAAGATTACATCATTCGAAATGAAATGCTACAGAAGGATGTTGAGAATACCCTGGACAGAAAAAAAGACCAACAGAGAAGTACTGCACTCACTAAACGTACAGGAACATTGGCTCCTAAATACCATCGCAATAAGGAAGCTGAAATTTTTCGGTCATATAAAAAGACATAATAGTCTGGAAAAAACAGTGATGGAAGGCATGGTCCCTGAAAAAAGGGGAAGGGGTCGACCTAGACGACGGTGGACCCAGGACATCACAGAGAGTCTGAACTTGTCTTTGGCTGATGCAGGTCGACTTGCCCAGAATCGTGATGCGTTCAGAGCAGCTGTAATGGAGACAACGTTCTGGAAAGAATACGTCACATGATGATGACTGACTAGCGGCTTTAGTGCTAACATTGATATAGTGGGCTGCCTTTTCAACAGGGAACTTATCTTTTCAGCCCCTGGCTGATAGTGAAGCGTGGTTGGTTGTCCTGTCTCGTTATGTCGTTGCATCAGGTGGGTCATGAACCTCGGTCTCTAATGGTTTGGATCTGCCTTCAATGTGCTCGACTCCGTATTCTTCGTCTGAGATTGGACTGTCGTGCAAGGCTCCCCCATGACTGCTCAGAGATTGGACTGTAATCAGCAATTTAGCCGCGTGGATTTACAGTGCTTTAACGAGTGAATTAGCAGAGGTCTTCGATTAGTTATGGCCTCCTTCGCTCCCTAGATGCAAGTGATTTCGCATCGGTTTGGCGCTATCTTTTACCTTGTGATTCCGCTGGGGCACGTGACATGGAGAGTGGGTCATATGATTTGGCGTCCGATAGACGTGCCAATCAACACCGTTAAAAGTCACGTGAGGGGTTTCCTAGAGTGGGTTTAGACTGGTTCTATCTGATTCTAAAATAGTTCGCCCTAATTCATTGGTTGAGCTACTAGGCGGGCTTTAACCGGTTTCGGGCCACTGAGGTAGGTTTAAGAATGACGTCGTTAATCTAAGAATAGTACTAGACGCTAGAATATGGAAACCGAATAGAAAATTTGCCGCGTATTTTTACAGGCTTTTTCCATCATGCATTGAAGATGAATTAAAAAAAAATGGTGTCTCATAAATTATATGAAGAAGAGACTGGGCCGGTCGTCACAGAAGGCTAAGAGAAGGTTGCATATTCTTGGGACGTCATGATTAAGTGACGCTCGCTATATACACTATTTAGTTCCGTGTAAGATTTTGTCGAATTCCTTCCACAATAGTTTGTCTTCACGTGGTAGTCATCGCTGTCGTATTGAATTTTGTCACGCTCTCGCGTTTCCGTAATTTGTGTTTCCAGTGTGTGTTTATTTTGTGGCTCAGAATAGGTGTATTACTTTTACGGTTATAACACTATCTTTCATTTTTTTCTATACCAGAAAGTCTTACAATGAAACTAATATTACAGTAAAAAAAACCAGAAAAAAAGAAAACGGTAGGAGTAGAAGGCAGGAAGAACAAGGAAATGCAAGAAGAAGCTAAAACGTCAAGTGGCTTAATGATGTCGATTTTTGAAAAACAAGAAACTGGGACTTCATCAGCAGTACCTGCATCAGATATGAGTGTTGACAACCCACCAGTATATCAGATGGAAATTAAATGTTTTTCAAGAGGCCAGAAGTATCTTTCAAGAAACCAGAAGTGTCTTCCAGAAGCCAGAAGATACTGAAACTTTTATCAATGAAGTGTAGGAGATAACAGCACAGAGCATACCAAATGCGATACATTATCATGATGTAGGCTTCTTGGAGTTTGATATGCCACAAAGAATGTCATTTTATCAGATGCAGTGAAGACAGAATTGATCAGATTAGGTTCCAAGTATTGTCAAAATATTTATGAGCATTTATTCCGACACAAAATCGGTCAATGAATAAAAGTTGCTTTAAAAAAAAATGTTGGGAAATGGATATGGAAAAGTGTGGCCCGCCTCGCGTGTTTATTCTTTATAAAAATAGGCAGCTTTTGTTAATGTTGTTTGCAATTTCCTGAAACTGACAATCAGTGTTTGGTGGAGAAGGAAAATGGATTCACTTGTTGGTAAGCACAAGAAAGATTTAGAACCCATGAAAATGCCAACAAAGTCAAATATACTGTTTCATTCAATAGAAGGAAATTGGAAAGAACTATTTTAGAGACAAAAATCATTGACGTAGAACTTGAAGCTCAAATTAAAACAGAAAAAAACAAAGATACCGAGATGTTCTAAACAGAATACTCCATTGCATAAAATTTATAGCAACTCAGAACCTTGCATTGCGTGGCCACAAGGAGGAATCACTTAGATAGGAAGAGAAAAGAAATACTGGAAATTTCCATAGGTTATTAATTAAAGTTGTCGGCAAACTTTGTTTCTTTCATGAAAGAACGTCTCAGTAATGTTGAAAAGCACCTGTAACAACATTATTTATATCCTTTAGTGTAGAATGAATTTATTTAGCTGATGGCTAAATTCTGTTCACCAGAAGGCCAAATATCTTGGCCGCATATTTGATTCTACTCCAGATCAGGCACATCAAGAGAAAATGGCACATAAGAAAACAGTTGATGTAAAGGAATCTTTTCTTGAATTTATCAAATGAAGACACAATGATACTGAAAGCATTGTAGCAGTGATTTTAGTACAACTGGGAAAAAAACAAAATGCCATTATAAGACTGTCAGTCCCGGTGCTATGACAATGCTGTTGTTATGGCTGGTTATAAAAGTGGTATGGAACAGATGATTATTTTAAAAAAATTAGCAAAGCAATTTTTGTGGCGGTGACTATTTTTTTACGTAACTGAGTCACTTTATTCATGTATGCATTCTTTTCACGTTTTACTCTCCATTGACATAAGCTGAAAGATGTCATACCAATAGGTGTCAAATCAGAGTCTGAAACTTGATGGATTTCTAATACAGAGGTTGTGACGCCAGTTCATGAATACTTTGATATTATAGTTCAAGAATCACAAAGCGTGATTGATGATCAAAATGAGACTGCTGATACAAGAGGTGATACAAAATAGGTTTTGTATCGAATTTAGATTTTTGATTGTTATTGCTGTGCTTGGATTTTGGAATAAAATTCTTGTTCCGATTGATCGTGTTAAAAAACTACTTCATGATCATACCCTGAACTTTCACGAAGCTGCTTATGATTTTTGTTATTGCTAACTCCGCTTAGGCCGGTCCCAAGCCCTCCTGAAAAAGGAGGAGGGCGGCCTTCATGGAGGCCGTAAGGAGGCAGCCCCTCCACCATGCAAAGGCACAACAGGCCAACCACCTGTTTGCTTTAAACTTTTGATTACGAGATGTAGCGAGATTTGGTACCACTTGCTTTGTTTGTGAAAGGATGTGTAACGCGACACACACACACACACAGCGCATGGATAACACGCGACGGATCTTGCTTTGAAGTGTTAAGAAGGTGGAAAAATGTGAATTACGTTTAGCCGGAACGGTTTGAAGAACGAGGAAATAGGGAATATAGGAATGGCCGACTTTAAAAGTTTGCATTAACAGGAAAGAAAATGTAAAGCTACAAGAGCAAGCCTGGTTGGAAGTTATTAAAACTATAATAATTCACCAAAGGAGATAGACTATGAAGGATATCCAAAATGATATTATTCAAATATAAATAGTTTTAAAAATATTTAACATTTTTCATCGTCATCATATCTGCTTAAAGTTAGCTAATAATCTTTTAAAAATTATTGTAACTACATACCTAAACGGATTTCAATAAAACTTGGATAGAATGAAAGCTTCATATGGGGAAAATGAAAGGATACATAGGAAAGAAGGAAGGATATAAGTGTGTAGTGAAAAGAAGAGAAAACAAGTACATAAAAAGCACCGATCGCCTCAAACCAGGAGATAAAACGAAAACTTATCGGACTTCAGACGGTGCTTTCTCGTACGGGAGAGACGCCCAAATATAAGGACAGAGCGGCGCGTTGAAAATCACACACACCAAATCCAGAAGCCAGAGTGAGAAACTGGAAGACAGTATCTGCAAGAAAAAGTTATTTTTTCACGCGGCATGCAGGGCAGAAAATTAGCTTCAACCAATACATCCTCACCGTGAGCTTATTAATCCTAAGAGGGTATGTAAGTTTATTAAAGATACATGTATGACTAATATCATTTTATTTCAGATTTTATGTACGATTTGATTGTATCAGACATAGACCTAATAAAAAGGGAATGACGCTAACCAGAGATAACCTCCACGGGCATTGTCAGGAAGCATAATCATTAATTGGTTAGCCAAATATATCATGGCTAGTTCTTGCCTGGAAGCTTACGACATACCAGCAAGTACATAAGTGACTTGGCATCCATAAGTGGAAGGTAAAGGTTATATCTTACCCATGTATCACAACATGTGATTTATTCATGTATTTTGTTAATTCTGCACAGTGGACAGTATCTTATCATGCTATCTCTGTGACATACTACAATAACTCATTCATTTATGTACAAACACTGAAGACATGGTCGCCTCATGAACAGCAGTGGGTGGTGAGATTGTTGGAACACCATGGCCACCTATTACCTTTTGTTCCAGGTTTTATGATCGAGTTTTATGATCATTGCTGATCGAGTTTATGATCGTTCCTTATCGAGTTTAACTAAAGACTTGAGGACCGTTGATCCTGTTCACTGAAGCATAGAGGTCAACCAATCTTCAACACCTTAGTCCCCCATAATTATAGGGCGGACTGAAGGACAGTCTATTGATTCAAGTGTGTCTCAGGAACCTCGAACAAATACCAGATGAGTTTATGTGTATCCATCCAACAAACACTTTGAGCAGTTTCTAAAACGACTGTCGAAGATGATAACAGATAGAGATTAGATAGCAAGATATTTATCAAAAATGTACTGTGACAGACTTCTAATTTCATTGGAAGATTCATCTAAGATTTTTTTCTAATATTTATTTTAATTTGTAACTATAAATAATCATACATTTTACCATCTTCCAACACCCATTTCTCATTACAAGAATATATGGATGTACATAATAAATTATGAAATTGTTCTCATTTGACTTGGTAAATTTTTAACTGTTAAATTTTGAGTTCTTTTTCTAATTTAATTATATTATCACATAGGGTTACTATAGCGAAAGTGGCACCGTATTCTTCTGAAGCCTAAATCTATTGTCCAGCTCAGAGTATTCACAGTCGTAACTCAATTGTGATACCAGTGTACTTCTCGGGCACTGGAACTTCATACTTTCTGGAGAGAGATTCTACTTCTTCTCTACCACTATCATCACACTAGGAAAACCTTTCGCTACACGAGAACTACAAGAGAGAATACCGGACTGATTCTAAATTCGAAGAACTGGAATGGACTACGACTTATGGAACTTGGAACACAACAAGTATAAATGGGGAAGAAGAGGAGCTGATGGAAGAGATGAGGAAAGCAAAACTAGAAATCCTGTCTATAACGGAAACAAAGAAAACAGGACAATTAGTCATGTATCTCGATGGCAACACGCTGCTCTACAGTGGTGTACCCACATCTGAAAGAGCTAAAGGAGGCGTGGGTTGCATTGTGGCCAAAAACCAAAAAGATAGTATCAAGAGATGGAACTTTGTCTCGGAGCGCATTATGGTTGTAAAACTAAAAGAAGGAGAAACCATAGTCAACCTGGTCATAGTGTATGGGCTGATTGAGGATGAGTGAGCAGAGGTCAAGGAGGAATTCTTCGAGCTGCTTCAAAGGTCAGTAGATGACTGCCTAGATGAAATTATCATGCTCGGAGATTTCAGTGCCAGAGTTGGAAATGACCATGCTAGATGGGGTGGAGTTATCGGAAGATATGGAGAAGATACTCTCAATGACAATGCAGTGAGCAGAATCTGATCATTACAAACACAAAGTTCCCCCATAAGCGCATACATGCATACACTAGATGTGAACCAGCAAAGAATGAGAAGTCAGTGATCAACTATGCCATTGTTAGGAGGAGCTCATTCAAATATGTCCGGAATGCTAGAGTATGGAGGGGGCCAGAGATTGAAAGTGATCACTACCTGCTTACAATCAAAAGAACAACTGAAAGAGTTGCCCAGCCTAGGAACTGCCCAACATCACGCAAGAAACTAAGTAAACGAACAAGAGTGTTACTGTGTAGTATTGGTGGTAACACCTTCTGCAGAATGTTTATGGTGGTGGGTGTGTGTTGGGTTACTGATAGAGACAAGTCAGTATGGTCGAGCTTACGGGTGGCCGACATACACTAAATAGGTATACATCCAGTTACGCGAATGTCATAAGTAGGTTCATAGGTTAGATATCCATAGCACACACACTCACCCATAGCAACATTGGATCAGGAAGCAGGAACTAGTATAACGTTCTACACAGTTTATTGACTACACAGCAACAATCACGTCAGGGACAGCACACTTCACAGGTTACAGTTCACGACAAATCATAAAGCATCAACAGTTCACCATATCCTCATACAGCCTCAGTTATAACATATCCATGGAACAATCCCTTCAATAAACAGAAATTAAGTAAGCCATTATATACTAGGCTTAGAATCAATATGAATGTACACTCTCTCTATCTTCAGTTGAATGCACAGTACATAATAAGTAAGCCGTAATATCCCTGGCTTAGAATCAATATGAATATATATTCTCTCTATCTTCAGTTGAATGCACAGTACATAATAAGTAAGCCGTAATATCCCTGGCTTAGAATCAATATTAATATATATTCTCTCTATCTTCAGTTGAATGCACAGTACATAATAAGTAAGCCGTAATATCCCTGGCTTAGAATCAATATGAATATATTCTCCAATTATCAAATATTCCTTTCCCAAAAGGATATATGCTGAAACACACTAGCAAAAATGGTAAAGCGTCCATTTTCAAGCTCTGCCAGCAAAGTACTGTCCCGAAAAATCAGCTGCTCAAAACAGCTCAGTACAATTCATTCAAGCGCGAACTCGCAGCTTGAGATGTGAGCAGAATTCATCCGCCTTTCCCCCCAAAACTATTTCATAGAACATTCGACCAGATTCCTTATCATATTTAAAAAAAAAAAAACTAACAGCTAGTCAGTAGAGCTGTGTTCAAAAATTACTGAGCATACAGCCCCCCGACTAAGAAAAATCTCTCAACACACAGAGCGTGTTTACTAGTGTACAAAAATCCGACCTGTACATACAAGTCTTTAACACTTAACTCCATTAATAAAAATATAACTTAACAGACTACACCGACCCCCAGGAACAAAAATGATATGATCATTCTTTTTGAAAAAATTACGTCGGACAAAAAAAAATTGAGGTCGATGCAATCATAATATCTACACATATGGATTACACTATGTTAAGTCATGTTAAGAAAAAATGAACAAAAGAAGGATAGAAGTAAGTGTAAAGTAAAAAGAATGAAGTATAGAAAGATAATGAGATAAGCATACGAAGATCAACAAATTCAAAGAAATATGAAGTATATCAAGTATAGACTAGCTATGCCGTCATAAGTGAAAAGTGAAAAGACCAGATAAAGTATAAGAAGAATGAGCAGACAATGATATATCATGGTAAACAATAAGTTAAACAATGCATATCTATACCAAAGAACAAATAACTAGTTACCATTTAAAAATAGTATAATGTGCATGATAACTAAGTTAATAAACTTATAAAGTACCAATGATGAACTTATTATAGATATCAATTAATAATATCGCTATGCGTAGTTACCCCAAGCGTACAATCAAGCGCTGGGCAGAGAAAAAATACATCACAACCTCAGAAAAAACATTTTTCAATGTATTAATATCGCTATACATAGTTACCCCTAGCGTACAATCAAGCGCTGGGCAATGAAAAAATACATCACAACCTCAGAAAAAAATACTATTTTTCTTGTCTTCATTTTCTTTTTTCAACAAAAATGTACAATACCGAAATGTATCGTAATGATAAGTTAAGTTACAATAGTATGATCATTACATTTGTCATACGTTCATCATTTATCAAAACACAGTAGTATAAGAACAATATGGGAATGAGATGGTACATTATCAGAACACAGTCATATAAAAATAATATGGTAATGAAATGGTGCATAAAGATGAACGAACATACTGTCTTAAAGAAGTTATATCACATCTTAATACAATACTCTAATATACTATACTATACTAATATACAATATTATCTACTACCCTAAATAAGTTACATAGAAAGGACAACTCTAGTAGACTTGGACCATCCTATACACACGAAGATACCAAAAACCTCTAGAGGGGCGTCAAACTGCCGACTGGCTTCACTGGAACAGCAAATCTAGCGATAAATACCACAGCCTACTCAATCAATATAGCAGCTCTGACTCTCATCGCAAAGCCGTCGCTGTGAAAAAACAAATGAAAATCTCTGTTTGGTAAAGGTAGGATTTTATGAAATACAACAGGTAATTTCAATTCTAACCTATCAAATGTGGCCGTGTAAACTTCCGGCCCCTGTACGATGTTAATCAAACCTTCCTCCGTTACTCAAGAAAGGGTGATAGAGAAAGATGCACAGACCAACTTGGAATCAAGAATTAACAGGGTCATAAAAGTTTCCTGCCAGAGTACGTTAGTGTACAATAGAGTCATGGGTATATAAGTAATCCCGTAATCTAAACGGGAATCTAGAAAATGACAGTCAAGCAGAACCATGTGGGCATCGAGACAGTATGTCTGCCATCACATTATTCGAACCTCGAATAGCTCGTATAGAAAAGTGAAAGGGCTGTAGCGAAATAGCATAACGAGTGGATCTTGAGCTCTTCAAGTCCTTATTCTGTATAGCTGTGAGAGCTTTTTGGTCGGTTTCTACTATGAAATGCGCGCCAAGAAGGAATCTCTGGAGTTTAAGAATCGCCCAGACCATAGCTAATAATTCTCGGTCTTGGACAGAATAGTTCCGTTCTGCCGCAGTCAGCTTTCTAGAGACATACATCACTGGATGCAAAGTTTCAGAATACTCTTGCATCTATGTGGCCCCGATCCCTGTTGATGAGGCGTCACTGCGAAGAATAAAAGACTTATTTGCATTGGGTAGTCGTAAGATTGGAGAAGAGGAAAATAGTAGCTTAATCTTGTCTAACGAGGACTGGCATTCTGGGGACCAGTGTACTATTTTAGGCGACCCCTTCTTCATTAGAGTAGAAAGAGATGCAGTGATCGATGATAGGTTTGGAATAAATCTTCCATAGAATTGGATTAGACCTAGGAGACTACGAACTTGTTTTTTTGTCTTAGGAGTAGTGCAGTGATGTTGAGGGATTTTCGAGGTGTTATGGTCCTCCGTCTGTAAGAGACCATGACCAACCCGGTGGCCCAAAAAAGAAATGTCGCTAAACCCAACATAGGCTTTAGATGGTTTAGCCGTCAACTTGTGAGAACGTAGTATAGACAAAAGTTCAGAAAGACCTTTAAAGTGATCTCCCCAAGATTCACTAAAAAGGCAAATATCGTCCAAGTACGCAATAACATCTGGACGATGTGAGAGAATTCGACGCATCATGCGTACAAAAGTGGCTGGGGCATTAACGAGACCGAAAGGCATGAAATTCCATTGGAACAAACCCCGAGGTGTAGAAAAGGCAGTAAGGGGTTTGGCGTGTTCAGTAAGAGGAACTTGCCAATATCCTTTGGACAAGTCTAGTTTAGTAAAGAATAGCGAATCAAAAAGCTTGATGAGCAGATCTTCCAACAAAGGCATTGGTTCTGCATCAAATTTAGTCACTTGGTTTAATTTACAATAGTCGACACAAAGACGTATGTTATTGTCTTTCTTCCGGACAATAACCATAGAAGAGGAGTATGCCGAAGTCGATGGTTCAATTATATTTAATTGTAGCATTTCATCTAATTCTTTTTCGACCTGTGTTTGAAAATTTAATGGAATTTCGTAAGGTCGGACTCTAATAGGGTTTTAATCAGTGAGTGTTATGTCATGTGTAATGACTGATGTTTGACCAGGAATGTCAGTAAGGGCGTCCTGAAAAGTTTGCAATAAAGAAGAGACTTGCTACTGTCTTTCTGTTGATAACTCCGAAGAAATAGTTACATTTTCCCATGATTCTGTTGAATGAAGTGGGATAACAGGAAGAGGAAGATTTACATCGGAGAAGGTAGCCTCTTCCTCCTGAAAAACTGATAGAGATGTATAGTGATTATGACGGACCGGAGGGTCGACTGTCGCATGAAACACAGACTGTAGGTAGTCTGGACACTCATGAAATTCTTTCAGCATATTAAAATGATAGGTTTTATGTTTCCCGTCAACATCGACAACATAGTCGACATCAGAAATTCTTGAGATAACAGTATAAGGACCCTTCCAGGAAATAAGAAGTCGATTGTCTCTACGAGGGAGTAATACAAATGCCTCATCACCAGGATAGAGTTGTCGTAGACACCTGTATCTATTTGCGAAGAGCCTTGCCTTCTCCTTAGCAGACTCAGATGCAGAGGTAGCTAACCTACACGAATCGATAATTTTCTGTCTCAGAGAAATGACATATTCGTAGGAAGATTGAGTGTCGTCATTGATATCATCAGCAGTTAATAAGTCATGGAGCAACGACATGGGACCACGAAGTTGCGCACCAAAAACGAGCTCGAAAGGTGAAAACCCCGTATGCTCCTTTGGCACTTCTCTACACGCAAAAAGAGCAGCGGGTAAAACCCTGTCCCAATCCTGAGCATGGTCCTCAGTTATCTTTCCAAGTAAATTCTTAAGCGTTCTATTCTGACGCTCGACTAACCCGTTTGACATAGGGTGATAAACACTGCTTAGAGATCTTTCAATGCGGAGCATGGCCATTACCTGAGACATAGAGTCTGACACAAATTGTGTGTCATGATCAGATAAGATTTGTTTGGGAAAACCCAGACGTGAGAAAATTAGCCAAAGAGCATCTGCCACATCAGCAGAAGAAACGTTCTTAAAAGGTATAGCCTCTGGCGAACGTGTACACATATCGATACATGTAAGGATGTATTGGTGTCCTCTTTCAGACTTAATTTTAAAAGGACCAATAATGTCAATTGCCATTTTTGAATATGAATGTCTGCAGCTTGGATAGGTGCTGCATGGCGTGGACCTCGTGACTTAACCTCCTGACATATCTTACAGGAGCGACAATAAATAGTTATATCTCTGTTTACGCCCAGCCAAAAGAAGGAAGATAGAACCCTAGATTTAGTACGGGAAAATCCCATATGTCCTGCACATTGAGAGTCGTGGGCAAGTTGCAAGATCCGAACTCTCATGTCAGTAGGTACAAGAATTTGTGAACGTATGGACGAAGTAGAACCCCGTACCATTCGAACTAGTACTCCATTCTTAATTAAGAACCAATATTTAAGATTTGTGTCACAATTTGCATTATCTTGTTTAACTAGGAGAAAATTTTTTTGCAATGATGTATCATTTTGCTGAAGTTTGTTAAAAGACTCTCGTGAAATCACGGAGTGAGCATGCTGATTATGTACTTCATTAATTTCAGCAGATGGAGTCTGTAACAGATTTTGAGCTTGTGCTCTAGTAGTGACTGCATAAGCAGCCTGAATGTTTTGCTCTTCCCAGATAGCAATCTGTTGAGGAGTACAATCCTTAATTCCATGTATACGTCCGACGATAAGGTCTGTAATAGGATTCGGGAGCATACATGCGTGGACATGTCCCGTAAAAAAGGGAGTGGCTATGTGGATGATAGCAGTCGGAAAAGTTTTAACTGTCCCACCAAATGTCACACATTTCACTACATCTCCAGTGGCACAGGAAAGATCTATGAGAGACTGCTTAACCCCAACCGTTGTACATCCATAATCAAAGAAAACTGAGACAGGATTATTATTCACAAACCCCTTATGTAGATTAAGAGACCCTCTTCCGTCATGCGCAGCTAAGGCAGGAAGAGTGGGTAGAGGATGACCGCAACTCAAGGTAGTTATAGCTGTAGGTTTGAACAAAGTTGTTCACTCTTGGCACTGAGATGCTCTCTCGAAATCGAAAGCAGAGCAAGCAGTAGCATTAGAGACACTATTATCATTGTTACCTTGATCATTAATAAACTGGGGCTCTTGTAGAGCAGAGTTAGCATGGCGATGCGATCTATTATTTGGAGATCTACCGTCATACCGCAATCTATCGCGACTATTATCTCTATTGGGAGCATTGTTATTTGCTCTATTGAAATTATTGTTCTGAATTGAACCCCAGTTAGCATTATCACGATTACTATTTCCCCTTTGATCAAAATATCTATTCGAAGGATTTTGTTGTCTCTGAGAAAAATTATTGTAGGATTGATAATTTCTATTGTAGTTACCCCTTCCAAAATTTCCATAATTGTTGGAACCAAAATGTTGAGGACTGTTAAATTGTCTCCAGTTCCTTGAAGAAGGAGAATTACTACGTGATGGACCTCCTTGGTACTGTCCAACATCACGATTATTTCTCCTACCAAAAGTGCGATCCGCACTTTGAAATCTACTGCGCAAATTAGGACCATATGGTATTGCTGAAGCCATGGGTAAACCTTCTCTGACCTCAGAGTGGCTAACAGTCACATTTGGGTGTGCAGTGACGTATTGGCGACAGTATTGTTACATATCTTTCAAGTTTGTAGGTTTTCGCTCGTGTAAAAAAAAAAGAAAAGAAGCGTTTACAGACGACTTGACATTGTCACGAAGTAATAAATCCATGAGGGTTTCGTATGTATGTTCAGTTTTTGAAAGTTCCACCCAACGTGAAAAGATAAGGCGAATATTTGCTATAAAGTCTGAAAAATCTTTCCCTGTCTCTGGCAATAGAGACTTAAAGCGTAGGCGATAACCGTCTTCATCCAGTTGGTATTTTTTTTAACAAGACCGCTCTGACAACATCATAGTTATTCTCGTGAGGGCCCTCCAACATACTTATAGTGTTCAAAGCTTCACCCTTAAGTATTTCCATAAGTCGTGCACAATATTCCGACTTGTCTGTCTTATGAGTTTCGCATGCAAGTTCAAATCTATTCAGATAGAATGAAATATCGCCATAGGCAGAGTTGAAAGTAGGCAATCTGATTTTATAAGAAGTAGTATTTGCCTTATTAGAAGTTGTTTGATTGTTTGTCTCATTTTTTGTATTACCAATATTCACTACCATTATTTTCTCCAGTTCCATGGATAAGATCCTTTCATCGTGTAGTCTTTGGTTTTCTTCAGCTTGCATCTGAAGTTTTTTTCTTCCATTTGGATGTGCATTTTTTTCTCTTCCATTTGCTGTTCAATTTTTTTATCTTTAGCCTCTAATTTCTGTTTTTCCATTTCCATTTGCTGTTGAATTTTTCTATCTTCAGCCTCTAATTTCTGTTTTTCATTTTCCAACTAAAGTTTTCTCTCTTCTGCCTGCATTTGCAATCTTCTATCTTCAGCCTCCATTTTCTGTTTGTTTTTTCTTCTAACTTCTGCGCCTTGGCATATTCGACAAGTGCGAATTCTTTTACTTCCTCAGTAGTCATACCAAGGGATTTTCCTTGTGTAATGAAATAATCCAAACTAGACATTCTGCTGTATTTTACAAGATATGTAAGTAATGTAAATATCCAGGAGACACTCACTCTATCCCAACTTCGTGGGGGACAAGTCCTTGCTTAAGAACTTGTACAATTACCTTTTCAACTATTAATAATGTTATTAATCAACTATATATATATTATGCATTATAATATTGACAGTGCATGACAAAATAGATAGTACAAACAAGAGTGACAAAGACAAGATATAAAGCACAAATGACCACGTTCGCAGAATCAACTAAACCTGAAAGCAAAACCAAAGAAAAAATATTGCAAAGATTGCAATGACACTGCGAAAAGTATAACAATACAAGCACAGAATGTCACAACAGAACGCAAACGTCGGCCCTTATCTTCAAAGAGGAAAACTTCCAGCCTCCGAAACAACAACAATGATGGACATCGGCTATCACACTGTCTGAAGAACCGCAATGTAGATAGCTCCAGGTAACCCCACGGTGACAATGGCCTTGAAACGAAATTCTTGACACAGGGTGACGTCTACTTGAAACTGCACAGGAAACAAGAACTGGAAACACTGCAAGTCCTGACTTGAACAACTTGCGCATCACTCCATAATAGCCCCATATCACTGGCGACCACTTTATGTTAGTGGTTGTTCTGAGGAATACAGTTCAACTTCTGTGGGTACCATAACGCCCCATATCACTGGCGACCACTTTATGTTACTGTGTAGTATTGGTGGTAACACCTTCTGCAGAATGTTTATGGTGGTGGGTGTGTGTTGGGTTACTGACAGAGACAAGTCAGTGTGGTCGGGCTTACGGGTGGCCGACATACACTAAATAGGTATACATCCAGATACGCGAATGTCATAAGTAGGTTCATAGGTTAGATATCCATAGCACACACACTCACCCATAGCAACATTGGATCAGGAAGCAGGAACTAGTATAAGGTTCTACACAGTTTATTGACTACACAGCAACAATCACGTCAGGGACAGCACACTTCACAGGTAACAGTTCACGACAAATCATAAAGCATCAACAGTTCACCATATCCTCATACAGCCTCAGTTATAACATATCCATGGAACAATCCCTTCAATAAACAGAACTTAAGTAAGCCATTATATACTAGGCTTAGAATCAATATGAATATATACTCTCTCTATCTTCAGTTGAGTCGGCGTCTGTGGCCTAATGGATATGAACGCAGTTTCATAATCCAGATATACCAGGTTCGAAACCTGCTGCAGGCGGTTTGGTAGCAGATCGCTTTGTGTGGATTTTTAACAATGGTATAAGTGCCGTACCGTTCAGAAAGCAATGGCAAACTACTGAATGAAAAAATTGCCTAGAAAAATCAAAAACAGCCAATAAAAGCTGGGGTTGATTGCCACGTCCTGTAAAGGATAAGCAACTAACTTTATCTTCAGTTGAATGCACAGTACATAATAAGTAAGCCGTAATATCCCTGGCTTAGAATCAATATGAATATATATTCTCTCTATCTTCAGTTGAATGCACAGTACATAATAAGTAAGCCGTAATATCCCTGGCTTAGAATCAATATGAATATATATTCTCTCTATCTTCAGTTGAATGCACAGTACATAATAAGTAAGCCGTAATATCCCTGGCTTAGAATCAATATGAATATACATTCTCTCTATTTTCAGTTGAATGCACGTACATAATAAGTAAACCGTAATATCCCTGGCTTAGAATCAATATGAATATATATTCTCTCTATCTTCAGTTGAATGCACAGTACATAATAAGTAAGCCGTAATATCCCTGGCTTAGAATCAATATGAATATATATTCTCTCTATCTTCAGTTGAATGCACAGTACATAATAAGTAAGCCGTAATATCCCTGGCTTAGAATCAATATGAATATACATTCTCTCTATTTTCAGTTGAATGCACGTACATAATAAGTAAACCGTAATATCCCTGGCTTAGAATCAATATGAATATATATTCTCTCTATCTTCAGTTGAATGCACAGTACATAATAAGTAAGCCGTAATATCCCTGGCTTAGAATCAGTATGAATATATTCTCCAATTATCAAATATTCCTTTCCCAAAAGGATATATGCTGGAACACACTAGCAAAAATGGTAAAGCGTCAATTTTCAAGCTCTGCCATCAAAGTTCTGTCCCGAAATATCAGCTGCTCAAAACAGCTCAGTACAATTCATTCAATTGCTGCAATGAACAGCAACACAGAAGAACCCCGAAGGAAGTAATGAAACAATGGAAAGAATATTTCTCACAACTCCTGGATGGTGAGCAAGGTGAAGCATCAGAAATGATAACCACTAGCACAAAAAAGAAAACCAATGATGGTGAAGATGACATAAAGATGGAGGAACTGAAGGCAGCACTGGAGAAAATCAAGAAGGACAGAGCATCAGGCGTCCCATTACTCTTAAGGGTCCTACAGGCAGCGTGGTGCAACAAGACCATACCAAAGGATTCTTAGATTGAAATCACAACACCAATTTTCAAAAAGGGTGACAATCAACAATGTGGAAACCATAGAGGCATATCCCTTCTCAGTGTCCCTGGTAAAATCTACTCTAGAATCCTAGAGCAGAGACTCCGACGCCTAGCTGATCCACAATTGGATGAGGTCCAGTGCGGATTCCGAACAAACCGAAGTACTCAAGACCTAATTCACACTCAGACAGCTGAGTGAAAAGGCCATTGAGTATAAGAGTGAGATCCATCTTTGTTTCATAGGGTGTTTTACAGGGTCCCCTGGAGCAAACTTTAGGACTGTTTGGCAACGAAGAACATTCCAGCACCTCTGATTCATGCTATACAGAGCTTCTACAAGTCTTGCAGAAATTATGCGAGGACAGCAAACCATAAGTCAGAAGAGTTCAGGACCACCACTGGTGTAAGACAAGGTGATATCCTGCCACCTTATCTTTTCATACTCTTCACTGACGATGTCATCAAGGCATGTAAGGAGAGAAGAAGAAGGTATTCAGTGGGGTACTGGAAGATGAGACAGGTCTGTATTTCAGAGCTGGCATTTGCTGATGATGTTGCCCTGATTGCTAAATCAGAGGCGCATCTCCAATCCAACCTGCACATCTTGAAGGAAGAGCTGGAGAAGAGAGGGATGGTCATAAGCAGCTCTAAAACAAAATCCACGGTGATATCACGAGAAGAAAGAAAACATCAGATTAAGCTGGGAGAACAGGTCCTGGAGCAGGTCGACCACTTTAAATACCTTGGAGCTATTATAGACCGAAAGGGAGGCATCAAAGTAGAGTTGGCCACTCGAAAAGCAACAGCTGGGAGACTTTTTCAGGTCATAAATCGAGGATTCCTCTGCAAGAGATAGGTTGGTAAGAAAACGAAGATGGCTATATACCGCTCCACCTATGTCCCAGTCTTATATGGATGAGAGTCATGGGCAATGACTGCAGCCCACAAAAGCCAGATCCAAACCTCAGAAATAAGGTATCTGAGGAAGGTGGTTGAAGTAACAAGAAGAGACGTGGTCTGCAACCATGATACGTCAAGGCCTTAAATCCCACCCCTTGCAGACACAAGTAGAACAGTCCCAACTAAGATGGTTTGGCCATGTCTGCAGAATTGGAGAAGATCGGCTACCACGACACGCATAGGAAACAAAGAGTCAGGGATCCAGACCCCCAGGACAACCCAGTCCGCTGGGAGGACAACATTAGACAATCTTTGAAGGACCGAGGACTAGAATGGAACCAGGCCAGTAGGAAGACAGCCGATAGAATAGTCTGGCTGTCTCTCTCCCAAACCTCTACACCTCACGGTAGAATTGGAACGACTACGTAAGTAAGTAAGATTGTTATTGCTCTGCTTGGATTTTGGAACAAAATTCTTGTTCCGATTGATCGTGTGAAAAAACGACTTCATGATCATACCATGAACTTTTACGAAGTTGCTTATGATTTAAAAGCCCTTCCAAATTATTTTTTGAGCAATCAAGAATCATTGGCCAGTGAATCTGTTGAAGCGGGGCTGAAACTGTGTGATGAATGGGGTATTTAAGTAGAAAGATGTACCAGAAATAAGAAAGAAGTGCCCTTTAAACCAGCCAAGGATGTAGGGATCGCTGCAAAAGAAGAAATGATGAGAATAAAAGAAAAAAAATTGTTCGTATCCAAAATGAAATGAAAGATTTGTCGGTCTTCATGTCTTGGATTCAAAAAATTGATTTCTTTAGAATGTTAAAGTGTTATTGCTTGATTCAAATGAAAGCAGCAGCAATCATGACCTAAATATCTTGAACAAAAGTTGTCTCAGCCTTGGACATTTTTGCTCCAACATGTGACACACATCAGGGAGTATTTTTTATTATTTCTATAGTTTCATGTTCTCCACTTAATTCTCATTTTCTTTCCCTCCTGTCTCATGTTTGTCTGTCCCTGACAAAGGCCTTGTGGCCGCAACGTAGGATTTTTCTGGTCTTTTCTCTATGTAAGACGTATTGCTATTTGTGTGTGTGTGTTTTGTTTTTATTCTACTGTATCCATACCAAGCAGGTATTAGAAGAGAAAGACAGACTGTTGACCAGGTAATCGTTTTGTGCAACAAATTGCTGATGCTTTCTTGGATAAAAACCATGTGGCCGCAGTTTTCATAGACCTCAAGCAGGCATTTTACCGAGTATGGAGAGATAGTCTATTCTTCAAGATGCAGAAGATGGGCATAGAAGGAAACATGTTTCGGTGGATAAAAGATTTCCTCACAAATCGAACCATCTTCAAAACGCTCAACGGAACAACATCAGGAAAAGGCAATCCAAGAAGGTCTGTCACAAGGCTCGACCTTAAATTGCACCCTTTTCCTCATATATAAACGACCTGGAAGACCTTCAAACTAAACTGTGTACTCGCTGCTCTAAAATTGTGATCAACACGAGTAAGACAGTCTACACTATATTCACACTCAGCAACAAAACAGTAAGAAGAGAACTGAATTTAAGACTTGATGATATAAAGCTAGCTAAGACAACAATCCGACTTATCTGCGGATACAGCTAGATAGCAGACTGACATACAAAACACATGTTGACTCTATAATTACAAAGCGCCCTTGAAGGCTGAACCAAATAAAGCGATTGAGGAGCCAACTAGTGCACCTTACGATAACTGTACTCGGATACATGCCCTCAGTTTTGGATTACTCTCTACCCCTGCAAGCCGCTGTGAGCCCAACACTTATACTAATACTAGATTGCATACAAAACCAGGCACTCAGATTAATCCGCGGAGGCTTGCGAACTACCCCGACCAGCGCGTGTGAGACATCCACCAATGTAGAACCCCTAGAACTAAGGAGAAAGAAATCAGTTATCTTAATGGTAGAAAGATTCTTGCGAGCTGACAAGGAGAACTCCTGCAAAAATGTTATCAGCGACCACAACTCGAAGTACCGAACTAAAAAGACCTTATTCGCTAGAAGCTACCAAGAGATTTTAGAGAAGCACCACGTACCAGAAACTAGACTGCTTACTCAAGCTGTGCCTGACCTACCACCCCGTTTAGAACTTAAAAAACCAATGATATGTACAAACCTTCTGCAACCCGCAAATAAAAGCCTCATATCTACCCTGCTGAAAATATTTGCGATGGAAACCATCTGTCAATATGAAGAAGATATTATCCATGGGATAAGCTTTTAATTAAAGATTCTTGCGAGCTGAGACTCAGATTCTCTTCCCTGCGAAAATCTGCAAAGATTATAAGAACCTGCGCGTGAGACAACCCATCGAACCCTAAAAAGCCTTAATATCCTAGAAAATACAAGAGATTCAAAAATGGCAGAAGCCCACGTAGGAGCTGGGACAAGGAGAACTGGTGCAAAAAAGCCTGACAGCGAAACAATAGTCGATATGCCGTAAAAACCCTTAACTTAAATGGCCCTAAAGCCCTCTTTGAATCAAACGAAACAGAAATGATGCTGTAGTACAAGCTCAGACTCGCTGGCCTGAACCTTGGAACCCCGTTTAGAACTTAAAAAACCAATGATATGTACAAACCTTCTGCAACCCGCAAATAAAAGCCTCATATCTACCCTGCTGAAAATATTTGCGATGGAAACCATCTGTCAATATGAAGAAGATATTATCCATGCTTACACAGATGGATAAGCTTTTAAAGCAGCCATAAATGCTGGATATGGAGCCATAATCATCCTACCCAATACAGAAGAACCCGTCAAAATGGCAGGCCCCTGTGGTACCTGGTGCACAAACTACGAAGCTGAAATAGTCGCCATTCAAAAAACCCTAACTAGAATCTTTGAAATCTTTGAATCAAACGAAACAGAACCAAATGATGATGTAGTATTCTCAGACTCGCAGGCTGCAATCTTGGGAACAGATTGCTGGAAAACCAACACAATCAATACTATCTAGAAGAATCAAGAAATATGAACCTGTATGAAACAGAAATCGAAATGCAGTGGATACCTGGCCACATAGACATCACGTTGAGTGAAGTAGCTGATAGACTGGCAAAGAAGGGAGCAAAAATTCCACAAATTGACCAACCATTGCATATGTTAACAATAAAACAAATAATCCAAAACAACTGTAAAGAAGGATGGCTGACCACGTGGGTACACACTAAAACAGGTGTCAGCAGTGGATAGGTTTTGGTGATAGTTATGAAGAATCTCTCGAGTTGTAGCTGGTGACTACCAGAGGTGTTATTACTCGAAGGAAAGTTGTATTGCAACCCAAGTTCTTTAGTACTCACAGCAGGCTGTCACGTTATATATTTCTCCTGATACTTCCAACTCCAACGTACATATCAAGTAACTCTCTTGGTTTTATAAAACCGTTTTATTTATGAGTCCAACTGGACTATCTCCAAAGTTCATTCAATTTACACAACTCAATAATCTGACTATTGACGGCTAGAACGTTCACATTCCAAATAGAGCATTATTCCTTTATAAAAACGACTGCATTCATGAAACGCTGTCCAAAAACCAATTGCAATTACTGGTATGCTTCTACCGAGACTTCAACTATAAACTTCATAGTTAAAGGTTAACATAATGTTCACAAAACGTATCGGGAGGTACAAACCGTGATAACAGTAGTCGTAAAACAAATCCCCTAACATAATATATCTTGACTTGGTCGTAGAAACAGTTTCACTTGCATGAGGGGATAGTTTACAACTTCTAAAAGGAAACTCACCGATATGCAAGACTGTGATGTATCTCGCTAGGAATCTAGCTCTGAACTGTCCTTATAATAGTATTCAAGCTCGTGCGATAGCCTTTTTCACACGATCACTAAAGTGTCACAACAATGTTTGCCTAGGTCTTCGCCTATTAATTAAGGGGAACTAAAAACACAAAGTATGTAATCATGACATCATATTAAAACAATTGAAAATTATGTGAAAACAGTAAATTTTCGTCATAGAAAACCTTACACACATGTGACTAAGTAAACAGTAGGCACATTATGTAATATAGTAATCAACTAATAAAACGATAACGTAGGATATGTGGGAAGGAAGCGGGATAACAATATTATGAACACGATATAACTCAAAAACATTATCAACAACTGTTAATTGAACATGTACCCAAAGTAAAAACATGTGATAATATGGCATCAACGTCAAGGAACTCGTTCAAAAAATAGCACATTATGGAAATCAACTGGAGGTGTCAGTAGTGTATGTGGAAGTGTAGATGATATTTGTGTAAAAATGAGGCGAAGGTCTGTGAAAGGCATTAATGTGGGTGGTAAACGATGTGTGCGAAAGTAATCCAAGTGTCCTTCAAATTTGATGATCGTGTTTGTGATATGAAAATCAATAATCGCCAATACATATTTAAAAAATGTCTCATCGCTGTGTCTATACGCTGTGTGTCATTATACAATGTCTGAATCGCAGAGTTAGAAAAACTTACTAACTGTATAACGATACTCTGCATAAGATTGATGTGCAGTCAATTAGAATTAACAGCTGTATACGTGTTATTTACAGTTTTAAGACTGGCGTTTCGGACATGGTGTATGAGCTGTTGATTATCTGCAATGGTACGTACGTGTGATGCGTGATTGTTTATGTTGTCATCGGTGGAAGTCCCCCCTGAAAAAAAACAAAAAAAACTGGAGCTTGGCCAATGAATCGTATAATAGCTCTACGATATCTACTTAAAGTATTGAAAACTAGTTTGTATGGCAACTAAGGTTTCTAGTAACTGTAAGGTCTCTACTCGACATGGTCGATAAAGACACGTAAGGATGAAATTGTAATACAATGTAATTATTTATAGTCTCAGTAATATACTGATTTATCATGCTAAACGAGCGCATAGTATCTTATAATTCCGACTGAAGTGGCCGTAAGGAAGTGACAAGAGTAATCGTCCATCTAGATGAGGAGTCGGATACGTCCTTGATCTTCTAAAACAATGTTGCATCACACCACAAAAGATTGCTGGCCGGATGGGGTGTGAAAACTATCGCGAAGTGCAAGGTCAAAAGAATGATGGAACAACTCATCATTCTGAAAAAGATTAAGAAAAAGACAATTATAAATATTAGTGTTTGGCAAGCAACATTCTGGCCAATTCTAGTAATGCGACGTCTCGTGATGATAATCGCTGATCATATTGAGGGTTGTCTGTGTGAGAAGTAGTCGTGGTAATGTGAGTTAGGTGTTCATCAGGGTTACGAGGTGTGTACCGTCCGAAGAGGAGGTGGAAAATTTTCGACGTTTTCTTCGAACTCGCAGCCGTACGTGTTCCTGTGTAGGTCTAATCAGCTTCGTCAATGGAGCTGAATCAGTGGAGGACGATGAGTAATGGCGTTTAACAGCGCATCGAGTAGGTATGTCGATATCAATATCAGAATGGATATCTTCAGACACGGAGAGTGGTGGTAGTGGGTCAGAAGTGATATCTCTCCATGATTCCGCTGTGATCGTGGCAGAGGAATCAGTCTGGTCATCTGGTGTAGGTGGTTGAACCGGAATCGGAGATGAGGTCATGTTGGAGTGTTGTGGAGAAGAATATTCACCTTCGGTATGTGGTTCAGTATGACTTCGTAACCGAGCATTGCGTTGTTGTATACTCTGTCGTAATTCTTTTAACGGTATGTCGTCTTCTTCGGATGAAGTGTCTCGTTCCTTTCTATTACCCTTCACGGCTTTGTGAAAGCTGTAGGGATATCGGCATGTAATTAGTAGGGGAAGTATGTTCCGAAATTCTGTAACCGTCAATCCAGCGGTTATCAAACTTTGAGTCACAAACATATTTCTTAAAGTATACAGGGTCTCCAATGGCGAACGTGTCTAATGTAGCATTCTTGTCACGCAACAACTTCCGTTTGTGGAATGCTTTGATCGCATTCCTGTGTGCCACGCAGTGAGCACGATGTTTTTCTTTAAGTATGATCTCTATTGTCGGCGTCTGTGGCCTAATGGATATGAACGCAGTTTCATAATCCAGATATACCAGGTTCGAAACCTGCTGCAGGCGGTTTGGTAGCAGATCGCTTTGTGTGGATTTTTAACAATGGTATAAGCGCCGTACCGTTCAGAAAGCAATGGCAAACTACTGAATGAAAAAATTGCCTATACAAATCAAAAACAGCCAATAAAAGCACGGGTTGATTGCCACGTCATGTAAAGGATAAGCAACTAACTATGATCTCTATTGGATTGTCACCCAAGTATCTTCGCTGGGGTGTGAGTAGATTATCCAGAGGGAATATAGGTTCTCTGCCATAGAGTAGAAAGAAAGGAGAAAACCAGTGGTATCGTTGGTATTGAATCGAATCGCCTCTAATGCATGGTGTAGATAAACGTCCCAATATTGAATGTTCCCTTCGATGTACTTTGCAAGGATATCATGGAGTGTGGCATGCATCATTTCATTCCTTCCATTGGATTGAGGGTGGTAAAAGCTGGTTGTCGTATGTTTGATATTCAACTTCCTGAATGTTGATTTGAACGGATCGCCCGTGAATTGTTTACCATTATCTGTAATCACTCGTTTGGGGGTATCCATGTCTGGGTACAAATTCAGTGAGGAAAACATCAGTAAGGGCAGCGGAAGTAGCGTTTGGAAGATGAAAACATTCAGGCCAAACTGAGTACTGGTCAACTATGTGTAGGATGTACTTGTTGTTAGACATAGTGATGGGGTATGGACCTGATAAATCGATACTGATTACTTCCATGCGGAAATTGGAGGGGGTCATTTGTTGTAGGGGAACTGTCGTAGCCTTCATGTTACGTATCTTACAAGTCTTGCAGTGAGAGATGTAATCTATCACGTCTTTGGAGAGAGTGTCCCAATAGTATATCTTCTTTATAATATTCAGAGTTTTATCTCTTCCGAGAGGACCGTTGTCATCGTGAAATTGAACTAAGACTTTCTGAACAAGGTGACTGGGGATGTATTTCCGCAATGAATTATCTGACTTGTCATCAATGTATTAGAGGACACCATCATCAGGAAGGATGATAAAATGTTTGAACTTCGTGGGGGTAAATTTCACTTGTCTGATCAATAGTGTAAGTTCAGGGTCTTTTTCCTGTTTTATCTTCATCAAAAGGAGTAATCGTAATAGAAGCGGCTGATGTGTCGTCAGGGGAGGTATCCACTCTTAGGCTGAAATCAATAAGATTAATTTATTTGCTATTGTCATGTCTATCTGTGAGCACAGCAGATGTATCGGCGTCATGAGTTTTATCTACTTCACCAATTGGATAAGGAATCCGTGACAATAAGTCAGCACAGGTGTTGAGAGTGCCTACAATAAATTCGATTTTGGCATCGTAACTTTGTAAATTTAGCGCCCAGGTTTGTAGCTTTTTCATCTGTTCTCTAGTCTTCGCTAACCAGTTTACAAGGGGTTGGTGGTCTGTCTTGATAGTGATGTCAGTACCACGGAGATAGAAATCTGCACGGCGTAATGGATGGCAAAAGCCTTTTTTTTGTTGTGGTCCATCTACGTTTCGACTTACTCAATGCATGAGAAATAAACGCTATTGGTTTTTCGTTAGGAATATTCGGTAGAATAGGAACATCTTCTGGTGGGCTATGTTGAACAAGGCAGGCACCGATAGCATTCTGCGACGCGTCTATGTATAAAATCATCGGTTTGGACGTGTCTGGGTGAGCAAGCAGAGGAATGGTGGTCAATGCATTTTTCAAGTAATCAAACGCTTGCTGACATTGTTCAGTCCACCGAAATCTTGCATCTTTCTTTGTGAGGTCTATCAGTGGAGCTGTGGCGCGTCAGAAATTGACAATGTGTCTGCGATAGTATGAGCAACATCCAAGAAAACCTCTGACATGTCGTACAGTAGTAAGGGTGGGCATGTCTCGAATAGCTGATACTTTCCCGTCATCCGGTCTGATGCCATGGGGATTAATAATGAATCCAAGATATTTGGTTTCGCTCTTGAAGAATTCACATTTGCTCAGTTTCAACTTGATGTGATGATGCCTGAGTCATTGAAATACCTTTTTGACATGTTCTAAGTGACTTTCTATCGAACCAGGAGTGTGGATCAAAATATCATCGACGTAGGCTAGTGCACAATCCTGCATTCCACGGAGTACCTCATCCATTAAGGACATATAAGTTTCAGGAGATCCTTTCAAGCCAAATGGCATAACATTCCAAGAATAACTGCCATTGTGGGTGCAAAACGTGGACTTTTCCTTGGCATCTCGAGTCATGGGAATACACAAAAAACCCGAACGGGCATCATGGGTGGGGAACCAGTTCGATTTCCCAAATGTGGCTAAGATGTCGTCTACTCGCGGAAGTGGGTATGAAATGGTGCGAGTAATTTTGTTCAGTGCGCGATAGTCACAACAAAATCGATGTGACCCGTCTTTTTTGTTCACAATAACGATAGGCGAAGACCACTGGGAGCGGGATCGTTCAATTATTCCGGCTTCTAACATTTCATTGATCGCTTTTTCAACCATTTCCCTGTTTTTGAGTGGTTTATGATAAAGTTTCAGATGAATGGGAACATCAGTGGTAGTGTGGATGTTCATTTCGACAGTGCTAGTTCGTTCCAATTCCATATCGGAGAGAGCAAAGATATCGTGATTTTCTCGAACAAATTGTTGTAACCTGTGGGAGTGTGGTTCAGTGGTATGCAGTTGTTCCATTAACTGTTCCAATCTGGTTGTCGTCAACTGGGGTGCTTTCTTGTATGAAACATTGGATGTTTGAATCGCGTTAATCTCATGACTGGGGGAAGGGAAGTGTTGGTGGAACCGTGTATGGGATCGGCGAGGATGACTTGGGATTGGAGGTTCGTAAGAGGGAGGAAGTGTAGTTGGGGATGTGAAAGAACCGTTGCGGAGTCTTCGAAAACGAATGTCTTTTGTCTTCTTGTCCATAAATGTCACGAATGATGTCTTGATCTATATCATCTGCATATCTTAGATCATTTTCGGAATCCTGGTGAGGAAAGGAAGTCTGTGCATAGTATTCTGTCCTATTTTTCCCATAAGTAGAACGTAGTATCTCTTGATCAATAGGGTCCGCGTAGGCATCAGAGTGGAGGTAGGGTGACCTATCACGCAGTCGATAATCATGAAAGCTCTCATTACGATAGTAGATTTTCTCAGTGTAACCTGCAGTGGGTGGATTGCTTCATTCCTAGTGTGTTTCGTTCACTTGCTTGATGTAATTTTAGGAGACAGCATGGGGTGTGAAGTGATAGCAAGCATGGAACGTGGGAAGGATGGGTATTACTCATGTGAGATTGTCGTCTTGGAGCTTCATGTTGGAACTGCTTATAGCTGGATTTCTGGAGGTGATCGACAGGATCATGTGCTGTAATTTGAGCAACTATGGCGCCTCTAGCAATGGATGCAGTTGTGCCAGTGGCATTAACAATCATTAGAGGAAAATCTCGATGAGTGGTGATGTTAGCTATCCCACCAGTGACTGTGATATGGGGATCATCATTGACATCTATTTCTGATAGTCGTGAAATATAGATTGATTGTCCTTTGTGGAAGTAAGGTGAGTTCTTGATTCTTCCTTTGACAAGAGTATGCGAATTAGGCTGTAGGATGACAGGCACAGTTAACCGAACCAAGGAGGCAATGTGGATATCGTCCTGGAGTGGAATGTATTCATTATTCACTCTGATTTTTTGGAGATAAAAATAGATTCTGACATTGTGTCGTGTAAGGAAATCCCGTCCGATAATGAAATTGCGAGACATTCCTCTGGTTATGATGAATGAATGGTTAATATTCTGTGAGCCAATACGTAACCGAATGTGTGTCAACTCCTCTGTTTCTTCTGTGGATTTAACACTGACGCTAATTTAATACTTGGCTCATTATCTAAGGATACGGCCACAACATGAAATGGTTGACACAGGAGGATAACACTTTCTATAGGAATTCCCTTTTAATTAAGCACCACACACAGTATAGCCACACACGGCTGAAACAATATGGAATACATAAAATACTGCCCGAGAAACTTCTCGAATTAATATATATCAAACTACTCCTAACAAATGACAGTATAACAGTATACAGACTTAGCGCTGAACAATCGCTCACTATGGCGAACTGGAAACTACACAATGGAAAAACCACTCCACTGGCAAATTATACCCGAAGGCCTGACAATAATAGCACTGGGCACTAAACCACTCCAGAATTATAATTATGTCCACTAGACCAAATCACTATAAACCGTAATCCACGTTCCATGAAAAGGGAACCACAAAAATGTCCGTCACTCTCTGACAAGGCCCAGCGTCAACTGTCTCTTTCGCGCCTTTTCCTTTTCCACCTTCCGGTGTCCCCGACTAACCCATTTTTCAAAGAGTTATCAGCGTTGCCAAAACCCGCTGATAACGATGTTGCCAATCTATTTTTCTAAATATGCCATGACAGTGTGCAGTGCCGATCGATTTTAAAGCTTGCCCTGTGACTGAAGACATGTATGTACGTGAAGGACTGAAACGTACCTTATGATGAATATTGTGGTACAGCTTCTCTTTAATCAAACTGACGGTGGCTCCGGTATCAATAAGCGCTCGATATGTATTATTTGCAATGACAATCAGGCAAGAACTGGGGTCTGGTATTAATATACAATTTTTCTGGTGCATCTGGTGGCCAGGGGAACTGGAGTTAAGAATGTTCTGTCAGTTTTGTTTGCTTAGTAGTGTCCGCATAAGGAAATTGAATGGTTTTTTTCTTCGTGTGAGACGGATGATGTGAACCTCTCATTATCGTCTCTACTAATGATCGGCTCTGCCGTTTCCCTGCAATTGTGGGTATGAATGGCCAAATGAGCTGTGTCTAGGTTGTCCACGAGAGTAATTGATGTGAGGCTGGTGGTGAGGATTGCTATGTCTAGATTGTCCACGAGAGTAATTGACGTGAGGCTGGGGTTGAGAAGTGCCTTGCGGTTGTTGCGTGTAGTGCGGAATCTGGCGACTATTCCGTGAAATATGTCCAAGCATTGCGCAATTATAACAAGTAATAGGTGTTAAATTGTGTATTTGTAGCAACCGTGAAGTCGTCGGAGCATTGCGTCGATCGTAATGTCCGCCATCATTCCTGTGGAAAGTATCGTAACTGTGTAGGTCACGATGATGTGCATCCTGTGAATAAGATGGGTACCGTAGATCATTGTCGTTTGTGCCTCTCCTCCATTGATGTCGATAGTGGTCTACTTCCATCGGTTCTGCAAAATAGTCTGATCGTGGTTCTCGTCCGATACGTTGATGAAGACGTTTTCTGACATTTTCTTCGCAGACTGCAGTCTGAAGCGTTTCGGTGATAGATTTGGAATCTTTTCTTAATAGGTGGAGTTTTAAGTTATCTGCCCAGAGACCATCGATGAAGATTCCGACCAAGTGCCTTTCTAATTCTTCGGAAGGAATTGATGCACCAAGGAAGGCATCCTCGGCTAGATTTAGTAACCGATCCCCAAACATTTGAACGGGTTCATTACGCTCCTGTTTAATCTTCCTAAGAAGTGTCATGCGTGCTGTGAATCGGATATGTTGGAGTAACGATTCATTAACTCTATGCGAAGGCTATCAAATGTTTCATCTGAAAAAGCCTTAATTCGGCGGCGTAAGAAATTTGTAACTAGCCCCTCCGAAAATAAAAATGCAATCCGTTTGCGGTCCGAATCTGAGGCAGAGTCAATATACGACGGAAATTTGTCCATTTCTATCAACCATTTTCTAAAAAGTGTGGGATCTCCCGAAAATGAAGTAATAACTGTTCGAATGGCATGAAACTTCGCAAAATGATCCACCTGATGAAGTGAGTCAGTAATCTCCTTCAAAGCCAATATGGTGGGATCCATGTCATGGGGTAACGGTACAGTATGCGGTAATATGAGTTGCTGTTGCTGCTGATTTTGTAACATTTGCTGGTGCAGCATTTGTTGGTGATGCATCTGTTGTTGTATTTGTGCTTCTGTAGCGCTAGTGGTGTCCATTATAAAATCGTAAACGAATGTGTAAATAGTTCAAACGGAATATTCAATTAGATAACGTAGACAGGGGCGTGAGCTCTTCACGGCGCCATTTATAAGTCATATGTCACCGGTGGATAGGTTTTGGTGATATTTATGACAAATCTCTCGAGTTGTAACTGGTGACTACCAGAGGTGTTATTACTCGAAGAAAAGTTTTATTGGAACCCAAGTTCTTTAGTACTCACAGCAGGTTGTCACGTTATCTATGTCTCCTGATACTTCCAACTCCAACGTACATATGAAGTAACTCTTTTGGTTTTAGAAAACCGTTTTATTTATGAGTCCAACTGGACTATCTCCAAAATTAATTCAATTTAAACAACTCAATAATCTGACTATTGACGGCCAGAAAGTTCACATTCCAAATAGAGCATTATTCCTGTATAAAATACGACTGCATTAATGAAACGCTGTCCAAAAATCAATTGCAATTACTGGTATGCTTCTACCGAGACTTCAACTATAAACTTCATAGTTAAAGGTTAACATAATGTTCACAAAACGTATCGGGCGGTACAAACCGTGATAACAGCATTCTTAAAACAAATCCCCTAACATAATATATCTTGACTTGGTCATAGAAACATTTCACTTGCATAAGGGATAGTTTACAACTTCTAAAAGGAAACTCACCGATATGCAAGACTGATGTATCTCGCTAGGAATCTAGCTCTGAACTGTCCTTATAATAGTATTCAAGCTCGTGCGATAGCTTTTTGCACACGATCACTAAAGTGTCACAACAATGTTTGCCTAGGTCTTCGCCTATTAATTAAGGGGAGCTAACTTTTAACTTCTAAGAGTTATCTTATCTTGACTAGTGTTTATATTACTTGCTAGTCTTGCTCAAGTACTTTGGTCTTTTAGACTTATTTCTAATGCTAACGTGATAACTTGCGTTAGTGTGGGCCGTACGGTCACACAGGAAGAAGACTTCATACACCTAACATCCCCATATAAGGAAGATGCTATCAACCATACTGAACGAAAATATCAAATCAGAATCTTCAGATAGAGGACAGGTCACTCTACACCAAATTGCCACAGAAAAAGAATATGTTCAGAAAATATAGCAAAATGTAAATACTGCCCAACCCCGTGTGAGACAGTAGAACACCATCTAATACTGTGCCTTGCACTCCAGGGATTGAGACAACTCCTCCTACCACACAACCCATCCATAGACAATACACTTTATGGCAGCCCAAAACATTAGATGAACTGCGCAGTACCAGATAATGGCATCAAGGTCACAAAGAGCTGACGCTCAATGACAGTGGATCAAAGTCAGTCAAGAAGTCACGTCTAGCATGGTCATTTTCAACTCCGGCATTGAAATCTCCATGGAGGATAATTTCATTCAGGCAGTCGTCCACTGGTTTTTGAAGCAGCTCGAAGAATTCTTCTTTGACTTCTGCTCGCTCATCTTCATTTGGCCCAAACAAAATGACAAGGTTCTTCTTTTTGATTTAGCACTATAATGCGCTCCGAGACAAACTTCTTTCCTTTAAATCTACCTGTTTTGGTTTTAGCCACGATACAACCCCGTTAGCTCTTTCGGTTGTGGGGACTCCACTTTAGAGCAGTATGTTGCCGCCGAGATCCATAACTCCTTGTTCCTTTTTCTTCGTTTCTGTCAGAACCAGTATTTCTAATTTTTCTTTCCACATCACCTCCAACAGCTCCTCTTCTTTCCTGGTAATATTCTTAATGTTCCAAAGTATGTAAAGAAGCAGAAGTGACATTAGATCATCATCTTTTATTAGCCAAATGAAGATGAAGCTCAGAAAGTATACAATAGTAAATAGCTACACACAACAGTTTAACGAATGATATCTCAGAAATCAAGAAACAAAAGAAAACGTTACTGTTACATTATATAAATAAATACCAAGTGTTACAACAATTATCTAGTGTATAAACAACTAGAAGACTCCTGACAATAAATTTAAAAAATGCATGTACATGTAGGCCACATTTCACAATGCGTGATGTGACATACACAGTCTGTGAAGAAATGTCTGCCCCTAGTTTTAAGGCTGCAAAAGATCGGCTTACATTACTTCTGGGTGGTAATGCACCAGGCACGCTTAATTTAAAGCCGATGTGGGTGTACCATTCAGAGAATCCACGTATTATGAAGACCCGACTTCCTGTTTTCTGGCGTAGGTGTAGGTGACCCAGACCCTTTTCAGTGAAAGGTACACTTTATACTTTTTCAGAGGTGACCCTACTATGTGCAGCAACTTGCCCAAAAACTTTGTTTTAGTCTTTGACAGTGCTGCAGGACATCCATCAACCATTGAAGATTTCCCTAACGACGTTTTAAATGTGAAGGTCATTTATTTGCCACCCAACACCAGCACACTGTTGCAGCCAATGGAACATGGCGTTATTGCGACCTTCAAGGTGTACTTTTTTCGTACGACCTTCAAAGGAATTGTCGAAGCATTGCTGGCATCTAACTCAGGGACTGTGGGAGACTACTGGATGTCCTACAAGAACCTCAGAGGCTATAAGTAACACTGCTGCAGTCTGGAAAGAGTTGTCGCAATCATGCACGAATGGCGTTGGAGGAAATTGTGACCTGATGCAACGTCTCACTTACTTCAGTTTGAGCCAGTTTCAGCAATGGCTGATACCACTTGGATGGCTGAGGATAATGGCTTGGACAAGGTTGACATTGATGATGTCAGTGAGTTGTTGCGAAGCTATGGTGAGCCTCTTTCAAAGGAGGACTTAGAGGAGTTGGCCGCACAACTGACTAAACAGGATTCTGAGGAGGAAGCGGAGGAGTAGAAGATTGTGCTAATTAATATTGTCAAGATGTAATTTTGAGAAAGTACTACTTTGTATGCTCCCGGTGTAGCGAGGTTTATAGCGTGCGTTGTTGCGGCAAACGTGATTGCAGTGTAAGTCGTTAAACTTTTGTGAGTTACATGTGATGCACTATGATTGTTATGACACGTGACTAAAATAGAAGTTATTATTGGCTAGAGTCAGCCTGGTGTGTGGAAGGTTAAAAGGTTAAGAAGTTTGTGGAAGGCGAGTTGACAGACGTTGTTGAAGGGAACGGAGGTGCCCCGTTGTTGCTGTTGTGTGGAAGAGCTTGTGTTTGTGTGTTTTTAGCTCTTGTACAGATCTATGTTATATCTGATCCAGGAAGTTGTCACAGTCCCATAAGTGATGTTAGTATTATTTGAGTACTGGTAATTTGTCGAGATAGACTGGTAGTTTCTTGTGCCTTTTCAGTACCTCAAATATATGGCATGTACTAACTGTGATTATATTACGTCAAGATTGACAGTCTTTGAGTTGACTTATTTATTGCTATGTGCAGTGGGAAAACTTGTCCTTCGGACAACGTTGCCATTATTGTTATTTTAGGTTAGTTCTTCGTCAGAAGTTAGGTCAGCGGTGAATTTTTTTGTCGCACGCTGTTTCATTTACTGACCATGTAGTATGATTGGTTAAGCCGTGTACAATTTGTCAGTTGCAGGCATTTATTCAAGTTTTGTTGCAGTGGTGTCTTTTTGTGTGTTGGTAAAGCACATTTTCCACTTTTCTATATGAGGACAGCGTAATTTTGCTTTGGTCAGAGATGTCGCCATGTTGCTGTAGCGGGTAATGCTTATAGGTCAAGTTTCGTGCACGGATGGGTGAGTTGTACCCAGTCAAGCGGAACGACTTTGTTGACAGTTTAAGCAAAGTTGTGAGTACCTAACTATCTGTTCAGTTTTATTTTGGCAGCTTACTGTTTCCAGTTTGGTAGTTTATAGTTTTCAGATGCTGCAATATCAGTATTTCAAGTCCATTGTTTTTGTAATTCTACAGTGTTGCCAGTAAATTCGTTTTGCGTCGTCCTGTCACGGGACAGAAGAATTTGTTGTGTTGTTGGCGGGCTCAGACAGTTGTGTGCCGCTTTTCAATGTGGCATTGGTTTGTTCATGTGTAGTTTTTGTCAGAGCTAAAGTATGGTAGTTCATGGCTTTTGGTAGTCCTTGTCGTGTTCCTTGACTATACGTGTCGGCAAAGTTTTTTTGTTGTTGCTAATGTTGTCATAGTGTATCATCGGTTCTTCACAGCTGTTTTGGCAGTTTGAAGTTATGTCACGTGGTTTATGAATCTCAGTTCCTGTCGTCAGTATCGGTCCCTGTTGTATCTGTTGGACACGTTTGCTGACGTGTCCTATACTGAGGTCATTGACTGTTGGCAGCCCTCCTGCCTGTGAAGACACGCCTGAATACGTCGCACATCATTACATGCTACTGAGAGAGTGATGCCAGACTGTTAGTGTGGATGTCTCTTGTTGCTGTGTCTGCTGCTACATAACCTCAGTCATTGTGACGGGATCCTAACCTACTCGTGCCACATGATGTGTGCTGTAACGGGGTGACTTGTGGGACGTAAACCTTTGCTGGGCTGGTGATGTGCTGGCGAGGTCAATGAGTTGCTGTGTGTTTCTGAGCTACTGGTATACTCATACCAGTACGACACGAGGGCTCTCTGACGTGCTTTCCTGCCCTTCTGACGTGTTCCAGTGTTGATGATGTACGCATAGCAGTGTAATACACGATCGTCTTGACTTGGTGCTTGCCAGGCCCCCTAAAGTGTGTTGCTATACTGCAGTGGTACTCATACCAGTACGATACGAGGTCTTCCTGATTTCCTACTTGCCTGGCTTCCTAACATGTGTTCCTTGCTGCTGTCTTACTCATATCAGTACCATGCAATGTCCGACTGACGTGTGATGTCCTGATCAGGCCGATGTGTGGCCGCATCAAGACCTGAAGTTTGCTTACTGCATGTATGTGTCCAGCCACAAGATAACACCGGACCATGGTGTTTGTTACTGAGCTGCGCATGAAAGCTCGGTACCGACCTATTCCAGTGACATTTTGTCCACATGTAATGAATTGGCGTGATGTGCTGTGCGGACCTGATGTCGAATGTCGATTTTTGACTTGTGAAGTAACCTACAGAGTACGTTTACTATACCCTGTTGGGGACAGGGCCTGTGAAGAATTGCCATTGAAGACTTGACATTTAAGAAATGACATTAAAGAAACGACTTTAAATAATTGACATTGAAGAAACGACATTGAAGAATTGACAGTGATGAATGGTACTATTTGTTATGCTATTGTATGAGCCGTGCTCGATGGTTCTACAGTGGTGTATTTCAGTGTTATTGATGTTCAGAATCAACATCACTCCACTTCGGGAAAACCTTTAGGTTCTCACCCCCTTCTCAGCTAATGGCGAAGGGTATGAGCGCTAAATGTTCATGTTGCGCGTTGGTTGTATTTACGCCGGATGCATCCTCTCATACATTCGTCCCTGCCAGTTTTGCGTCTAATGCCAAACTTCTGCAATCTTAGCCTTGATGATTCATCGATTGCAACGTCATTCTCTAACAGGCGTTCATTAATTGCCATCTGTATCTTTCTCTTGTCCATATCCAGTGCACCTGCTATATGTGCTCTTGAAATTAGTCTATCAGCTCTCTCATTACCGCTTCCCCCTGCATGACCAGGACAGTAGATCCACACTAGTTCTTGAAGATTCGAGGCTTCCATGGAAGTGTTCCATTCATGTCGTAGCCATCCATTTTGGTTCTTCCAAAGCATATACTGAGAGTCTAACACAATAACTGCCCTTGTTAATGAAGTTTCAGAGAACCACCTTAAAGCCGCAGTAACTGCCACTACCCCCATTTTCATGCTGGAGATTGTGGTCATGTAAGATTGGCCGTACAGCGGATGATGTTAGTGTTGATGGTACTTGTCGTATAGTGGGACTCGTCTCACTGTCCCGCAGTGGGCAGTTAGGTGTTGATGATGCTATGTTAAAACAAATCTTGACGATATAACATCACACGACAGACAGATGATGGGATGGAGAGCATCTGGCGAAAAGTACTGCACTCAAACAGCGGTGAACAACAAAGATGATGTTTATTTACAGCTAGTCATCAAAGCCGCTGAAAATCATAATTCATGCCTAACCTTTTCTCTGAAGCGGGTCATCTCCCATAATAACAATGTTCATAGGCAACTTTTGAAATAAATCTTCTCTCGCTCCATCATTTTTTTCTTATATAATCTGACGCTGTCTCTAAGATTACTAGCTCATCTACTGTTCTGTTCTTCTGGTTTCCTAACCCTTGATAAGGCCCGTAGGACTGCTGAAACTAATCGATGAATCTTTGATATAAGACTGGTCTAACCACCAGGGCTGTTTATTTGTATCAATAGTCACATGTTCTACGCTGCCTTTAGCTACTGTTTATTGTTTCTGCATCTAACACAACATACCTGTTCGTCTTGTAGTCTTGACAAATTTGTTAACACAATCTTGAACTGGCGACATTGTCTTTCTTGTCTTTATCTGTCATCTATTAAAGGTGGCGTTTGAGCGTCTTGTTGGTTCGGCAAAATAATTTGATACAATACTGTGACCACAGCAACCAACCACCTTCAGTGGCTTGTTCGCCAGAATGAACCATCCAACATCGCTCGCCACTACACAACTTTTAAATATAGCAAACTTGCTATCCTACGCTAAGCGCGTTTCCAAATCAGATTTTTCTCATCTTCTCCCAGATTTTACATTTTCCGCGTTCTTTGCTAAAATGTGTTCACCCTCGCAACACTCTCGTGCGTGTTTATTTTTGATCGCTCACCAAAACCTTTCAAGGGACGTAATTTAAAGTCATCTCCCTTTGCTGATTAAACTCAAGACCCATACAATCTTCTTTAATCACATTACTATGCAAAACAGTCACACCATAATTTAGAACTCACATGAAATACCAAACCAAAACACCAAGCTATATCTCCCAAAAGGGGACCTATGGAGTTACCTCCCTTCCCTCAAAACACCCTTCTGCTCATTTCACTTCCCCTTTGTCGTGAATTATTCTAATCCCCATATATAAATTAAAACGTAAATGCAAAGCCTAACAAATAAATTTAATAAAAGGAAAGAAGAATGGTAAAGAACAGTGCTGTCACAATGACTGTACTCGAAATCCCCCTTGTTTTCTACTTCGTCGGCAAATTGTAACGCTTTCACGTTGATAGTAAAAGCCTACTGTATTATTACCCGCTTTCTTCAATGAAACGTGTACTGTATTTCTTGGAAAAACCTTGAGATACGCAAGCTGATCAATGACCTAAATTTAATATTTCATTCATTCCATTTTATACACGGCGTAACTAAAAGACAGATGGACTAAAGGATAGAGAGAAGGGAGAGGCAGAAAGCAGGGACACCTGCCACACTAAACACGCGTCGCGCGATACACAATTGCTGCCATCACGCGTGTAAGGCCACATGCACTAACTTTATTTCAAATCGACAGTGATAAAATTCACTACCCATACCAGAGTTAGGTTTTAAAATCCTGAAAAACGCTTATTGGGAAAGATGACATTAGATGGGTTTACGTTTGAAAACATGACAGTACCCAGACACCACATGGGGATTGAAGTGAACAGGAGGTGGTAGAAAATGCACATTTTGAACGCAGCCACCTAGCTCCCTTAAATTCGTATATTTGGGTTCCTTAGGTTTGCTGACAAAGAATATGTAAAACGTTACGCAAATAGTCTAGGAATTACCAAGTTATGGCCAAAATAAAATAGTGGGGGTGCCTGACAGCATGAAATCATTTCTGCTCATAAAATTTTTTTATAACGTGTTTGAAGAAACATTACGTTACGGAAATAGCCTACCATGTTAACTCCTATTTGATTGGAGCGCAACAAATGAAAGACTAAACACGATTGGTCGGACTATAAATACTATCTTGTGTTGTCAGGGGAAACGTGAGAAAGGGGTACTTTTTTGAAAAGATGTGTAGACATGGTTTGATTGGGTAGAGCTGCGAATATACTCAATTCAGAGCGTCTGTTCATTGCCACATCTTGTAATAAACCTACTAAGAAGCAGTGCGTTGAGCACCAGTGTATATTTTTTATACAATAAAGCCTGGGACATCGGCAGATCGGAGTTGTGCTATATTCATTGCCAGTCAACGAAACTGTTTATTATTATTTCCATGAATTGTGGTAAGCTTGAAATATTCAATATCTTTTAATGAAAATTGAATGTAAATTGATAATTTATGTCTGTATATATGTGTGGTTCAGTAGCGAACATGATGTAAAGCCTATAGTGCTCCAGCCTGAACAGAAGGTGTCGGAGGAAAGTAAAACTGCATGGAATGGCCAAACAGTACACTGACACCTAGATTATTAACTAGAAAGAAATAATGCTGGAATTGCAGAGGCGTAGTAATCATTAGGGAGGGAAATACTGGTATAAAGTATTTCAGATGAAGCTGACAGTTGGCCTAACGCTCTGAACTCAATGTTTGTGATGTATTGTGCTCAGTGTAGAAATGGAGTATAAATTAGTTCTGACGTAGAAGGTACAACCTTCTTGTTTCAGGGACCGTGGTCTTAAAGTTATTGAGCAGCACCTGGTCAGAGCTTTGCTGAAGCCAGAGGTGGACAGCATACTCCTTGGTCCATATAGCAACCAGTGGGGTGGCTCCAGAACTCATTACAGTAATCGAGCAGAGGAGTCTTTTACTGCAGTCATCACGCAAGATAAGAGAGTGTGGCCATGGAGCTCAACATTATGTACCCCCATCTTAAAATGACATTATAAACTAAAATTAAGAGGGGAATTTAATTGTTTTAATACCAGGAACTGAGAACATCTCCAATACTGGTTCCAATAGAAACAAACTATTGAAGTCATGATGACAAATACCAACAGAGCTTGAACAAAACAAAACCAGTATTACCTCATATTACCACTACACAACTGACACACATAGGATACCATTAATAATATATGTCACTATAAGAATCATATTAATAAATTCTGTACATAGAACTTGTAATTAAAATTGATTGTGATTCCTGGTTCCCTTTGTATTTGAATCAGGACACATATACATTCATGACAGCACTGAATACATATTGTTATTTGAAAAGTTATCAGTGACTCCTTTAGGATATCCTCTTAGAGTGTTTTATGTATGTGAGTGTCACAGTGTTGTCAAGTGTGGTGGAATAAATTAAATTGTTTATCTGTCTGTTGTTGTTATGACTTACACTTCATCATACACATACCCTAGACATATAACGTAGTCATCACACTATTCCAGAATAATTCTGACTGAGGTATACATATGTGGCAGTAAGTAAGGTTATCTATAATACACTACTCTTATTAGATATAGATACCTTCACAGCTGATCTCAGTCAGTACACTAAGTCCCCTATAAATATTTATAACATCCCACTTTACCACACCCTTAACAAAGACATAAAGTCTATTAACAACTCTATTTAACTTTCTTAAACCATTTTTCTGTACTCTCTTTTATTCTTAAAGTCCCAAGCTACCGGTCACATAAGCCCCACTACGTTCAGCGACGATCCTGCCCTTAACTCGAGCCGAGAAGCCACATCCTGATTTCTCACTACGGACTACAGACACATCAGTGTACACAATGGCATCATCATCCCCGGAATTATCATTTATAAGCTGATCAATTTCCAGCTCTGCTCTCCCATTGGCCCAAGTTCTGCACTCTCTACCAAGGCTGATGTTGACTTGCTGGTAATTCATCCAGCTCTCATCTGACTTACTCCACTCGTAACCCTTGAATATATTTTCAACTGTGGTCATCTGTCTTAATAGTTTCCTCTGCCTGCGCCATCCATGACATTCATCTCTTTATTCTTGCTCCTTTGATGTCAGCTATGTTCCCATGCGGGGAGGCCTTTTGTCTGTGGTTACTCGCATATACGCTTTTACCTGGGCCATCGTATATCTGGATCTAATTGACAGCAATCCAAGCATGTGCCGCATCATCACAATAGGGTTATGTCGCGTACAGACCAAGACTATACGTATCCTTTCGTTTTGAATGCGTTCCAGTCGTTTACATTGTGATATTGACAGCGTGAGTATTCCCAAGCCGTACTCGATTATAGACAAGACCAGCTGATGATACAGGAGCGACAGTAGTCTCTGCTCCATGTGCGCTGCAGCCATTGTTTTTAGAGCTGCCAGATCTCTCTTGCACTTCTGTTTGATGTGATCAACATGGTGCTTATACGATAGCCAACGATCGAATGTTACTCTAAGGTATTTCAGCTTGTTCTGCCTTTCAATTTTCTGTCCACTGAGAGTAATGCCTTGACGATCTGCTTTCAATATGGAGTTGTTCAAGGAGCATCAAAGCACACAGGCTTTGTTGGGTAAATAAATAAACAAACAACACACAAAGGTATGATCAGGCACTCAGTGGAAAATAAAGAAGTAGAAGACCAGACAACAGAAAAACAACAGAAGTGATAGGCTTACCGGAATCGAACCAGGACCTTCCGAACGGCACCCACCGCCTAGACACGGGAGCGAATCGCCACTATTCACTCTGCCAGCTAAGCATTTCAAAAATAATGCTTCACTGACAGAGGTCTAGCACGAACCCCCACGCGACCCAGATATGTACCATAGGCCTCGGGTTTCCCCTCCTTATTTGTTTATAGGCTTTGTTGGGACTGACCTTGGAACTAGTTTCGTCGCACCATTTAGAAACTGCTTGAATTGTCTCATGTATCCATCATGTATGTTTTTAACCATTTCATGTCTGTCTGAACAAGTCCTGTGAATGAACGAGTCATCGGCAAAAGTTAATGTTCGTCCCAAACCTGTTGGTTGGATTGCAGCTATTTTTGCTGTATAGATGTCAAACAGCACCGGTGATAATGGAGAACCCTTGGGGTAGTCCCGGGCAAATGTAATTCTCGTACCGGCTTACACATTTATGGAATGCATCCCTTCTAATTTTGATATTGGTGAATTTCATTCATTAATTCATGTAGTAATTAATTAATTAATTCATCCATTCATTAATTTATAAATTCATTAATCCAATCATTCATTCATCCACCCTTCCATTCATTCATCCATTGGTTTATTTATCCATTCATTCATATATTCATTCATTCATAAATCCATCCATTCTTCCATTCACTCATCTGTCTACCCATTCATCCATCCATTCATCCATCCGCTCATTCATCCATTCACCCATTCATCCATTCATCCACCTATCTTTTCATCCATCCTTTCACATATCCACCGATCCATTTTTCCATTCATCCACCAATAGATCCATTCATTCATTTTTCCATCCACCCATTCATCTACCCATCCATCCATTCATTTTTCCATCCACCCTTCCACCCATCCATTCATCCATCCATTAATTTATCCATTCATTCCTCTTTCCATTCATCCATCGACATTTTTATCCATCCATTCATCCATCCATCCGTTCATTCATCCATTAATTCGTCCATCCATTTAATCATCCATCTATTCGTTTAGCAATCCATTTATTCATTCCTCCATCCAACCATTCATTCATTCATTCTTCCATCCATTTCTTCATTAATCCTTCCATTTATCCATTTGTTCATTCATTTATTTATTACTCCATTTAATTACTCATCCATTTATTCACATATGCATCCATTCATGCAGTCATTCATCCTTGCGTCCATTCATTCAGTACATATTTATCCATTCATTCCTCCATTCATCCAGTCATTGATCCATTCATTCATCCATCCATTCGTCCATCCATCCATCCTGTCATCCATTCATCCATCCATTCACCCATTCATTCATCCACCCATTCATTCATTCTTTCATCCATTCATTCATCTATCCATTCGTCCATCCATCCATTCATTCATTCTTCCATCCATCCATCCATCCATCCATTCATTCACCCATTCATTCATCCATCCATTCATTCTTCCATCCATTCATCCATCCATCCATTCATTCATTCTTCCATCCATTCATTCATCCATTTATTAATTCATCCATCTATTCATTCATTAATTGTGTCATCTGTTGAGAGTAATGTATGCCTTCTTTATCCCTTGATTGTCTATCTCCTTTTATCTTCTCCATGTGCTTTAGGTCTCCCTATATCTCGGTTACCTTGAGGATTGCAGACCATGGACTGCCTTGTGATGCTATCAGTAGGGTTGTTTCAATGAATCCTATAAACCGTCAGCGTTGTCTCATAACATCTCGTACTTCTGGTATTCGCTGGTTCTAATCGTCAGTTCCAGATTGTTTATTATTTACGGCATCGGTGTAACACATTCCCACTTACTTTACATGTATCTGAATGAGAAACCCACGTTCCATTTATGCGATTTCTATTTATGCTAGTGTCGCGGGAACGCATATATCGCTTAAGCAAAGAACTACCTGTGTATAGTCCCTTTCCAAAGCAATGCTCAACCTAAATTATTAAAACTTTATTGAAAAACTTAGTACTCATTTTATGTTGCAACAATACATTTTTCTTTTATTTCCTGGTTTGTGAGAAAACCTACAAGAAATTGTTGTCTTTAGCTTTATGGTTGTATATGTTTTGAGTTACATTTTTGTTTTGGCGAAGAGAAGATGGGGATCTTGTGCCAAATCAACTCCATCTGCATATTTTTTACATCATTTAATGATGACAAAAACTTATAATTTATGCTTAAGGTCAGTCTGATGTTTTGTTAAGTAATCTGGTGATATCCACCTTGTTTTATGTATACTTTTATGTGGAGAAAGCTTCTTCCTGTAGTAAGTTACTTTCAAGCAGACATTTATGAACATCTCTCCATTTTCATTCATGGAGCGAAGTCCATTTTTTTCTTTGATCTCTTCAAAGGCACTATTTTCTGTTTGTATCTGTGCAATTAGGTCTACCATCGATATTGTAATGTGTTTTTCGTTTTTATTCATACAGGATATTTTATATTCTGGATTAAAATTCTACCTTCGTGTATTCCGTTTTCTTATTAGTTGGTGCACAACACTTAATGACATTTACGTATATTTTATTTCTCACAGTTTTTGAATGATGCTGACGTTAGTCTCGATCATATTGTTTCCCATTCTGTAAGTTCTGTCTGCGCTTCCTTTGATAGCAGTAGAGCCACTAATTCTTTATGGTGTGCGATTTCTTCCTCATGTTCTGAGGTAAGGCTCCAGTTCTCCCGTTTTTTGTCTTTTCTCTTCCATGTCCTTCTACTTCAACGTATTCCACATAGTCCCTACATATTATGTAGTTTTTAATTTTTGCTGCGAATTGTGCAGTTTTCCTTTGTTCGTTAAATTTACAAACACATTCTGGAGATTAATCAAGAAAAATTCATGCCAAATCTCCTTTTTGGAGTCTTCTACTTCAACGTATTCCACATAGTCCCTACATATTATGTAGTTTTTAATTTTTGCTGCGAATTGTGCAGTTTTCCTTTGTTCGTTAAATTTACAAACATTCCAAGTGCCAAATCTGGAGATTTTCCAAGCAGAAAATTAATGTGAGTCGGCAAGCTAGTCTCCTTTTTGGACTCTCTGTGGGTTGCGTCTGCCATCAATGGTACCTATACCTTGTAGCGGTATGGCAGCTTGTGTACCCTGACAATCCCCAGAGCTATGCCAGTGGTAGATTTACTCCTGGTAGGTTCAATCAAGTTGGACTGGTCTGCGTGGGTAGGGGTCAGACAAAAGCCTGTACTCTGGTCCTCCAGGTTGGGGGTTTTAGCACAGGGCCGACACCCCTATCTATGTAAAAAAAATCGCACGTTACGGAAACAACAATAAATGGAAAAACTTTGCAGCGGGACGGACATCCGGAGTCTCAGGCTCGTATGACTGACAGTGGTGAAAGCCGAAAGGAAGCCACTGGCATGAAAACGGATGCCCCAACCGCAAAACACGAAACCAGAATTGGTTTTTGGAACATCAGAACTATGAATGAGGCAGGAAAGCTGAGACAAATCACAGCAGAGATGAGGAACTACAAGATACATATCCTGGGAATAAGCGAGAGCAGATGGACAGGTAGGGGGAGAATAAAAACAGCTACAGGGGAAACAGTACTTTATTCTGGCAGAGAGGATGGTCAGCACAACGAAGGTGTAGCCATTATCCTGAAGAAAGGAATGGAAAGGTCTTTACTGGAATGGAAACCCATCAACAACAGACTGATAAGAGCAAGACTAAGAGGGAGGTTCACCAACACCACAATTATACAATGCTATGCACCAACAAACGACAGCGATGAAGAGATCAAGGACGAGTTCTGTCAACAGGTACAAAAAGAAATGGAAACTACACCCAGGTACGATCTCATTATAGTAATGGGAGACCTAAATGCGAAAGTGGGAGCACACAATAATTATAACGAAAGAGTAATGGGGAAATGCGGCAGTGGAACAGCAAATGAGAATGGGGACAAATTAATAAGCTTCTGCAGTATTAACAACCTGGTCATTGGAGGAACACTTTTTCCACACAAGGAAGTGCACAAGTTAACATGGGAATCACCAAACGGACGAGACAGAAACCAGATAGATCACATAATGATCAATGGCAGATGGAGACATGCACTACAAGACGTGAAAGTAAGAAGAGGCGCAGATGTGGGAAGTGATCATCACCTAGTAGTAGCAAGACTGAAAGTGAAACTCAGAGCTGCTGGACCAGTTGCAGTCAAACAGAAAAGATACAACATCACGAAACTGAAGGATCCCCTCACCAGAAAAGCTTTCGTGGTCGACGTAAAGAGAAGATATGAGATTATCAAAAGCCAGGAAAGATCAGAGACCGATGATATTGACCAGAGATTCAACACCATCTCAACAATATACAAGGAAAGCAGCAAGTCATGCTTGGGATTCCAGGAAAGAAAGAGCCAAGACTGGATAACACCAGATACGCTAAACACCATAGCGAAGAGAAAGGAAATGAAAAGAAAGAAAACAGAAGCTAAGTCTCCCAGATTAAAGGCAATATATAGTGAACAGTACAGTCAGCTGGACAAGGAAGTTAAACGTCAAACCCAAGCTAACAAAAGGACATTTCTGGATGACCTTGCAAGACAGGCAGAAGAGGCAGCACTGAGAAATGAACAAAGCACAGTATACAAAATAACTAAAATCATCAGTGGAAAACGAGGTGCAAACAATATTACATTAGTAAGAGATAAGCAAGGAAATCTCATCACAACAGTAGAGGGACAGGAAACAAGATGGGCAGAGCATTTCAGAGAAACTCTGAATAAGGAACCACCAGAGACACAATTGAATGTTCCTGAGGCTGAAAATGATCTAGATGTTAATACAGACATCCCACGAAAAGAAGAAATCATCACAGCAATCAAAGGGTTAAAGAATGGAAAAGCTCCTGGTCATGATATCTTAAATGCAGAGCTATTTAAGACAGACCCAGAGCTAGCAGCAGAACTATTAGAACCACTATTAGCACAAGTCTGGAAAACAGGGACAACACCAACAGAGTGGAAAAAAGGAATAATTGTCAAATTGCCCAAGAAGGGAGATCTTGCAGACTGCAATAATTGGAGAGGAATAACTCTTCTCTCAGTTCCCAGCAAAATACTAGGCAGGATAATTATACAGAGAATCTCAAAAGCAGTAGACCACAAACTGAGGAAAGAACAAGCAGGATTTAGAAAGAACAGAAGATGTGTAGATCATATATTTACCCTCAGGAACATTATAGAGTAGTGCTCAGAATGGCAAAGACAGTTGTACATTAATTTCGTTGATTTTGAAAAGGCTTTTGACAGTATACATAGGGACAGTTTATGGAAAATAATGAGGGCTTATGGAATACCAAGCTGCATAGTGTCAATCATAAAAAGCCTTTATGCCAACTTTACGTGTAGCATTGGGCAGAGCAACCTAACCTTTCAAGTGAAGACAGGAGTACGACAGGGATGCCCCTTATCAACCACTCTATTTTTAACAGTCATAGACTGGGTGATGCGCCAGACAACAGAGGGCAATCCAAGAGGAATAAGATGGACTACATTTTCTACATTGGAAGATCTGGAATATGCAGATGACATTGCACTGCTAGCACATTCACATCAACACATCCAGGATAAAACGGATAGACTTAATAAGTATAGCCAGCTGGTGGGCTTGAACATCAACCTAAAGAAGACAGAGGTCATGACGCTCAATGTGAGCAACCCTGAGCCCATATCAGTAAGGAATCAGCAACTGGAACAGACAGATGCCATCACATACCTAGGATGCATAGTAACACCAGACGGCGGAGCAAGCAAAGACATCAACAACAGAATGAACAAAGCAAGAACAGCCTTTTTTAGTCTAAACAACATTTGGAAGTCCTCTCATTACAGCACAAGAATAAAATTAGGATTATATCAGAGCTGTAAGCTTTCTGTGCTTCTCTATGGCGCGGAGAGCTGGAGAGTTACAGGGAAATGTCGAAATTGTCCTCTTTTCACACAACATGCCTAAGAAAAGTTCTCCGAATCTGTTGGCCGAATATCATCACCAACCAAGATCTGCTTACTCGGAGCAAGCAAGAGGACATGCACACCATCATAGCTGGCAGACGCTGGAGCTGGGTTGGCCATGTCCTCAGAAGAGACCCCGATGCCATCACAAGAACAGCTATGCTATGGACCCCTGAAGGAAAAAGAAAGAGAGGCCGACCAAAAACAACTTGGCGGAGGACTGTAGAGGCTGAGATGCAAAGAAAGAACCACAGTTGGGGCACTGTACGAAGGATGGCCGCGGACCGAGCAAAGTTGAATCAATTTGTTGTTGCCCTACAAGACGCCACCAGGCGTAATGGCCACTGACTGCTTTGACAGTCGGCGGCTAAGGATCAAAGAAGAAGAAGTGGGTTGCGTCATAAGTCTCCTTCCGAGAGAGCGCTTCCTCTGTCATGTGTAACTGAGTTGGATTATTTTTCTTTAGTCGCCTTACGCGTATTGTTGTTCACGTTTTTCTGGCCTAAATTTCTTCAAGATGAGGTACTAGCCCCATACCCAATCCTCCTTAGTTGCTTTTTATGACATGCATGAAAGGCTACATTGTTACTATTCTTTGCTTCCATTTCCGCCCAAGCAACATTTGGGTGACTGCTTATTTTGATGCGCCAATATTCTCAGCTGCAGTTCATATCCTGATTACTTCCACTGTCCACCACTTTTAACATACAAGACTGAGGATAGTCACCCCTGTTCTTCTTGGATCCTTAGCCGTGACGACACATCAATCATTGACTATCACGTCTGGTATTGTATTGTCGGGCAGAAACGATTTGTCTTCATTTTGATTGGTCAGCGGCCAATCTTCGTGCAGAGTCTCAGCTCTGGTTTATGCTATGCATCTTGGCTTCCCTGGTTCTCCGCCAGGTTGTTTTTAGTCTGCCTGTCTTTCGCTTTCTTTATATGGTCTATTGCATCGGAAGTCTCGTGATGGTGTCGAGGTCTCTTCTTAGGATATGGCCAACCCAGTTCCAACGTTTGCCCACAATGACTGTGTGCATTTCTTTTTGATTGCTCCGAGTAAGCAATTCTTGGTTGGTGATGGTATTCGGGCAAAACATTTGAAGAATATTCCTTAGGCAGGTTGTGTAAAAAAAGGACCATTTGAACATTTTCTTTTCAGTTACTCTCAATAATTTTGCATTGTACAGTAGTACAGACAGTACGCAACTCTCGTATAATCTTAATTTTGTGTTTGTGCTTTACGGAGATTTCCAGATGTTGTTTACGTTGGCAAAGGCTAATCACCTTTGTTACCTAGCTAGAATTATCTGTGCTCATTCATAATAAACTAAACTTTGATAAAGTTAATAACTCCAAGGCCACGCTATATGATAGTCGTGGCGGAGGCATGGAGACTGCACCTGTTGAAGAACTCGAAAGGATTGAATGTCTTCAGCCGGTGAAGGATGGGGCAGATAGCGGTACACAGAGGCAAGCTAGAGATTCGGGAGATTGGCAGACCACCCAAAGTACCATGGTATAGATGGTATTGAAGAAAGGGGGGGTGGGGGGGGGGGGGAAGGGAACTTAAGCTAAGCGACTTTGTAGAGTCGGTGAGAGCAGAGATAGAAGCGGATCCTATGGGTGCGATATCGGCAGCAGAACCCATCTCTAAGTGGCGCCTGTAACCATGCTTGGACAGATGGATCAGCAACGGATGCAAGGGGGGGGTGGAGTTGGAGGAATGTTGCTGAAATTAAGCACTGGTGCTCAAGGAAAGCTGTCAGTTGCAACAGAAATATTATCGGGTGACTTCAGAGCGTAGGAGGACTCCTTGAGATCTGCAGTCCTGGTAGCAGAGGGGGCTAACGAGAAACAGGTTGATTTCTTTTCATACACGCTGTCAGGAATTGCAACGCCGAACAGCCAGAGTAGTGCAGACCTGGATGACCTGAGAGTAGTACTCCACAAAAAAACTGAGTCAGCGATTAAAAAAAGTTTTGGTACAGTGGATCCCATCGCTATGCAACATCTCTGGCAATGAAGATTCTGATAGATTTGCAAATGAGGGTGGAAGCTACGTCAGCGTGATTTAGGTATAACTTATGAAGAGGCAGAGTTTTATCAGAAGCAGATACAGGAACAAATGGGAAGCAGGGCATATAGGCCACACCACAAAAAAAAAAAGATGCATATTGACAGCTCAGCAGAGGAGAGCAGGTCGTGACCTTCAGACTTCGCGCGGGCTACGACAGATTGGGATTCCCCCTATTCAACAAGGGAAGCCGCGGTAGCGCAGTGGTTAGTGCACTGGCTTCCTAGCTCGGTGGTCCATGGTTCGTTCCCCAGTTGAGGTGTGATGTTTTAGACCGCAAACAGCTTCGGGGTCGACCCAGCCTCATGAATTGGGTACCAGAACAACTCTGGGAAGGTTAAGGCGGGCGGCGTGATGCTGACCATATCACTCCTAGTGTGCCGATGGGCAAGAAAATACGGGCCTAACACCGTATTCCCAATATGCCTCAGTAGGGGTGTAACGGGATCCTTTACCTGCCTATTCAACAAGCTAGAGATGGGAACTGCCGATGAGTCTAGCTGTAGCACCGATGGAGTAACTGTTAACCACCTGCTTCAACGATGCCCAACATGTGAGGAACAGAGAAAGTACAAATGGCCGTCACCAGTATCATTCCTGGAAAAGATCTACGGAGATGCCAACAAACTCAAGCTGGCCACTACTTTCTTTCAACGTATTCTTGTTGATGTCCGAGAGTGTGCGAAGAAGTAGATATATCGAAAACAAACAAGGAAAAATCGGAAGGAAAAGGTGTTGTGCTATCAAGAACATACATTGAGGAAACGAACTGAAAACATTACAAGGCAGTCCTTGTTTTGAAATCTCCAAGGTTTTGAGGGAGAACTAAAAACGCATGGAAGAGGTTATGGCAGACATAGTACAGTATCACTACTGTTACAAAACGTATGTACGTGTTCTTTTGGTGACTCTCTCACACCTTTAGCCACTACGGCAGTATCATTTCTTTTTCTCCATTTTTATTTGGCATAAATCATGCCTTTTCATTCTTTTTACTCTCTATGCTGGATCTAGTAGGGTGAAGTCTCTAACACTCTACTCCCCTACGGACGTATCTGCTTTACACGCAGAATTGTTTACGCTCCGCAAGGTAAATGCGATAATACCAGGTAATTATACCGGTCATATGCTTATCTATTCTCTCAGTCTGACAATCTTTTGAAACGCGTTGGTCCAACATTTGACTCCAGGTGAAAAACTGTGACAACATGGTCTCGCCGATCGACATGAAAAGAACCCAAAATTGTCTGCCAGGACTGCCGACGTCGGTGTATGTTTGTCTGGCAGATTACACAGAGGGTAGATGCGTTTATCGCTTTTTGTGGGACAATCAATTGTGATTGTTGCAGATAATCTGTCTGGGTAGACATCTTGGCAGAAGACATTACGCCAGGCACACATGGTCACATGTTGTTGCGAGTGAGCGGAAATGTTACCGCATTATTTGAAAGAGGTCACTCGTTGGAATATTAAATTTAATATTTTAAAACACGTTGGGGATATTTCGAAATTAGACACCCCAACCCAGTGCTAAAGAGCTTACGATTGGATTAAAGTAAGAAGCCGGAATAAACTGTGGATCCTATTGGAACATCCGACGGAAGAACCATCTGTGATATGAAATGAGAACTGCAATCTAATGTAGTGAAATCAGAACAGAGAGACTGCAGCGCACGTCATGTGAGCGACTCCCAGAAGCCAGTGACAGATCAAGTATGTGGGAAACTTAAACAACCTTAAAAATCAGCCCGCATTTATAAATACAGAGACTGAAAAACTTAAGGCACCAGGACTTTAAATACCAAGACTGGAACCCTAAGGAATTGGATCACCCGTCATAAGAGAAACTTTCCCAGCCCAAGTGTTTCGCAAATTCACCAGTCATAAAAGTGATTCAAAATTCCCAGACCAAGTGGTTCGAGAGCATATAACCTAAATTGCTCGTTTCCATTCTATCCTGCGCGAGGAGATTGTGTATTTCCAAAAATGTGGGGTAAGTGTAACAATTATTTTACAAATGTAAATCTTGCTAAGGTTATATATGAGGCTGGCAACCTCAACATATGAAACTAGTATGTTCATAAACCACTATGGCAAGCGCTGGTGATTTTGTGTGGCTAGTCGTGCGGAAAACCGACAGCAGATGTGACCCCAGACTCCGAATAGAGCAGTGATGACTGATGATTACATCACACGTGCCTAAAATGTATAATATTTTGTGAGATATATGCGAAGATGGCTGTATACCGCTACACTTATGTCCCAGTCTTGACATATGTATGTGAGTCATGAGCAATGACTACAACCCACAAAATCCAGATCCAAACCTCAGAAATGAGGTATCTATGGAAGGCGGTTGAAGTAACAAGAAGAGAAATAGTCCGCAACTGGACGATACGCCAAGGCCTAAAATCCCACCCCCTGCAGACCCAAGTAGAACAGCCCCAACTAAGATGGTTTGGCCATGTCTGCAGAATGGGAGAAGATCGGCTACCACGACAAATATGGTAAACAAAGAGTCAGGGATCCAGACCCCCAGGACGACCCAGAGTCTGCTGGGAGGACAACATTAGACAATCTTTGAAGGACCGAGGACTAGAATGGAACCAGGCCAGGTGAAAGACAGCCGTTAGGATAGTCTGGCGCTCTCTCTCTTCCTAACCTCTACACCTCACGGTAGAATGGGAACGAATAAGTAAGTAAGTAAGTAAGAGACGTATGCACTTTGTTAAATGTAACTCAGGCAACTCATTATTCGCGCTGTCCAGACATATTTCCCAGTCAATACCAAGAGGAATATGGTGAATTTTATTCATCTTCCCTGAGCTGCACTGTGTACTCGCGAATTTAATTCTTCTGAGAGATTAACATTGGTGGGCAGCCGGCAAGAATGCGCCTGTTAATTGGCAGCCCACAAATGTACTTAGCAGAGGCATTTGTTTTTCAATTTTTCCAAAAGTTCGTGGTTACAAGCTATCAGACGGTTCGAAGTGCTGAAGTTACTACGCCACTCGTGTGAGAGAAGTACACTGATCACCAAGAAGGGACGAAAACCACAGCTTTATGACTCCCTTTTATCAGTTAAGCGCTTTTAAAAAGGCACCAGCAAAAAGGGACACAGTTTTCTGACTATATCCCCACCCTAAATCTCTGTGAAGAGAAAATTCGATTCCAATATAAAAGTGACCAGCATTTTATTTATTTTAAACTGTTCAAACTAATTGATTATTAAATACGTTACATGTTATTTTAAAACTAAACAAACATAGTTGATTCAGTTATTACATGTATGAAAGCAAACGTTTGAGCCAAAATATTATATATATATATATATATATATATATATATATATATATATATATATATATATATATATATATATATATATATATATATATATATATATATATATATATATATATATATACACATACATACATACATACATACACATATATATGCTTAAATCCTTCACAAAAGTCGACGGATATAAGTTAACAAATGTTAAGCGCTATGCAGCATTGTTCTTGACTTCTGAATTATCTTGTGAATGCTCCCGTAAGGTAGAAGCATCATTAAACTTCTCTCTACATCTCTGCCAAGAGTAATCTTGAGCGAAGGTAGACACCTTTGACGACCCATTTAGATACTCTTGAGTTTTGGCCACTGTTGGACCACTATTTCAAAGCAGTGGAGGCAATCCGTGACAACCACATTAAGCAGCTCGATGACATTGGCATTAAGAATGTGGTGAGTGAATGCTGAGGGGCACGAAGACTGGCTGCATAGTTACCTACGGCCACTTCCTAAACCCGGTAAAGACCCCACACGTATCAGCAGCTATAGAATTATGTATGTTCTTGAGCAGAACTCAAGACAGTTTATTGAAGATTCTGCGAGTGCAGCCAAATTTCATATGTTACAGATCTACAGTTTATTCGAAGAAAACCAATTTCTTAGATTTCATTGCTACAGTGTATTCGAAGAAAACCGAGTTCTTAGATTTCATTGCTACAGTGTATTTGAAGAAAACCAAGTTCTTAGATTCTATTGCTACAGTGTATTGTGTAAATACTCAGATATTGTTATTTGTAAAAAAAGTGATTCAAAGGATTTCCACGTAAGTTGGATAAACTTTTAAATATTCCTAGTGCGATATTATTATCTCTGGCGGACTTCCAGTATCTACCATTATCATCGCAGTTAAACATGAACATCGTTGAATACCAAGAAATCCTGTGTCTAACTAGAAGCATTATACGAAATGTCAGTAATGCAATATTGATAAACCATGATTGAATTGAGACATTGTTGTAAGATTTCTATGTGTCATTGAATAAGTTAAAGAAACAATCTGAACTGGCCCCCAAGGAAGCAACTATACTCCCAAAGTTGTATGTTCCAACTAGAGAAGCATTGATTAATAGTGATCCTGAATTTCTAGATGATACAGAAGTAGAAGAAAGCTTAACTACTGAAGATATTGAAGACTTGAACAATTATTACGAACTCATCATCTCATCTCAACCCATAACCCGTCATGGGTCGTAGGGGTGCCATGGTGGAAGCATCAGCAGACAGGGTCCTCCACTGCTCTCTATTCTCAGCAATGCGTACAAGTGTGGAGAAACCGTGTCCTGCCCATTCTTTGATGTTATCAGCCCAGGATTTTCTTTGCCTTCCTCTTCTCCGTTTACCTTCGACTGTTCCCTGGAGGATCGTTTTCGAAAGGGAGTCATGACGAGTTACATGCCCAAACCAGGCAAGCTTTCGACGTTTCACTATTGACAAAAGTGGTTCTTGATGGCCTGCATAGGTGTTTATCTTCTCTCTAACATAGACATTTGTTTTGTGCTCTTTATAGCAAATGCGCAAAATTCTTCTGTAACATTTATGCTCGAAAGCCTGAATCCTTCGCTCCGTATCTGCAGTGAGTGTCCAGCCCTCACACCCATACAAGAGAATAGATAATACAAGTGATTTGTATAATTTGATCTTCACAGGAAAACTGATGTTACTTTTCCAGATCACATTCAACCTTGTCATGGCAGCTGAGGCCATCTCGAGTCTTGTCTTGATTTCTTTATTTGATCTTCCATCACTACATATAGTGGACCCGAGATATTTAAAGGTGTTAACTTCTTCTAACGTTTGCCCATTTAACGTAATGTTGGTCGGAACATGTTTCTTATGGCTATTCACCAATATCTTGCTTTTTTCTATATTAATTTCCATCCCATATGTTCTTGTTACTTTCTCCAGTCTATATCTGATTAATAAGGAAGAACCCAAACCTGAATCTACCTTTGAGGAAAAATTAGCCAATAATGTAACGCATTAGTGAAATAAGAGATGGGGTACGGACATCATATTTTAGCCATTATGCGGATGTTCTTGTTTAAAGCTATCACTGTGTGAGCTTGAGATTTATGTCATTGTATCGTGACATTGATTGGGTATAGACAAGCAAGGATTCGTTTCACCGGATCCCTTATTTGGAATTGACTTGTCATACTGTATTTTCACCTGCTTGTTTTTTTTTTAATCAGGTGTATTCAGAACTGCAGGTACATCGTGCCCTTCGTCTGCAAATATATATTGGGCGTGTGCAACAATATATTTATTATTATTTTGTAAGGGTATGGGTACAATTTGAGGAATTGGTAACCTTCACAGTTTTACTTATTTCGTAGTTTGCCACCGCATTTGTATTGCACCTCGACCATAACTATGTCTAGCCTTAAAGATTTTATTGAAATTGGAGAGAAGACAGGAAAGTCTGAAGATTCTTTGCTTGAGTGGGCAAAGGCCGAACACAAAGAGTATGAGTTACAGAAAAAACAAGAAGATGACAGACGAGAACACAACGAGGAGCGTCAATTACAAAAATTGAAGATTGAAGCAGATAGGGAACTGAAACAGATTGAAGCTGATAAAGTAATGAAACAGATTCAAGCAGATACAGAGAAAAAAAATTGAGGCGGATTTAGAAAGAATGAAGATTGAGGCGGACAAGGAAATTGCTTTGAAAAAGTTGGAGCTTGATTCTGGTAATCCTGGTTCGACTTCTAGGGAGCCAGCTGGCCCTTATAGGCTACGATTACCGAATTTTCGGGAGGAAGTAGATAGCATGGATTTTTTTGGGGAAAGATTTGCAACAGGGGCTCTTGCCTGGAGAGCAAGGAAGGAGGAATGGCCTTCACTGTTATCTGCATTGCTTTCCGGCTGTGCTTTAAACACCGTATATAGTTTGCCTGTGGCTGACAGAACTAATTATGATACCGTAAAGGCAACATTGCTGAGAGAATTTAAGCTGACAGCCGAAGGGTATCGCTCTCTTTTCAGAGATGCGATGCCTAGTGCCGACCAAGATTTCGGCTCTTTTGTCACCAAAATTAAACTTCTCCTTAATAGATGGACAGAGCTAGAGGGAATAAACAGGGATTTTGATGGACTGTTTGATCTCATGTTGCGGGACAAGGTGTTGTCCTCATGTTGTTCTGACATGGTTGCATTTTTTCAGGAACGCAAACCTAGAGACATTACTGCTATGTCAGAGTTGGGACAGCAGTACGTTACCGCTCACTCTGGTAAGACAATTCACAAGTCATTTGTCCCTGAACCTTTCGCTACATGTGTTGGAAAGGTTAGTGGGAAACCTTTCCGGCAACATTGGTCCAAGAGTGCGGACAGGTTTGCCAAGAGAAGGTGTGATCGGCAATACTCTAGTGGGCATGGATCTCATGGAAACTATGATAGCTTTAAGGGATACATATCCCCGAAAAATCAATCGTTCAACCGTCAGGAAAGATCTCCATTTAGATACATGAGAGATAGACATGACAGGTCTACTCGGAGGCAGGTCCGAATAGACACTACCAACGATCTCGATCATCGCTGGTATAGAAGAAGTGGTCCGAGTAGAGGGAATGACAGGGATGAGAAACGGGAGCAAGAACTCCTCAATTCACCAAAGGGTAATCCAACAAAAGATGATGGTGGTCAGCTTCGATGTGGCGCGTGTAACGGAAGGGGACATGCTGCAAGAGTCTGTTCAAACAATTCAGAAAAGGCTAATGCTGCATGCGTTCTGAAAACCTTTAATAAAGAAGATTGCGAGGGATGTAGGCCTTTGTTTGAACCTGATGGCAGACCATTACTAATTTGTGGTCATACTCTGCCTTGCCTCTCATCTCTTAATGGGAGCGGAAGCTTAGAGTTACACCAGGGCATGGTTCAGAACCGGTTGCTGTCTGTGTTGAGGGACACAGGATGCACTACGATAGGAGTGCGCCGATCATGTATTGACGAATCGTGCCTTATTGGGAAGACTGTCGGATGCGTGACATTTGGGGGGGGATGTTGAATATTACCCCCTAGCCATTATAGACGTGGATACACCCTTTATTTCTGGTCGGGTGCAGGCGTGTGTTCTTGAGGCCCCAGTGGTCGATTTGATTATAGGGAACGTGCTTGGTGTTCGTGACTGTACTCAGGCCGACATCACAAAATGGCAGGTCGAACGGTCAGTTGTGGCCAATGTGGTGGTCACAAGGGCGCAGACCAGAGCAGACGACATTTCATTAGCGATACAGCGAGAACTACCAACATCTTACGCGGTCCCATGTATTGCCTCCACGGGTCCCGATGTACCAGCGTCGGACTTTGTCCAGCAGCAGCGAACTGATGGAACATTGCAGAAATGTTACACTTTGGCCCAAAATGGTGATGTAAAGTGCACGAAGTCGGCACGTTACTGGTATGAGTTGAAAAATGATGTTCTTACCAGATGCTTTTCCAGCCAATTCGAATTCAAGCGCCAGGTGGTTGTGCCTGTCGCCTTTAGATCAAAGGTGTTGCAGGTGGCACACGATTCACCGTTTGCTGGACATATGGGGGTTGCAAGAACTTGCCATAGAGTTCTGTCACAATTCTATTGGCCGGCATACAACATTAAGGTATACTGCAGGTCTTGCAGGATATGCCAGCCAGTGACACATAAAGGTAAATTACCGAAGGCTCCGTTGCAGGTTGTTGATTTGTCGGTTCCCCCCTTCCAGAAAGTTGCCATCGATATCGTTGGTCCTCTTTCTGTTGCATCAGAGAGAGGCTTTCGTTTTATTCTGACAATGGTGGATCTATGCTAAAGATGGCCCGAGACTGTGCCAATGAGGACTATAACCTCTCAGGATGTGGCGGATGCGTTGCAGATTTTGTTCAGTAGGTTTGGGTTTCCCGAGGTGATATTGTCAGATAGGGGACGTCAATTCATTTCCAAGGAAATGGCCGAGATCACTAAATTGTTGGGCATTTCCCAATCGTTCACCAGCCCTTATAATTCCCAGTCAAACGGGGTATGTGAACGTTTTAATGGCGCATTGAAGGATATGATGGCCAAGGTCACTGCTGAATTTCCCCAAGAATGGGATAAATTCCTTCCAGCAGTATTATTTGCCTATAGAGAGGCGCCTCAGGAGAGCACCGGGTTCTCCCCATTTGAACTATTGTACGGGGCGAATCCGAGGGGCCCAATGCACATTCTGAAAGATATACTGGTTGGTGGGTATTGTGATGGGTCCTCCGTTTCCATTTACAAATACGTCATAAACCTGCGTGACCGTATTGTCAAAGCGTGTGCCGTAGCACGTGATAATTTATCCGTGGCGGGGGCGCGGTACAGGCAATACGCTAACCGCAGATCCAAATTACTGTTCTTGGTTCCCGGTGAAGAGGTATGGCTTCTTCTGCCATCAAAGGAAGACCGTTTGAGCATTACATGGCAGGGACCGTTTAAGGTGCTTAAGAGGGTAACGGATGTTGATTATTTAATACAGGTTCGGAACAAGGAGAAGGTATTCCACATTAATATGTTAAAGCCTTATATAGAACGGCCAGAGGCTCTAAAAGGGGTGGACACTAGTTTGTCTGGGGAGACCCCGAAGATGGCATGTTCTGTGGTCATTAATGAATTGGGTGACATGGGAGATGATATTAATCTCCAGCTGTCTCTCGTTCCCCTTGCTCCTTCTGAGTCTTGGGAGAATGTGCAGATATGTGACGGCCTAACGATAACACAGAAATCTGAGGCTCGATCGGTAATTGGAGAGTTTAAGGATGTTCTCACTGATTTTCCAAGACGTACCGACTTGATCTGCCACAATATCATCCTGACGGACGACCAACCGATCAGGGTGAAGCCGTATCCGCAGCCATTACATTTCAAGTCGGCGATTGAAAAAGAACTAGATGACATGTTACGGTTGGGGATCATTTCTCCATCGGAGTCTGCTTACTCATTCCCCATGGTTGTGGTACGAAAGAAAAATGGGTCCTTGCGTGTCTGCATCGACTTCCGTAAATTAAATAGTGTCACTGTGATTGACGCTGAGCCAATACCGAACCAAGAGGACCTCCTTACTCAACTTTCCCATGCCAGATTTTTTTTAGTAAACTGGATTTATCTAGGGATACTGGCAGGTTCCTCATGCCGAGTCGGCTAAACCTTTGACGGCATTTTCTACCCCAAAGGGTTTATTTCAGTTTAATTTTATGTGTTTCGGGCTAGTTAATGCACCCGCAACTTTCGTCAGAATGATGAGAAAGTTACTAGGTCATCGTACGGATGTGATTACGTACATCGATGACATCTGCCTGTTCCATGAAACATGGGAACAACATATGTCGGGGTTGTCTTCCCTGTTGCTTTGTTTACGTAAGCATGGTTTAACGGCACGCCCTAGTTAGATTTGTATCGGTTTCAGGGAGTTGAATTTTTTGAGGTTTATAGTAGGTAATATTTTATTAAAACCTGAGATTGGCACGGTTAAAAAAATTTTGGAACTACAAGCACCTAGGACTAAGAAGCAGGTCAGAAGCCTGATGGGACTTGTCAATTTTTATCGCAAATTCATCCCTCAGTTTTCTACAATTTCTGATGCTTTAACCTCTCTTACTAGTAAAGGGATGCCTAACAGGGTTGTATGGTCGGCAGAATGCGAGAAAGCGTTATCAAAAATCAAGTAGTTATTTTCCAGACGACCAATTCTTATTTTGCCTGATTTGAGCAAACCATTCATACTGCGGACCGACGCGTCATCTGTGGGCATAGGCGCATGTCTTATGTAAGACCACGAGGGTACACTACATCCTGTGATGTATGTTAGTCGGAAACTGTTACCGACAGAGACCAGATACTAAACAATCGAAAGAGAATCCTGGCTATAGTATGGGCAGTATCAAAACTGTCCCGATACTTGATAGGGTCCCAGTTTATACTTCAGACAGATCATCGACCTCTACTGTTTTTGAAATCTTCGAAGTCGACAAGCTCACGGTTGACTCGTTGGGCCTTGTTGCTACAACAGTTCCAGTTCACAATTATCACATTAGAGGGTAGACTTAATGTCGTGGCAGATGCTCTGTCTAGATTGTAATTTTTGGGACATGAGTTATATGTGTTCGTAGGCACGTCTAAGTACACAAGTGTAAATTTTTTTTTTGGGTTGAACTTGTCTAATATTTTGTTGTATGCTGTGAAATCTACTGCTCTCAGGGAGAAGAAAACTCCGTTTTCTTTTCTGGGGAAGGGGGTAGATGTCACATAATATCTTTTGTTGCGCACATGGACTTTGGTGGAATAAACATATATTTTGGTGCGCACATCAGCTTTAAAAGAAAATGGTGCAAAGGGGTGCATTGGAATGGAGTGAACAGGAAGCCTGACAGAGAAAGATGTCAGTTGGACGGCTTTAGAAGCCGCATTGCATATTAATCGTGCTCTCTTTATGGTTGCTGGCTTTTGTACAGCCTTGTTTTATATTCCGATGGTAGTAGGAATTGGTGATCCAGCCATACGGTTATTGCTGACAATTTAGTGCTGTTGTTATTGCATTCGTACATGTAGCATTGTTATTATTAAAAAGGGAGGTTGTCAGCACGCCTTCGTGTACACTTTGTGAATGGCGTTTACAAGTATGCTGATTGTGTGACCTCTCGCAGTTTGATACGAGCTTAGAGGACAATGTCATGAAGGTGTAGATATTATACTGTGACAATGACGAATATGATAAGGCAGAGAATCCCCCGTATATACTAGGAGTTCCAAGTGGTTCACTGAATGAAACAGACTGCACGACTTTTCCTACATATTCTATTGAAGAGCTCATGTCAGTTTATCCGGAGCTATTTTTAGATGGTCGTTCGATGTTGAATTGAATCTTATGAGTTAATAAATGGATATTAAATGTTAATGTCATTCGTTGTAAACTCATTGACTTCTAGTTACGAAACTAAGTTTGGACTATTGACATTTTATTGACAAGTTCTAATCTGGAGACAATATTTATTAACCTCTGATCACGCCAACACCAGCGGTTACCATCTTGGAGAAGACAAGTTTATTCCAGTAAAAGAACCTGGGTAATTTATGTTGAGGAGTCACTACAACATCGATACTACTGGACTGTCACATAACTTCAAATGGTGCCTTTGGTACCAGGATTCAGTGGACACACTGCAACATTCTCATTACAGCACAAATACCAAATTAAGATTACACGAGAGCTGTGTACTTTCTGTGCTTCTCTGTGGTGCAAAATGATGTGTAAATAAACAGCACGACGACACAGCCATTATAAATATGGTGAGCGATTTCAGTACCAGCATACAGAATGCTGAGGTGCCGGAAGACTGGCTACACAGTTACCTTCGGCCACTTCCTAATCCTGGCAGAGACCCCACACTGCTCAAGAGCTATCGAATTATCACACTACAGAATGTCTGTGGTAAATTACTTGAAAAGATTGTTGCAAGACAAGTAATGAGCCACCTCGAAAATGCACACATCCTTCCTAATACCTTGGGTAGCTATAGGCCTATGAAAACAACTTGGGGTAACGCTGGAACGGTTGCGTACGATGTGTATGAGGGATTCCAGGGTAACAGAGAAACAGTGGATGTCGCAATTGACTTAGAGGATGCTTATAACAGTGTGGACTTCGCGACCATAATAGACTGTATAATGGCATGTGGTGTAAACCCTTGGATAACAAAGTGGATAGCAGCTGCCTTAATGGAGAGATCAGTTGTACTTCGCTTGGGAACTTAGACATCAGAACCAATGCGCATTTGTCTGGGACTTCCCCTGGGGTTTCCACTATCGTCATTGCTGTTTAACATCTACACAGCAAAATTAGCAACCTTTCAACCAGCAGGACTGGGACGAACATTAACTTTCGCAGATGACATATTCATGTACATAACTGGCTCAGACAGATAGGAAATGGTCCAAGGCATATAGGAGACAATACAGGCGTTTTCTAAATGGTGTATAATAAAAACCATCAAGGGTCAATCCCTACAAGGCTTGTGTGATGTGGTGCTCTTTGAACAACTCCATAGGGAAAGCAGACCTTCTAGACAATGGGCAGAATTGACACTTTCAATGGGCAGAACATTGAAAGGCAATACAGGCTGAAGTATCTGGGAGTAACATTTGATCGTGGGCTATCATTCAAGTATCATGTCGAACTGATCATACATAAGTGTCGAACTGATCATACAGAAGTGCAAGCGGGGACTGGAGCCTTAAAAGCAATGGCTGCTGCGCGCTTGGAACAGAGGCTGTTTTTTCTCCTGTATCATCAGCTTGTGATTTCAGTAATCGATTACGGGCAATGAATACTCACGCTGTCAGTGTCACCAATGTTAACGACTGGAACGTATTCAAAATGAAGGGATGCAACTAGTTTTGGGCTGTACGCGTGATTTCTTCATTGTGACAATGAGATACCTGCTCGGATTGCTGTCGATTAAATCCAGATATGCAATGGCCTCTTCAAAAGTATATATGCGGGTAACCTCCGATAAAAGACACCTTCTACATGAGAATGTAGCTGACATCAAAGGAGCAAGAATAAAGAGGGGGATGTCATGGATGGCACAGGCAGAGGCTACGATTGGTCAGGTGACCAGAGTTGAAAATGTATCCAAAGGGGAAGAGTGGAGTAAGTCAGGGGAGAAGTGGATAAACTACCAGCAGGTCATCATTAGCCTTGGCAGAGAGTGCAGATCTTGGGGCAATGGAAAAGCAAAGTTTCAGATTAATCAGCTGATAAGTGAACATGCTGGGGATGATGACGCCATTGTGTACACTGATGGGTCTGTAGTGCGTGGCGAGGAATGAGGATGGGGCGTCTCTGCGAGAATAAAGGGCAGGGTCGTCGCTGAACAGTGTGGAGCCTACATGACAACAACCTCTAGCATGAGAATGGAGGTAGAGGCAGTTACTGCAGCACTGAGTTGGCTGTCTAAAACTCCATCAACCAGGGCAGTTATATTGTCAGACTCTCAATCTATGCTTCGGAAAGTTCAGAACGGATGGCTGCGACAGGAATGGAAAACATCAATACAATCCTCAAGTCTTGAAGAACTGGTGTGGATCTACAGTCCTGGTCATGCAGGGGTACGTGACAATGAGAGAGCTGACAGCCTGACCTCGAGAACACCGATAGTGGGGACACTGGACATGGATAAGGGAGAAATACTAAGGGCTATTAATGATCACTTGCTAGATAATGACACTGCAATGGATGAATCAACAAGGCTGAGACTGTTGGAGTTTGGCATCAAACGTGGGACTAACAGAGATAGACATGAAAGATGATGCATCTGACGTATGTACAACCAGCGTGCTGCAGGTACAATTAGCATTCATACTATTGGACGATAGTGTCGTGTGGTGAGTCACTGGGGCAACTACGACAGTAGTTTTTGCCAGGAATAGTCTATGAGATATTAGATATAAGGTCTCTAGAAATTGGCTCGTTAAGAAAGAATAAAGACCTATTCGAGATGGGACAAGAAGACAGGAATGCGAATGCTTTCCACTTGACAGTGTTTTCTAATTAATTATGGAAAGAGTTCTGTTTCCCCACGACCTTAGCTTCTGCCCTTAGATCCCGTAAAGAAAAAGCCCCCAACCTCATCTGAGTAGAGAAAGATTCCTATAGGTGAATATGTAACACCGACAGCACGAGTGATACATTAACAAACTAGATAATGATCAAACGATCGTTGGGTTTATTAATGAAATATCCACACATATAGGGTTAGTAATGGTTAGAACGTGATGATGGTGAAAGACGATTCACAAAAAAACACACAGATGAGATAATAAAATTGCAGTTAATTAAGTAATAGTTAATTAAGAATGAACTGGTGTAAAGTGAAATGATGATGATGTGATATGATACGTGTTACCAAAATGGTGAGTACTCTACACAGTCCATGTGTCTCTAAATGCTTCGCATTGATATGACGATTCACGTGTAGGCATACAATGTCCCAAGTTGTTATACGTTATGTCGAGTGGGGTATCTCTAAGCCGAGGACGTTCTGATGAATACTGTTGTCGTACGGAGAACGCTGACGAGATATCTATGTATATTCCTTCACTGTTTGAGTATATCTCTGTAGTGTGGATCAACAGTTAATAGTTGTCATATGAACAAAAAGTCTGTTGTCTAATCTCCCGAGGGTACTGGTCAGACTGGATATCTTCACGAAATGTTAGCGATATGTAGACTCATAACCTTGCATATGTAGTCGTGATTCATAAAATATATATATATATATATATATATATATATATATATATATATATATATATATATATATATATATATATATATATATATAGTCTGCTTCATAGAATGCGCTTAAGAGGGTGTTGCTCTTGCTATAAATATTCGATTCCTCTCTTTTGCTTGACTTCAGATAATAATGATCTTTCGAGTGATTTGAGTTTATGATGACTCTGTATTGAACTTGTGATAACTCTGTATTGAACTTGTGATAACTGTGTATTGAACTTGTGAGCAAGCAGTATATGGTGACGAAAAATGCTGCGTCCACCTTCTGACTTGTGGGTGAGACAATATTCCTTTTTAATTGAGGAATGAAAGATGTCCTATGGCGAATTCTGCTAGCCAAATGTCCGTTTTTGATAACTTATTTCTGGTTAGACGTCAGACACGTTGTGTTTAGACTCAGACTTCTGATGAACTGAAGACACACAAAAGTCTTCGTAAGTTTTTCACATTTAACATCACTGGTTGACTTTCATTTAAACTACTGCTCATTATTCATCTCTCTCTCTGAGTTCAATTCTAATGATGTTAAATATCTTGTGCATGAGAGTGTGTGCGTATGGGAGACTGTGATGATGATGAAAGTGAAGTATGAACTATTAATTACCTCCTATCATCCTATCATCTTCTAGGAAAATCTTCTGATTTTATTAATCAGTTATGCCAAAAATTATTTGAAACTTTATTTTCCGCACATTTTAGCTGTGAGGTTAAAATAAACAAAAATAAGAAAATGTATTAATAAGTATAAGATCTACTAACCTTCTTTTCCCTTTGCAAAATCCTTTAAGAACACAATTCATCACAGAACTGAATGATATCCACTCTAAATAAACACGTGTATTAGGCTAGTCGTTTTTGGGATTAATCTCTTCCTCACAATGTAAAAAACTGGACTCCTTCCTCTTGCAAGCTACGCAGTAGATTATATTTCTGCCAGTCCAATATGGATTTCTTGTACAGCTCCGGCCATACCAACCAATCCTTAATGGCCCCTCTGGTCACTCATTCACAGGATCGCTCTTGTCCCCTGTCAGTCCAAACGTGGGTGTAGTTTGACCTCTGATTGTTTATTGTTCACCTGGCCAAGGTGGGCGTCCAATGTGGTAACCCAACGCTTGTCTGAACAGCGGCCGACCAAAGATAACACCATTACAGCATGAGACGTTTTCCCCTGGCTAATCTGGGCATCCAATGTGGTGTCACAGAAATTACAGCATGCCCAGATGTTTGATTGGGATGACCAGATGGGTTTTCACCAGATTTATCACGATGCAATGTGGGCTTCAAACGATAATGTCAGGCATGATGACTCAATCAAAGGACTTTTATTTTCCCCGATGAAAGAACAAATGTGGTTCTCTAGATACTGGTCTCGAGTAATCACAACGATGAAATAGCAAATGTGGGTCGCAAATATGGAATGAAAGAGCAAATGTCGGAGAAAATACAATATGAAAAATGTAGGAAAAGATAGAGCAAAAAGGCCTTTGCGCTCGTTTATCACAGATAGCAACCTATCTTTATGCAGGGAGCCTGCACCAACCAGTCACGTGCTCTTGCATTGTGGTTTAGGTGACAACAGATTTAACATGAGGTCGTAGCCCTAATCATAATCTTATATTAATGGCCTTGTACGACATGCTTAAGTGTGCAGTAATCCTTTCTTTTCTGTGTCCTTTCAAAGACCGCGGAGCTGCACGAGCTGATACGGCCAAACATACATTAAATAACTTGCTAATGTACATGAATATACTGTTCTTAAGAATCTATCCGAGTCTCGAGCTGAAATAATGAGTAGGAATTCTGACCTGAGTGATTCATGCGTTTAAGGAAGTTGCGGGTACAACCGTGAACCAGCCAGACATGCATGGAGACCGTAAGGATGTAGCGCCTCCACCATGAAAAGGCACAGCAGACCAATGACCTGTTTGTCAAAAAATCTGATTACAAGAAACGACAGATATAAAACTGGACTGATCTTAAAGGCGACGAAGGGGCACAAATTACGAACTACGATTTATGAATTATGGAATATCAAAAGTGTGAATGAGGAAGAAAAGGAGTTATGGACCTCGATGTCATTCCCTGCAGGGGAAAATAGCTGACATTAAGAGAGCAAGAATAACGAGAGGGATGTCATATATGGCACAGGCAGTGACAACGATCAAGGAGGTGACCATAGTTGAAAATATATTCAAAGGGGAAGAATGGAATAAGTCAGGTGATAACTGGATTAACTACCAGCAGGTCACCATCAGCCTTGGCAGAGAGTGTAGAACGTGGGGCAATGGGAAAGCAGAACTGGAAATTAATCAACTGATACATGATCATGCCGGGGATGATTATACCATTGTGTATACAGATGCGTCTGTGATCCGTGGTGAGATATCAAGTTGGGGCTTCTCTGCCGGGGTAAAGGGCAGAATCGTCTCCGAACATAGTAGGGCTTACAATAAAACAACTTCCAGTATGAGAATGTAGTTAGAGACAGTTACTGCAGCCTTAAGGCGGATACTTAAACTTCATTAACAAAGGTAGTCATAGCGTTCAGAAGCGCTGGCTAAAGTATAAATGGAAAACATTCATAGAAGCTTCGAATCTGCAAGAGCTGGTGTGGATCTACTGTCCTAGTCATGCAGGGGTAAGCGGTAATGAGAGAGCTGATAAACTAGCATCAAGGGCATCCATAGTGGGGACACTGGATATGGATAAGGGAGATATACTGAGAACAATTATTGATGACCTGTTAGAGAATGACACTGCAATAGTCAAAGTTAAGACTTGGAATTTGGCATCAAGCGTAAGAGGTGGACGTATGAAAGGATGCCTCCGTCGTGTATACAACCAGCGAGCTACAGAAACATTTAGCATTCACTTCTTCGACATATACTGAGGGAGACTGAGCACCTATGGGTATGACCGGAGTCCAATGATGTAGATTCTGTTCAACAATAACAATAACGCTGCTCTACAGTGGACTCTCCACAACCGGAAGAGCTAAAGAAGTGTAAATTGTATTACCGCTAAAAACCAAACAGATAACATAAAAGGATTGGACTTTGTCTCAGAGAGCATAATGGTGTGTCACGGGATTTACCCCTTGCTCTGCAGTGGTGGTCAAAACAAAGGCCAAACCTAGAGTATCTAATGATGATCTTCAGAGGTATCTACCTTCGCTCAAAATTACTCTTGGCAGAGTTACGAATAGAAGGATGGTGATGCTTTTATCTTGAGGGAATGTTCATAATATATTGCAGAAATCAAGAACACTGCTAAATTGGTCTGAGCGATTGTTAATTTTTTTTCTGCCCGACACCTTTTATGAAGAACTATTATGCATTTTAGCCCGTTCAAGCCCCCAAGAGATTTAATTCAGTGAAATATTAACTTAATAGCTCTGTTTAAGTGCATTTTAAAGTGACTGAGACGTACGGGTGCAATAGACTCAAAATGATTAAATCAAGTATAAATTTGTATATAAATAAATATAAATATAAATGTGAAGAAGAGTGAGTAGGGAGAGCGACGAGGTTTTGGTGATGATGGCCGACTCGTATTGTCGAATGCAAGAGGATATTTAGTTGTGAGAAGATAAGGCATTCGGTTATCTGAGATTTTCATCAATGTGTTACACTTCGCTTACTACATATAATGTTGTGATTTTGTGGTGATAATTATTTGAATACATTAGACAGAGTTGGGAACATTGCTAGTGTTCGTTATTATTTGAATGTGTTCCACTCCACCTCTCTCTCTCTCTCATGTGTAGTATTTCGAGGACTAAGGCATATGTGTATTTAATACAAAATACTCTGTGTCAGGTGGGGAGCTCGTATTTGGGTCCTCAAATTTGATTTTCTTGTCATATTCTGCTTAAAAATATGAAGTGTAAATTTGCCACTGTGTTCCCTTCTCTTGATATTTAGTTTTTGCCAGGCCAGAAATCTATTTTAGGTCACGTACACTGTAGGCCTGTTTTTTCAGTCACGTAGTTGTCAGGTACTTTTTTTGAATAGTGAGTCACGGGTCACGGATTAGCGATACACAGTGAAGTGGGGAATTTATTATGAACAGTACGCTGTGTCAGAGCTAACAAAATGTCAGGGCGACATTGAGCATTCTTCTGGTTAAGAAAACGACGCCAACGGTTGCGGTGTGAACCAGGTTGTGGCAGGGTCGTTGACATTCATTTTGTTGTCTGCGGGGCTGAGAGGACGAATATGTTGCTGCTAGTACAGGTTGGGCGAACAAGTTGATGGCAGCCTTGGTAGCATTCATTTCAGCGTCTAACTAGTCAAGACTAGAGGCCGCTGCAGCGCCGTTTGAAAGCCAACAGTGGGACAGTGTTGCCACTACACAGTGTTTACTGGCTCAGGAGACGACGTACCTGTAGAAATCAAGTGGTTGAGTCTTCTTGTGGAACTGGGTGCATGCCGAACACGGGAACTGGTGCATTACAGTATCAATATTTTACACACGGTCGTTACGGAGGTTGCCAGAAGCTGAACAGTACTAGATTTACGTTACGATCTTTGCCTTATACAAAACACTGCAGTCCATCATCATAAACTGTACTGAACTTTTTCTCACGTAGAAGGCTGCACTACACCTTTGCAAACGGTGGTATCTTTCATGAACTCGTGAGATGTTATTGGAGTGGAGCTGGCAAATCCTCGCCTTGGACTGACGACGAGCTAGTATACAGTTGTGGTATAACTTTGATGCGTGTGGTCGAACTTTTTGCTTGACATCTCTGTGATATTTCAGTGAAGACAAGGCACTATCTGGTGACAAGCGTGGACTTCGTGCCTTACTCAGGGGTCACCCTAATGGACAATATTTGTAACTTTACGTAACTTTGTAACGTGTCGTTCGTTGTGTGGACCATTGGATCATTAGTGACTAAAGTGCTGTAGATATCAACGTCATCATCAGGAACCCAGACCTGCGGAGATCATCAATTTAATTGATTTATAGTTAATTTTTTAAATGTTGTATTATTACTATTATTATATATTATTGGACAATTATTTTTCTTTTAGTACCTTTCTACTTTATAATATTATATAATTAGTAATCATTCTCCTGTGAACTCTTTTCCATTTGGTTGGTGAGTACGTCATCCAACTGGTGTGGTGTTGCAACATACTACCTTTGGTCACTTCATTGTTTATTGTAGGTTTTTGTTGTGTCTTCGTCGAAGTATAATTTTGGTGTCATTTGGTTGTTGTGTGGGTTTAGGATTTTCTCTTTTGCATTGCGGAAAGAGATTATGCTAAACTGTTCTTTAGGACTGTTGCTAGGTGAATTGTGTGCCGGAGCACGGGCACATAGAGCTGACCCTATTGGCTGCCCTGCATAATTCACGTTGCACATTTTAGTGTATTAGTGGTGCAGGTCTGGTTTGTTTGCACGGTGTCATATGTGTAATAGTGTCTCTTTGTCATGTTTAATTGGAGTATTCTCTTGTATTCTTCTTACTATCATGTACATACGTTAATTTCCCAAACTCTTGTTTTCATTTGTTAACAGCTACGGTTTATAATTAGACATCTGCTGCTGTCTGAGGATTTTTTTTTTCTTATTCCACCGTACTGTTGTGTTCGTTCGTGTAGTAAGGTCGTCTTGATCACCTTCATTATTGTCATCATTGTTTGTATTTATGTTTATTTTGTTTTAGTGAAGTGTATCTCAATTTCAATTCCAGTACTGATGGCATAAGAGTAGGTTGTGGATTTTTGCTTGTGTAGACGTAATTTTCTGGTTTGGTTGAGAATCTCATGTATGTTTATGCCATTAAGTATATTGCAGTGGGGTTTAGTTTCACTGCTTAAATATTATGGGTGTCATGGGTACAGCAAATTATGCTGTTGAATAACTTCACACCATTATACTGAATACACCTATTTGATTGGTACAGTCAGTATTTCTGACTAGGCATTACATATAATTTTGATTCTTTTTTTTAGTACAATATCTGATAATTTTCCAGTGGGGAATACTGAAGGCATTTTTTTTGTACACTGAGTACTGCTTTAAGAAATTTTAATTTAATTACATTACATTACGATGGCTAGCCTCTTAGAATTTGTTGAGGTTGGTAAAGAGCTAGCATTAACAGGCCCTGCTCTACAGGAATGGGCAGAAAAAAAAATGGAAAGAAAAACAGGAAAATGATAGAATGGAACGGTGTGAGGAGAGAGAATTCCAGAAATTGAAGATTGAAGCTGATAAATTGAAGATAGAAGCAGAGAAAGAGACGAAGAAGATAGAAGCAGAGAAACAGATGAAGAAGATAGAAGCAGAGAAAGAGATGAAGAAGATAGAAGCAGAGAAAGAGTTGAAGAAAATTGAAGCTGACAAAGAAATAAATCTAAAGAAGCTAGATAATGAATCCAGGAAGCAGGATTCAGGTGGGAAAGAATTCTCACGTCCCTATAGACTACGGTTACCCAATTTTAATCAAGATTTGGACAGTATGGACGTGTATTTGGAACGTTTTGAAGCAGAAGTTTTGGCTTGGAAAATAAAGAAGGAGGAATGGCCTGTTCTGCTGGGAAATTTGCTTTCAGGATCTGCGTTAGAAACTGTTTATAGTATCCCTTTAACCGACAGAGCAAATTATGACATAGTCAAGGAGAGGTTGTTAAGGAAATTTCGTCTAACGGCGGAAGGGTATCGGGCTCGTTTCCGAGACGTGAGACCAAGCGTCAATCAGGATTTTGAGGATTTCATTGCGAAAATTACTCAGCTATTAAATCGATGGATTGAGATGGAAGGTATTACTAAAGACTTTGATGGTCTTTTCGACCTTATATTACGGGACAAGGTATTGTCATCGTGTTCATCTGAGCTTATTGCGTTTTTCCAGGAACGCAAGCCCAAAAACATCGGTACGATGTCAGAATTAGAACACCAATACGTGACCGCGCATCCAGGAAAGGTCATACACAGGGAGAGTATCTCTGAGACTTTCTCAGCGAGTATAGGAAAGATTACTAGAAAACCTTACAATCAACATAGATCGAAGAGTGCCGATAGATTTGGCCCCAGAAGATTTAATTATGATAGACCCTACTTTCGAGGAGACAGATCTCCTGCACGGTATGACAATTATCGGGACCATAGATCACCGAGGAAGAAATTTAACTATCAATCTGATAGAAATCAATACAGATATACTGGAGACAGACAGGATAGGTACCCGCGGAATCAGATCCAGATAGATGCGCCAAACGAGCAGGAACAAAGACGATTTCGCAAAAGCTCACCTTACCAAAGAAACAAATCCTTTGAGAAAAAGGAGTCAGACCGAGTAGTCAGACACTCTCCAAACAATAGTCCGAAAAAGGATAGCAATACTCAGCTACACTGTAGTCCTTGTAGTGGAACAGGACATTTGGTAAAGGTCTGTGCTAATAATTCAGAACGAGCGAATTCGGCTTGCATATTAGAAACCTTTAACGATGAGAATTGCGAAGGGTGTAGACCATTATTTGAACCAGACGGTAAGCCTATGCTTATCTGTGGTCACACTCTGCCTTGTCTCTCTTCTCTTGAAGAAAATGGTCATTTGGAATTGCATCCAGGATTTGTGCAAAAGCAGGAAGTGTCTGTGTTGAGAGACACGGGTTGCACAACTATAGGAGTTCGTAGATCCTGCATTGACGACTCATGTTTGATAGGTAAGACAGCAAGATGCGTCACTTTCGGGGGTAACATTGAGTATTACCCTCTTGCCATTATTGAGGTGGACACACCCTTCATATCTGGTAGAGTACAGGCCTGCGTACTCGAAGCACCGATAGCGGATTTGATTGTGGGTAATGTGCAAGGTGTGCAGGAATGTACTCAGATGGACATTAGGAAATGGAGGGACAATCGTGTGCTTAAGGCCAATGCGGTGATTACGAGGGCGCAGTCAAAGGCAGATGACGCATTAGAAGCGACACATCCTGAAGCTAAGACATCGGAATTGGTCAAAGGGAGTCAGGATACACAGGTGTCGGACTTTATCCAGCACCAACGGTCAGACGGATCATTGCGTAAATTTTACAACTTTGCCGAGAGAGGTGATGTAAAGTGCACGAAGTTGGCCAGACATTGGTTCGAGCTCAAGAATAATGTTCTCACGAGGTGTTTCGCTAAGGGAGTACAAACTCAGCGCCAAGTGGTGGTACCGTGTAATTTAAGAGCAAAAGTGTTAGAGGTTGCACATGACTCCCCTTTCGCGGGGCATATGGGGGTGGCTCGAACGCGCCAGAGGGTGCTGTCACAATTCTATTGGCCATTGTTTAGCAAGGACATTAAACTATATTGTAGGTCCTGTAAGATATGCCAACAGATGAGGCATAAAGGCAGAACTCCCAAAGCTCCAGTGCAGGTTACGGACTTGTCAGTACGACCTTTCCAGAAAGTAGCGATTGATATTATAGGCCCTATAGGGAGGCTCCCCAAGAGAGTACAGGATTTTCCCCTTTCGAATTACTGTATGGGGCAAACCTAAGGGGGCCGATGCACATATTTAAGGATTTATTAACTGGAAAATGTGCAAATAGCACCTCAGTTACGAGTTATGAGTACGTAGTGAGCCTCAGAGAACGTATTGTAAATCTTGTTTGGTGGCACGTGATTGTTTGGCGGGGTCGTTAGCACGGTATCGAAAGTACGCAAATCGGAACTCCAAACTAGTATCCCTGATTCCAGGTGAGGAAGTTTGGCTACTTTTACCAGCTAAAGAGGATCGCTTGAGCATTACGTGGCAAGGACCATTCAAGGTGGTTAAAAAAATGACAGATGTCGATTACCTAATTTCGGTCCGAAATAAGGAAAAGGTATTTCATGTGAATATGCTGAGGCCATATGTAGAACGACCTGAGTCATTGAAAGCAGTCACAAGGGCAGCACAGACTGAAGCAACAGTGGCATGTACGGCAGTCAGGAGAGCAAAAGTCTGAAGTACAGATTATATTAGCGGAGTTTAAGGATGTCCTCACAGATCTGCCAGGACGGACAGACCTGATTTGTCATGATATCACTCTGACATGTGATCAGCCTATTAGGGTAAAACCGTATCCATTGCCCATGCATTTCAAATCAGCTGTCGAGAGAGAAATTGGTGACATGCAACGACTGGGGATCATTTCTCCGTCTGATTCACCATATTCTTTTCCAATGGTTGTGGTTCGCAAGAAGAACACATTTCTTCGTATATGCATTGACTTTCGGAGATTGAACAGCATCACCGTCGTTGACGCTGAACCAATACCTAATCAGGAAGATCTGTTAACACAACTCACCCACGCTACATATTTCAGCAAACTAGATCTGTCTAGAGGCTATTGGCAGGTACCCCTCGCGGAGGCTGCGAAACCTCTTACGGCATTTAGCACCCCCAAAGGATTGTTTCAGTTCAATGTCATGTGCTTTGGCTTAGTGAACGCGCCCGCCACATTTGTGAGGATGATGAGAAGATTGTTAGGACATCGATCAGATATTATTACATATAGCGACGATATATGTTTGTTTCATGAGTCATGGGAGGATCACATGATGGGGTTATCTTCCCTTTTGCAGTGTCTAAGGCAGCATAATTTAACGGCACGGCCGAGTAAAGTTTGCATAGGTTTTAAAGAGTTAAGTTTCTTAGGACATACTGTAGGTCATAAGCACCTGAAACCGGAAGATGTAACAGTTACAAAGATTTTACAGTTGCAGACACCTAAAACAAAAAAGCAAGTGAAAAGTCTAATTGGACTTGTGAATTTTTATCACAAGTTCATCCCTCAGTTCTGTTCCATTGCAGCTACACTTACCTCGCTAACGAGTAAGGGGATGCCAAATAGGGTCGTGTGGACACAAGATTGCGAGATAGCCTTATGTAGAATCAAGAGGATGTTCTCTAGGAAACCCATCTTACTGATGCCAGATTTACGCAAACCCTTTGTTTTGCGGACAGACGCATCTTCTGTAGGAATTGGAGCTTGTTTAATGCAAGACCACCAGAGTACCTTACATCCAGTGATGTATGTGAGTCGGAAGCTATTGCCGGCTGAGACTAGGTACTCCACGATTGAAAGGGAGTGCTTGGCAATTGTGTGGGCAGTTTCAAAGTTGTCCCGGTATTTGATAGGTGCACATTTTGTATTACAGACAGACCATCGACCACTCTCATTTTTACAGTCGTCGAAATCGACAAGCTCGAAATTAACTCGTTGGGCTCTCTTACTGCAGCAGTACAAATTTACTGTTTTACCCCTAGAGGGTAAGCTCAACGTTGTAGCTGACACTCTGTCTCGTTTGTAGAATGATTGTTTTTTTTCTTGGGTTTTCCCCCACACGATGTTTAAGTGAGTATGCAAGATATGTGAAGACAAGAAGGATATGAAGGTATACTTGGCTCAAAAGCTGGATGTTGGGTGTTTGGAGTGCGCCCAGCCGCCTTCCAAAAGAAGAAAAAAAAACAAAAAACTTATATATATATAGCTTTGGGCAGAAGGTCAACAAGTTCATGAGAAAATGTCTAGGAGTACCACCAGGTCTGTCAGATGTAGCACTGTACTGCAAAAAGTCAAAACTTCTACTTCCCTTCAAGTCAGTTGTTGAAGAGTACAAAGTTGGAAAAGCAAGGCTTGCAATGATGCTACGCGAGTCAGCTGATGACGTGGTTAAGTCCATTCAGCCCACACTGAAAACGGGAAGGAAGTGGAGAGTGGAAAAAGCTGTTGATGCTGCTGAAGAGTCACTCAAACTGAGAGAGGTAATCGGATACACACGAACGAATAGACGGGGATTTGGGCATGGTGACATCCGCTGGTGGTCCAAGGCATCAAGCAGGGAGCGCAGAGACATGGTAGTTCAGGAGATACGAGGAGCTGAGAATGATAAGAGGTTGCAAAAAGCAGTGCAGCAGGTCCAACAAGGCCAATGGACCACATGGGAAGGAGCTCTGCATAGGTCCTTGACATGGAATGATATATGGCATATGGCACCTCTTAGGCTCAGCTTCGTGGTTAGATCAATGTATGACCTGCTGCCGTCGGCCACCAACCTTGTGAAATGGGGAAAGTCGGATGATGAGCAGTGCCCCCTGTGCCAGGGGAGGCAGACACTTGAACACGTGCTCTCAGCGTGTAAGGTGGCATTAGGGCAAGGGCGATACACTTGGTGCCATAACAAAGTGCTAAATGAGCTTGCTGCGACAATAGATCAGGCAAGAATGAAAGCGAATAGCAAAGTCCTGCCAGACACCGCAAACACATACTTTCTGAGGGCAGGAAAGTCAGCACACCCCAAACCGAGTAAACCTGGTAGCAGTTTACCATCTCTTCTTGACTGTGCAAACGACTGGGAGATGGCGGTAGACCTACCTGGACGGGGGGCATATCCAGAGTGTATCAGAAAATCGCGGAGACGGCCGGATATAGTGCTTCATTCTGCAGCAACGCTTCAGGTCATACTGATTGAACTGACCGTGCCATTTGAATCCAGATTAGACGAGCAACATTCATTCAAAGCGGCCAAGTATAGCGATCTGGCCGCGGATCTGAGACACGATGGATTCAGTGCAAGGGTCATGGCGGTTGAAGTGGGCGCAATAGGGCTTATGGCTGCATCAGTGTATGATTTATTGAAACTGTTGGGGCTGAAGGGACAGTCTAGAACAAGGGCACTGAAGAGGCTTAGTGAAACTGCCGAAAAGGCATCAGGCTGGCTGTGGAACAACCGCAATGGGCGATGGACATCGTGACAATAAACACTGCGGTACAGAAAACACCAACATTTTTCTAAGTCCACAACGCTGAGTTTTTTTTGGTGTACTGGTGAAAGAGATGCGACTCTGGGGCAACAGGCGATGTATACTATAGGGAGAGTGTCAGGTACAAAATTTCATTGGCTTGCGCGCTAATGTCTCAGTGTGTGTCCTTAGTTGTGAAGGGCGACGGAACGAACGGAATAATTTGTCTTCTCTTTGTTACTTTCACAATTGCCTCAACGGCTGGCGTTGTGGATTTAAAAGTTGCTACCATAAGTGAAATGGGTTCATTTTCGATACAAGACAACAGGAAGCTGAGACGCTTGGGAGTCATAACCCAAGTGGGCCCACCCCCCTTAGAGTGTAAAGGAGTAATTGGGCCGAAACACTTGTCGGATGGGGGGACTTCTTCTGATGATCAGATTGCTTCCTGTTGTATCGCTCTGTAAAGAGTTTCCTATCATCTTATATATATATATATATATATATATATATATATATATATATATATATATATATATATATATATATATATATATATATATATATATATATATATATATTACGACCCGAAAACATCTCCTAGCGTTGACTGAACGCACTAACAGCCGACATAGCTGGTCAGACTGAAGCTCTGCAGTAACGGTTCTGGAGGATATGTATCTGAGGCTAGATACTTCAATAAGCCGGTTCTGGCGAAATATAGGCGATAAAAGATTCTTGGCATTCTTCGCACAAGAATAACAACATCATCTCTCAGATGATCATAATAAACTTCATAGCCGTGTCTTCCCTAGACTTGGGATACGACCAGGGAACAAATAACGTCTGCTCAAGACTAAAGATCACTGGATCTGCCTCAAGGACATTGATTGTATCCAAACACATCTATGCGTTATACCGCGCCATGCATAGTTTAATACTACTGCCCTGTCGTACACAAATAACATTACAAAAAATATCATTGCTGCGCTCAGATGCACGACTGAAAATCCCAAGCGTACATATGAGAGCTTTAAACATCTATCTGACCCTCAATGCATATAAAGTCTTTAACATTTCACATCTACCCACGCGAAGATTTTTTTTTGAGTTCTATAGTAAGGTCAGTCACATCCCTAATAGTTCAATCAATCAATTATAAGACGACTAAAAGAATAATATCATTAGTGAACATAGTTACACAAGATGAACTTGGTTGAACGAAATTAATGTAGAAATCAAGAATATGATGAATGGAAAAATTGACATAGATCAACTATGTATTATAGATCAATCAATGAGGTAAAGAACAAAAGAAAATAAATGAAGAATAAGCATAAATGGTGAAAATTTGAAAACGGTGACAAATCAAGGCTACGTTGCAAATAACTGCGTTGCGTACCAATGTTAACGCAAGTTTGAAAAAAAAAATGAACTGAAAATCAGATTAACTCAAAAACGTGAATAAACAACACATCATAAGGGTATACTAATTGAATAAGTAGTATACTATTAAATTCTAAAATTATATGCTATTCTTAAAGTCTTATGCGTATATAGTATTGCGCCTGTAACATGTCATGAACGAATGTTGCGCTTCCATACAATAATTAGCCTATGATTATTTATAAGGCGAGTGTGTATTCGTTTTAAACACAATAATCATAGTCATGTATTGTGGATGACTTATAGTCAAACTAAGTCACGTAGCTAGAAATTGATCCGAAAAAGTTTATGATAAATAATCACATGAGAAATGCTAAAATGTTCAAATCTAAGATAAATTTGCCACTTTCTAATATAAATGACTGTAATAAAAGTGTCATGGCGTAGCATTGTATATTGTTAACTATCAAGTTAATCATAGCTTTGTCTATTTATTACGTTTATTGGAAATGTGAGTGAAAAACACAATAGTCAATGAAACAATGTTCTAAACGATAAACATAGTAGTTCCAAAAAAATCCATGTTCACTTATGATGATGAAGTGTAAGCTGGACACCCATAAAGTGGCATTAGTGGTGTCACGATTCGCAATGAAAGTAACAAACGTGCTGTTTTCAGCATACATGATACGAGTGTCAAGACGATAAGTTTTCCAGTGTGTCAGTGGTTTCTTGTGGGCAACGTGAAAGTAAGTCTGCGACGACGTTGTCTGTTCCACAAATGGCTTTCACGTCGTAATTGAATGACTGTAAGGCGATCGAATAACGTGCAGATTTGGAACTTTTCAAATCTTTGCTCTTGATTGCCGTAAGAGCTCGCTGGTCGGATTCTACCACAAAGTGGGCACCTAGTAGAAATCTCTGTAATTTTAGAATGGACCACACAAGTGCTAGTACTTCCCGGTATACCACGGAGTAATGTCGTTCTGTTTTCGTCAACTTGCGAGACACGTAAAGAACTGGGTGAAGTGTTCCTGAGTAGTTCTGCATGAGTAATGCCCCGCTCCCGTAGATGACACATCTGTGCGAAGTATATAAGGTATGTTTTTGTTTGGGAGTCGTAAAATATGTGCAGATGAAAATAACAATTTAACCTTATCTAAAGTGGCCTGACACTCTTGTGACCACTGAACTATATTTGGCGACCCTTTCTTTAACAAACTAGAAAGAGTAGCAGTGATGGTCGACAAGTTTGAGATGAAGCGTCCATAGAATTGGATCAAGCCGAGGAGGCTTCGAACTTGTCTCTTGGTTTTAGGAGGAGTGACATTCAAGATTTTGGAAATGTTGTGGTCCTCTGTTTTTAAGAGACCATGGCCTACACGGTGGCCCAAAAACGAGATCTCACTAAACCCGATGTGGGCTTTAGACGGTTTTGCCGTCAAGTTGTGAGAGCGTAAAGTAGATAAAAGTGAGCATAGACCAGTGAAGTGATCAATCCAAGAGTCACTAAAAAGACATGTGTCGTCGATGTATGTAATATCCGAACGATGTGATAGGATCTTACGCATCATCCGGACGAAAGTGGCTGGTGCGTTGACAAGCCCGAATGGCATGATGTTCCATTGGAACAGCCCCCGAGGAGTAGAAAAGGCAGTGAGAGGTTTGGCATGTTCGGTTAGACGTACCTGCCAATTCCCTTTGGATAAGTCGAACTTAGAGAAGAATATAGCGTTTGATAATTTAATAAGTAAATCTTCTAAAATTGGCATAGGTTCAGCGTCAAAGCGGGTTATCTGGTTTAGTTTTCGATAATCTACACAGAGACGAATGTTTTTGTCTTTTTTTCTAACAATAACTATGGATGAAGCATGTGCTGAATTGGATGGTTCAATAATGTTTAATCGCAGCATGTCATCTAATTCCTGTTCCACCTGGGATTGGAAATGCAATGGTATAGGATAAGGGCGGATCCTGATAGGTTTGTCATCGGTCAGTACGATATCATGTGCAATGACAGATGTCCGACCCGGAATGTCGGTAAGGACATTATAAAATGATTGTAGTAAAGAAGTAACCTGCTATTGTTTTTCAGCAGATAGCTCAGGAGAAATCGTGACGTTTTGCCATGTTTTCGTAGAATGTAACGGTACTACCGGAAACAGTAGAAGGACGTCAGCGAAAGTAGATTACTCCTCTTGGATAACTGACAAAAATGAATAATGATAGGGTGAATCGTCAGTAGACTGAAAGACAGACTGAAGATAGTCTGGACGAGAGTGAAATTCCTTCAACATGTTGATGTGGAATGTTTTGTGGTTCCCGTTTATGTCGACAATATAATCGACGTCAGAAATTCGAGATACAATTTTAAAAGGACCTTTTCAGGCAATTAGAAGTCGATTATCTTTCCGTGGAAGCAGTACATAAGCTTCGTCACCAGGAAAGAGTTGACGTAGACGCCTGTATCTGTTTAAAAAGAGTCTCGCCTTCTCTTTGTCGGACTCTGACGCGGATGTAGCCAACCTGCATGCGTCGATAATTTTATGTCTCAATGCGATGACGTATTCGTATGATGACTGAGTATCATCGTCGGTGAGTATGTCATGTAATAATAACATGGGACAACGAGGTTGTTCCCGGAAAACGAGCTCAAATGGCAACAATCCTGTGGGTTCATTTTGTACTTCTCGATAAGCAAAAAGTACTGCGGGTAAAACTCTATCCCAATCTTGAGGGAATTGGCCAGTTACCTTACTCAGCAACTGCTTTAAGGTACGATTTTGCCTCTGAATCATACCATTGCTCATTTCGTGGTATACACTACGAAGCGATCTGTCGATGTGGAGCATGGCCATCACCTTAGTCATAGTCTCAGAAACAAACTGTGTACCCCTATCTGAAAGTATCTTTTTAGGGAAACCTAGGTGAGAAAAAATTAGCCATAGATCATCTGCTACATCAACAGTAGATATGCTCTTGAGAGGGATAACCTCTGGCCATCGAGTACACACATCTATACAAGTGAGGATGTATCTATGTCCTCTAGCGGACATGATCGGTAAAGGACCGATAATGTCGATAGCCATTTTTTCAAATGGCCGTATAGATATGTCAGCGGCTTGGATCGGAGCTGTATGGCGAGTACACTTTGCCATTACCTCCTGGCATGTCGTGCAGGAGCGACAATATAAAGTCACATCCTTCGTAACGCCTGGCCAATAGAATGACGAAAGTACCCTAGACTTAGTGTGGGAGAACCCCATGTGTCCTGCACACTGTGAGTCGTGGGCATGTCGTAGGATATTAACTCTGAGGTCTTTAGGTACTAACACCTGTGAACGTGCGGATGAGGGAGAATCACGAAACATCTGCACAAGTACCCCATTCTTAAGTAAGAACCAGTGTCGAGAATTTTTTTCACAATTTGTATCACTCTGTTTAACTAACAGGAACAATTTTTGTAACGAAGAGTCATTTTGTTGCAACTTAATAAAAGACTCTCTGGGCATTACATTTTAGAATCATCATCATTGTGCTCTTGATTTGTGTCAATATTCACATGTAATTGTTCTTGAGCTTGTGCTCTAGTCGTTACTGCGTTCGCAATATGAATGTTCTGCTGTTCACAGTCATCAATCTGTTCCGGCGAACATTCTTTTACCCCGTGTATTCGCCCGACAATCAAGTCGGCCACTAGATTTGAGAGCATACACAATTTTATACGCCCCGTAAAAATGGAGTGACGATGTGTACGATGGCAGTTGGGAAAGTTTCCACTGTGCCACCGAACGTTACACATTTTACAATATCACCTGTAGCACACGACGGGTGTATCAGTGACTGTCTGACTCCGACGGTCGTCAGCCTGAGTCTTTTAATACATTTACTTGAATGTCGTTTACCAAACCCTTGTGTAGTAGTAGTGATCCGGTACCATCATGGGCCGTCAATGCTGGAAGCGTCGGGAGAGGATGGCCGCATCTCAAGGTAGACACTGTGTCGCGCTGAAATAATGTAGTGCACTCTGGGCACTGTGCTGCAAGATTGAAATCAAAAGAGCAAGAAGCAGCGACATTATTATCATCATTGTTACCCTGATTTGAATCAACACTAGGCTCAAGTTGAGCTGAGTTTGCATGTCTATTAGACCTACCATTATTCGGAGATCTACCTCCATACCGCAATTGATCATAATTGTGTTCCTTATTGAAACCTTTATTTTGATTATATCTCCAGTTTTGATAGTTCCGTGACCTGTTTTCATTTTGAGACTGGTGTCTATTACCTGAATTTCGTATCCCATTATAAGTATTACTGTACTGTTGCCATTTATTTTTGGAGTTATCGTGTCTTCCATTTCCTGAGTTATTTTCACGGAAATGTTTGTATCCCTGGAAACGTTTCCACTCTTTTGGAGCAGGAGAATTGCTGCGGAATTGGCTCCCTTGACGCGAACCGTAATTATGGTTATATCCCCATTCCAAAGTTGCGATCAACACTCTGTGATCTAGTACGCATGCTGTTATTATTCCAAGACATAGCTGATGCTACTGGTAACGCTTCCCTTATGTTAGAGTTACTAACGACTATGTTGGGGTGAGCGGTTAGAGGTCCATAAGGGAATCATACGAGTGTGATCTATAGCAGCAAGTTCGATCCAACGATTAAATGTAAGCTTAATAGTTGCAATAAATTCTGAGAAGTCCTTCCCATTCTCTGGTAGAATGTTTTTAAAACGGAGCCTATATCCGTCTTCATCTAGTTGATATTTTCTGAGCCATATACTTCTGGCAGCATTGTAATAATTTTTACTGGGACCCTCTAAAATACTCAGAGCTGTCAATGCTTCTCCTGTAAGTAATTCCATAAGCTTACCGCAATATTCTGACTTACCTAATTTGTGTTATTCGCATACTGTTTCGAATCTATTAAAAAAGAATAGAACGTCATCGACGTTGGGTTTAAATGTCGGTAATCTTATCTTTAAAGAAATAGAATGGTTCTTGTGTGGGACTGTCTGAGTCTCAGAAGCATTTTGTTTACCATTACCATTCATCAGCTTGATTATTTCAAGTTCTAAAGTTAACATCCTTTGTTCATGTAATCTTCTGTTTTCATTTTCAGTAGCCTCTAGTTGCATTTGAAATTTTCTTTCTTCATCATCCATTTTACGTTTCTGAATTTCAGATTCCATCTGAATTTTCTTTTCTTCTGCATGACGTTTCTGTATTTCAAATTCCTGGGCTTTCACATATTCTGTGGTCGCGAATTTCTTCAACTCATCCGAGTCCATTCCAAGCGCTTTCCCTTGCTTGATAAAATAATATAGTGTAGACATTTTGTCTAGCTATTTGAGATGATAATTTACTTAGTCAAACACGACTATATTGTACAATGTGTACCAACTAATTAATTTGCGACAGGTTCTTGTCCACCGAACCTATGTTTAAATTCCTATGAATTGTAGCAATGCTAATATATATATATATATATATATATATATATATATATATATATATATATATATATATATATATATATATATATATATATATATAATCAATTATCAATCAATAAATCATGCATAAGAAAAAAATTAATAGAGCATTCAAGACTGGCAATATGTGATGAAAATACAGAGAAGAATTGACAAGAAGACAGGATACCAAAGTACGAATGAGAATGTTCGCAGGATCAACTAAAGAAATATAGCAGAATCAAAGTGAAAAGGTATTGCAAAATGCAATGAGCCTGCGAAAAGAAAAATTACCGACAGACCAGTCAATACCAATCACCCCTAAGAGACGTAACAAAAGCGGGAAACAGAAGCGGCGGCCAGTATATGGGGAATTTTTTTTAAACTGAAGATGCATCCCACTAACTATTTTGTCAATGTTCAAAGAAACGTCGAGTGTGTTTACGAGAAAATACCATCAACGACACCGCTGTATTTGAAGTTTATATTTTAACGGTCAACCTTACTGACCTCTACGTGGACAACATGAAGTTTTGATTCCAGCCATAGGATCGTGAGGGTCAACGTTGGATTTTATTGTGGAAATTAAATTGCTCTCATGCAGCACCCAATACCTTTCGACGTCGAATCCGTGAAAGGAGGGATTTCTTTAAGATAAGTGGCTCATTATATTGTATGTGCACCTTGTCACTGCTGCTTGTTGTGGTCGAGCCTTTCTTTAATTCTGTATACATGTAATCTAAATGTTCTATGTTCTGTGTTCCATGCGGGAAGGTTGGGCGGAGACCTACATGGGGTACATCCCAGCTTCACACCAGGGCCCACGCTAGGCGTTCTTTAGGGACTTTGCAGATTTCCCGCAGTGGAAATTCCGGCCTATATTTGCCGAAGGATTTCGGTCCACTGTGCTTGGTTGTCGGTGACACCTTAGTGTTTAGGTGTAACGTACTGTTTTATTGTAGTTATTGTGGCATTTAATGTGCCTTAGTTTATTGATTGGTCCAGTTTGTAACCGTCCGTCTCTACCTTACTATTGCTTATTTTTATACACATTTTATGTCTGTCTATACATTGTACAGTCTTAGAAGCCGACGTACTTCTAGATGACGCGAATATACTGTGGGCCGTTACTTTGTCGTATGATGATGATCTGGCTAATGACAATGAAGCTGGGTAACGATGGTGAATGGGTCAAGACAATATGACCAACTGGCAACGAAGAGATGCTGGACTCGTTGCAAAAAGTTAGTGACGAAACATATTTTATTTGGACGATACTTTGACATCAATATAGTTCGGACATCTTTCATCAGCATGGTCATGGCAAAAATGAACATAGTAAATGACAGTCACCACGGACGTTGACCGACCGCACTAGCCGCTACCACATCAAGGTTAGCGGAAGCTCTACGGCAACGAACTGGTAGGATGCATGGGTTTACCAAAAATGACCATGTTAATAGCTTTGAGCATACATGTATATATTTAATCACGATCCAAAAACATCTCCTAGCGTTGACTGAACGCACTAACAGCCGACATAGCTGGTCAGGCTGAAGCTCTGCGGTAGCGGTTCTGGAGGATATGTATCTGAGGCTAGATACTTCAAAAAGCCGGTTCTGGCTAAATATTGGTGATAAAAGATTCTTGGCATACTTCGCACAAGAATAGCAGAATCATCTCTCAGATGATCATAATAAACTTCATAGCCGTGTCTTCCCTAGACTTGGGATAAGACCACGGAACAAATGACGTCTGCTCAAGACGAAGGATCACTGGATCTGCCTCAAGGACATTGATTGTTTCCAAACATATGTATGCGTCATACCGCGCCATGCATAGTTTAATACTGGTGCACGTCGTACACAAATAACTTTACTAAAAATATTGCTGCGCTCAAATGCACGACTGAAAATCCCAGGCGTACATATGAGAGCTTTAAACATATATCTAACCCTCAATGAATTTAAAGTTTTTAACAATGTGTTTATATATATATATATATATATATATATATATATATATATATATATATATATATATATATATATATATATATATATATATATATATATATATATATATATATATATATATATATATACAGTACTTTGCAAAAAAAATGGCAGTCATATTGCTCAGCTAAATAAGCTGAAATCTAATTAAATATGCATGTTCTGCCCCAAATTTGCACTCCACTTAAGTGAGCAAACACTACCAAAAGTTAAAAAAAAGTTAGCGTAGAGTAACGTCCCTTGATATAAGAGCAGACGACAATTTCTAATGCTAGTGGCAGAAAATGGATACAAAGTCAAAGTGTATGTTAATTTCACAGCTTTGGAATGAAGGAAATCAAACATGTTCCAACATTTCTAAAACCTTGAACATTCCTGAGCGGACTGTCTACAGAGTTGTGAGTAAATTAAAAGCAGGTAATGGAATCGAGCGAAAAGAAGGTAGTGGGAGGCCAAGAATTTTGGACACAAAGGACCATCGGCGTCTCGCCCAAATCGTTCGGGCTGGGTCAATGAAGAGTGTAGAAAACATACGGCAGCGCATGATCGAGTTGGGAAGCCCAGAGGTATCTAATGCTACTGTCAACCGGGAGCTACACAGGATGAATTACACAAAAAAGCGGGTAATTTCGTCACCATTGCTCACAGAGACTCACAAACAGATGCGCTTGAACTGGTGCCACGAACAAAAATTTGTCATGGGACAATGTGTTTTTTTAAGATGAATGTTCTCTTTGGGCTTATGCTGCACAAATAAATTTTTGGACGAAAGGCTCTGTAGCGCCTGTGGTCCAGCAACCGAAGCTTACCTAGACCTTTCATCTTTCGGGAGGGTGTGTCAGCAAGAGGTGCCACCCCACTGTGTGTTTTCACAGGAATTCTCACGAAAGAAAGGTACATCGACATACTAGAGGGACACCTTCTGCCATTTATGCAGGTCATGTACCCCGATGGTGCACATTTCAACATGACAATGACCCAATCATACAGCTCATACCCCCAAAGCATGTCTGCAAGAGAAGAATGTGATAGTGCTGAATTGGCCCAGCAACAGTCCCGATCAAAACCCAATTGAAAACGTTTGGGCACTACTCAAGAATCATTTAAAAGAGTGGACTCAGAGACGTTGAACAATTGAAGAAGGTAGCTGAAAAATACTGGGACAGTCTGACTCTCAATTACCTACAAACATTTGTGGGAAGTATGCCTCGCCGCATCCAGGCTTGCCTTGCTGGAGAAGGCAACATTATATTGTACTGAAACCACTGTTAATAGATAGGGGAGATACCAATCTTCCTCTGGACATACAGTTTTTATTATTATTTGCTTCTATGAGTGTGCTGCGTTGCGAAAATATGACTGCCATTTTTTTTGCAAAGTACTGTATATATATATATATATATATATATATATATATATATATATATATATATATATATATATATATATATATATATATATATATATATATATATATGTGTGTGTATATATGTGTGTGTATATATATATATATATATATATATATATATATATATATATATATATATATATATATATATATATATATATATATATATATATATATATATATATATATATATATATATATATATATATACATACATACACACTCACACACAGATAACACATTTAATAACCAATTATAGTTAGCAGTGTAAAAACGAAAAATTCTTTAAAATCTCATCACGGGTGATGCTATGGTTAGTTAAGGGAATTTTCTTCTTGGGAAAGTTCACGTGGCAGCTTTTAAGTGGGTACATTGCTGCAGTAGGAGGTCTTCTGGTTTCTGCTCCAGCCGATCTTTGGTTCTTTGCAGATTGTAGACTGGTTCGCTCTCGTCACTGGTCATGTCTGGTGGCGGTAACACGTTCAAAGAAGTATTATTGAGTAATTATAAGCTGGTCCAGCGTCTTCAAGACCCTTCTGATGATGGTGTCTAGCTTTTACTGAAGGCCACTTATACCACTTGTTCCACTGATAGCAATTGGTAACATCGACTAGTATCATGAAATAAGAGAGAAACAAATACCCTCCTGAGTATTGGGTTTACTTACTTACTTAGTCGTTCCCCTTCTACCGTGAGGTGTAGAGGTAGTATTGGGTTTCCTGACTCGAAATCAGGTGTCCTCCCCCTTCTTCATTTTACCGTCCCATCTGCCTCCTACCTTTACCCTATCTGAGCATTAATATTAATCCCAGTGAGCGGAAAACATCCATTGCATTTATATTAAAGATGTTTACATTTACATTTGCACTGATTGAAAAGGTTAATATAATTAGTATGTACATCATTTATGTCATGATCCATTCTCTACTCCATTTGGAACTTGGGACTACCTCCGCTTCTGGTTCTTCTATGAGAAACCCGCATAAAGAAGTTACCAGCTCTTGCAGTGGTGATTCATATGACGTGGGCATCCACTAGCAATTTTCACATGTTAATAAATGCATAATACAGAATTATAAAATGTACAACTTACCTCAAAATCTTTATTGGGAATACCGACTTCTGGCTCAGAGAAATAGTTAAGGCAACTTGTTTAAGATGCCTCTTACACGTGGTCTGGGGAATTACTTTGCAAATATAATCCCACTATGATTCAGGTTCCTAGGATTCCAGGCTTTCCTCCGTACTAATGAAATTAAAATTGTCCTTGGATACAAGTCCACAAGATGCTCAGACACGTTGTCCGATCTTTTAAAGTGGAATCCTGAATCTATTCCTTATTCTGGCTTGTCTGGCTGTCTTCTTCACGAGTTGAGTTTCACAGTGTCCTAGACCGGCGAAACTGCCAGATTATTTTGCAACTTTCATCCCACGCACATTATTGTTACTATTTGACAAGGCTCTAATCAGAAGTGTTGTAATTTTACATTTCGAATGTCAGCCAATAGCTTTCAACCATGCGTGTTATGATGGGGTTATCCCAACAGCTTCCTCATGGAACAAGTCTGTGTGACACATAAAATGTGAATTTCAAAAGTCACTTACCATATAAGGTAGTGTGGTTTCCGACTAATATTATCACATTTACAAGTTCACTCTTCAAATGTCTCGCCAGATTGATATTATCTGTAATTAGCATCACAGGTAACTTCGAGGGTCGGGATTGCGTCACTTACCAGGCACTCCTAGTCGTTTTAATGAACACTTAAGCGACACTCCCCGATTGACTCGTCTTGGCGGGAGTGGTTACGTAATCGTAAACAAACAATTAACGCCTAAGTCAATCTGGTGCAATCACTTAAGCGATTACAATTAATCCTTGAGAATGGTCAATGACAACTTGACCTGACACTCATCGAGTGTGAAAATGTAAACGGTGACTGGCGCACAGATTTCTGTGCTCCAAAAATGAGAAATAAATAGAGAATGGCAGAGAGAAAGAAAATACGCAGAGGAGAACGACCAGTTAGGATTAGAAAGGGAGTGAGACAGGGATGCCTCTTGTCTCCATTACTTTTCTTACTAGCAATAGATTGGGTTATGAAAACATCGACATCACACAATAGAAATGGAATCCAGTGGAATCTGACTAAACAGCTTGATGATCTAGATTTTGCGGATGACTTGGCCCTTCTGTCACATAACCATAATCATATGCAAGGCAAAATGAAAATACTCGATGAGAGATCACAATAAGTGGGTCTGAAAATACACATGGAAACGACAAAGATAATGAGAATAATGCATGGAATGTAGAATTGTAAAATATCTTGGCAGCAATATAGACAAAGTTGGAGGGACAGACAATGATATCAAAATAAGAATACAAAAAGGAAGCGGAGCTTTCATTGCGTTTGGAAACATATGGAGATCAAGAGAAATCAGGTCCAACACGAAAATAAGAATCTTCAACTCAAATGTCAAGTCAGTCCTATTGTATGGCTCTAAAACATGGCGAACAACAAAGACAACAACCAGGATGCTACAGACTTTTATAAGCGGGTACTTGCGTAGAATAGCAGGACTGAAATGGTATGACAAAGTCACAAATGTGGAATTGATGACAAGAACCAGACAAGTGCAAGTGGAACAAGAGTTGAGAAGCAGACGCTGGCGATGGATAGGACACACATTGAGGAAACCTGTCGATAGCATTACAAGGCAGTGGTTTTTCTGGAATCCCCAGGGAAAGAGAGGCAGAGGTAGACCAAAAACACACGGAGAAGAGAATTAGATACAGAATTGAAAATGATGAGGAAAACATGGAAAGAACTTGAGCGGATGGCACGTGACAGGAGGACGTGGAATATGTTGGTTGAAGGCCTATGCTCCTTGGGGAGCTAAAGGGTATTGATATCTATTCTTAGTGTCCCTAGTAAAATGTACACTAGAATCCTGGAGCAGAGACTCAGACGCCCTGCTGAGCCACAAGTGGATGAGGTCTAATGCGGCTTCCGAGTTAACCAAGGTACTCAAGGCCTTATCTTCACACTCTGGCAACTAAGTGAAAAGGTCCTTGAATATAAGTGTGAGATGCATCAATGTTTCTTGGATTTAGAGAAGGCGTTTGACAAAATCTGCTGGAGCAAACTTTAGGACTACTTAGCAAGGAAGAAAACAATTCCAGCACCTCTTATCCAGGATTTACACAACTTCTACAAGACTTGCAGAAATTATGTGATGACTTCAAACCATAAGAAAGAAAAAATACAGGACCACCACTAGTGTAAGACAGTACTAGCCTGTCACTTTACCTTTTCATACCCCTCATGGACGATGTCATCAAAACATATGAGAAGAGGACAAGAAAGTGTTCAGTGTGTTCAGTAGGTTACAGAAAGAAGAGACAGGTCTGTATTTCAGAGGTGGCATTTGCCGACGATGTTTTAGCCCCTTATTCATCAGTAAAATAAATAAAAAACTTATAAATAAAAAGTGTAAGTATAAGGGTTGTATTATTATTATTTTGCTTGACTTTAGCTCTTCACTTCCCTTCTACATTAAGTTTAGTTTTTAAGTCACTTTCACACTGGATAAATTTAGTTCATTAATTTCTCATTTACATTAACATTAGTTACATTAGCCCTATTACACTGGCCAAATTTAGTTGTTTATGCCCCATCTAGGGATGCAAAATAAATCACGTTGCTCTTGTGTGAATTCCAGGGTTAGACCCCTAACCCAGACCCTGGTGCAACTTCTGCTATTCATACATTAACCCTTTCGCATGCCAGTTCCTTGCACTGTTTAAATCATTCATTCATTCATACATTTACCCATCCAATCATTCATTCGTCCATTCATCCACCCATTCACTCTTCCATTCATTTATGCATTCATCCATCCATCCATCAGCTCATCCATCTATTCATCCACCCATCCATTTATTCGTCCATTAATTTATTCATCCATACTTTCCTTCATCCATTCATTCATACATTAATCCATATATTCACTCAATCATTCATCCATTCATTCATCCATAAATTCGTGCATCCACCCATCCATTCACTCATCCATTCAACCATCCATTCATTCATTATTACATTTATCCATCCATTAATTCATTCTTTCATCAAACCATTCATTTATTCATTCATCCATCCATTCACTCATCCATCCATTCATTCATCCATCCATCTATTCATTAATCCATTCATTAATTTATTCATCAATTCATTACCTATTTATCCATCTACCGTAAAGTCTCGCGTATAATACGCACAATTTTTACTCATTTTTGCCCGCTAAAACTCGCGTGCGTATTATACGCGAGTACTAAAAAATACGTAATTTTCGATATCGAAAGTAACCTACATTGAAAAGTCTGTCAAGTTTTTGTCACAATTTGACAGTGAAAATGGCGCAAAATTGAATGTGCCATGTGTTTTCTTATGTGTCAGACATTGTTGCAAAACGCATTTCGCACTCTTGGTCTTCAATCTGCTTTGATATTAATTAAGCTTGGTTGTGAAGTTTGTCATTGGATTATTTTGAGCCCTAAAAATGAATTCGAGAAAATGTTGTATTGCAGCAGAAAAGCTCTTAGTGGTAAAATATGCAGAATCTAACGGCAATCGGGCAGCAAGTCGACATTTTTCCATTAACGAGTGCAACATTCGATTATGGCGAAAAAACAAAGAGGCGCTGCAAGTGTTGCCTAGTAAGAAAAAGGCGAATCGTGGGTCACCACCAGATCTTCCAGACCTAGAAAAAACATTATTGGATTGAGTAGTGGATAGAAGGCAACAAGGCATCGGTGTTTCGTGCATTGAAATCCGACTTAAAGCTCTGGAACTTAAAAAATCTCGTACAGGCACAACAGCATTTAAAGCGTCATATGGATGGGCAGTTCGTTTTATGAAGCGACATGGTCTTTCAGTTCGTCAAAGAACTACTATCGCGCAGCATCTTCCATCTTCTTTCAGTTTTTTAACAAATGTTTCATAAACTAAAATCTTGAAAAATTATGATGCGTATTATACACGAATTTTCATTTTACCAGAAAATTTTGGGCTAAATCAAGCATGCGTATTATACACGAGATTTTACGGTATTTATGCATTCATCCAATCATTCATTGATTCATTCCATCATTCATCTATTTATTCATAAATTCATCCATTCATGCATTCATCCAGTAATTCATTCATTAATCCATTCATCATATCATCCATCTATTCATCCATTCGTTCATTCATCCATTCATCCATCCGTCCATTCGTTCACTCATTCCTTATATACGAGTGGAAGAATCCTGTTTTCACATTTGATTTCTTAAATTCCATGAATTTGCCACTTCAGTAAGAGCATATTTTGCCTTTTGCGTTCTGATTTAGATCTGCTCCTCAAAGTTTGTCTGATGTGCTGCCAAGATGTATTCGATTTAACACCTTTATAGACCCCTCTGAAGTCTGTCGACTGCACGTCACGTTTATTCGTATGATAGTCTTATCTGTATTTTCATTTTGTCTTGCTTCTTGTTATGGCTGGCGGACAGAAGAGCCAGGTTGTCGGGAACATTAAGATTGTTAGGCTGTTGTATCAGAGTGCACTGAACTCCATTTCTGTTTCTGAATGTTATTGTTTTCACAATCCCCAGCCTATATCCAGTTAGAGTTGTGATCCTTGTTGTACTCCAGTTCTTATCTCAATAGGCGGTAGTCACGTGTACCATGGAGAATTCTGTATTTCACTACCTTCTTTATGTTTTCTCTATAAGGTTAATGAACCCATGGGAACATCGTAATGCAGGTTTACGCGTGTTCCATTTACGCAAATTCAAACATCCAATCTTTAGGCATTTGTGTTTTACAAGGGGATTGACATAAGTCTTGGGCCTGACCATGAAGGACATGTCACAGAGAGCTGAAATTTTGTATAGTGTTTATTCCTTTTCAATATAGCCACCGTCTGAATTGACACACTTCTGCCATCTCTGCTTGACCTTGAAAAGACCTTGGGAGTAGAACACCCTATTTTTCAAACTAAACCAGTTATCACATGCCAGTATAAGCTCTTCATCGCTGTCAAAATGATTTCCTTTTAGCTGTTTTTTTTAAGATTTGGGAATAGAAAAAAGTCTGATGGAGCCAAATCTGGAGAATATGGTGGGTGTGGAAGAATTTAAATATTCAAATCGTTGGCTGCTAGCTGCACAAGATGTGCTTTGTGAGAGGGCGCGTTGTCCTGAAGCAAAGGAAGATTTTGAGTGCGCGTTATCCCTCGTTTCCTGGTCACAACCTTTCTTAGTTTTGTGAGAAGATCTGCACAGTACTGTCCATTAACTATGTTGCCACGAGGCAGATAATCTTTCAAAAGGACGCCTTTACCGTCCCAAAAAACAGTCAGCATCACTTTTCATGCAGATTTCAGCGCCCTCGGCTTGACGTGTTGGGGAGCCTGGGGTTTTCCGTTGCATGCTGGAAATTTTGGATTCGGGGTCATAATGGTGTACCCAAGTCTCACCTACTGTCACCATGGTCTCCAAAAAAAATTTTGACTGACACTTTTTGAGCAACTGTTGACAGCAATTTACCCTCGTTTGCTTCTGTTCACGTGTCAACAGTCGCGGAACCCAGCGTGCACACGCTTTTCTCATGTTCAATCTGTTGTGTAAAATTCTATAAACTGTTCTTTCATTTAGTTTTACTCTACTAGCTATCTCCACAATTGTTATTTTTCGATCCTGGTCAATGATTTTCTTCACTCTTGTTGCATTTTCATCGTTGCACTCTGAGGCTGGTCTACCAGATCTTGGCAGATCAGCAACATTTGAGCGGCCGCACTTAAACTGTTGACACTAGTTTTTTACCGAAGTATATGAAGGACAAGAATCACGAAACACTGGTTCCATCGCCCTGTGTATTTCTGTAGGTGTTTTTCCCTGAAACATCAGAAATTTTATCACAGCTCTGGCCTCCTTCTTTTCCATTGTTTTGTCAAATCTTTGGAGCAGCAGATCCGGTCAATAGGGTACATTGCGCCGTGCACCGTAATGGGAAAACGCATTGAAGAAACAAACGCGTACTTTACACATTCAGTGCAAATATGATGAACTTTAAATGTGCCAAGTTTCATCTTCCTCCTGTGACTCCTTCATGGTCAGGCCCAAGACTTATGTCAATCCCCTTGTATTTACGCGCTATACTCGAAATTACGCGATCTGATATTTTTACAGTATTTTATCTGCTTGCCAACAAGAGCATGAGGGCAAGATAATGACAATTGGAATGTTTCTTTGTGGGATTTTTGGAAGGCATTCACTATTAATGATGCACATTAAGACTGTATGCATGAACAATGTGTGAGGATAACTATGCCCTCAGTTCTCTTATAACTTCGAAGGTCGGTAGCATTGATGACAGGAGTATCACATATATTAAGTATGGTATCAGAATGACTTCAAGAGCTGGCTTAGATGGAGTTAATGAAAATGAAATTGTAAATTTTCTTGAATCTCAGAAAGTAGAACTAAGGAATGAAGAGTTGTTAGCGCTGGAGAAGATCATCACGGAAGAATAACAAGTCGCAGCAACTTGAACCTGCCATGAACAACACCCAGACTGCCAACTTATGGTGATACGATTAATGGAGGCCTTCCTACTTCTTGAATTTTGCCTTATGATCTTTGAAGAATTTGATCCTAACAAGGACATAGCTCTATGGTCAGAAGGAAAATAATGAACTAAAATGCTTTCTACACAGAAGTCTTCCGCGAGCAGAGAAAGTCATGAACTCAACTCTGGACACCTTCAGAAAACAGTTCATTGTTGCATCGCCTGCTTCACACTCAGATGACTCACCACCCCATCCTTCGTTGAATTAGACGTTGAGGACGATAAAGAAGGTAATGGTCCACCCTGTCAATGTTGAATATTTGTCAATGTTTTTTTGTACATGCACTTAACGTGAATGCTGTTTGTGAATGTAAACTGTTCATTGTTACATGTATTTCTTTTCTATATTCTTTACGAGATTGGTGGAAGACATTTCATCTTACTTTACATGTATTAGATTGAGAAACCCACGTTCCATTTATGCGATCTCTATTTACGCGAGGATATGGGGAACGCATAAATCGCGTAAACAAAGAACTACACGTGCATTGTCCCTTTCCAAAGAAATTCTCAGTCTAAGTTATTAAAACTTTATTGAACAAACTTGGTACTTATTTTATGTCGCAACAGTAAATTTTTTTGTTTGGTTCTTGGTTTGTGAGAAAACCCACGAGAAACTGTTGTCTTTAGTTTGACGGTTGTATATGTTTTGAGTTGCTTCTTTGTTTTGTTGAAGAGAAAATGAGGATCTAGTGCCAAATGCACTCCTCTACATATTTTTACACCTTGTTTTGAGTACAATTTTATGTGGAAAAAGCTTCTGCCTATAGTAACTTACTTTCAAACAGACGTTTAAGAATTCTTCCCTATTTTCATTCATGGAGCGAAGTCCATTTTTTCTGTGATGTCTTCAAAGGTACTATTTCCTGTATGTACGAGGGGCGTTCAGAAAGTAATGCACCACATCGTTTTTCTCAGCTAATAATGAAGATAGAAGCATGAAATTTTGCACACTTCAAATATGGCATGTGCCAATTGTGTGCACCAAATTGCACCGCAACGGGCCAAATAATACGGCTGCCCTAAACCGTTGAAATGGAGCGTGTTAGCAACTTGCGTTATAAAAAGTGAATTGTGATAGAAGTTCTCGTTGCAGAGAAGGAAACTGTTGTGAACATTCACAAGCGTCTATGTGATGTGTATGGAAGTTTTGCAGTCGATAGGAGTATAGTCAGTCGCTGGGTTCAGAGAATCAAAGAATCAGGAAGTGGAGATACGGAGCTGCTTGACCGGCCGCGCTGTGGACGTCCTGCCACAGCCACCAACGCAGAAATGTTGAAATGCTCTGAGGGTATTATTCTTACTGATAGGCGAATCACTACTCAACAATTGGCCTTACAGCTGTCAGTCAGCATTGGTAATGCAAATGCAGTTATAAAAACTCTCGGATTTTCTAAGGTTTGCGCAATATGGGTTCCTCGAAGTCTCACAAATGACCACCGATTGCAAAGGAAAGCAATTTCTTCTGAATTGTTGGAGCGTTTTAATGCTGATGGAGAGAACTTTTTGGCTAAGATCGTTACAGGTGACGAAACCTGGGCACATCATTTTGAACCTGAGACAAAAAGACAGTCAATGGAGTGGCATCATCCGCAATCACCAAGAAGAAAGAAATTCAAGACAATTCCTTCAGCTGGAAAGGTCATGATCACTGTCTTTTGGGACATTGAAGGTGTGATTCTTGTGGACGTTATGCCAAGAGGAGAGACAATCAATTCGCAAGCTTACATTAAGACATTGAAAAAACTCAATCAACGTTTTCACAGAGTTCGGCCGCACAAGAATCCAGCAGACCTGCTTCTCCTTCACAACAATGCGCGCCCTAACACAAGTCTGGCAACACGGGAAGCTATCACCAAATTGGGTTGGACTGTACTACCCCATCCACCTTATAGTCCCGATTTGGCACCCTCTGATTTTCATCTATTTCGTCCACTTAAAGATGCACTCCGTGGGAGAAGGTTTGAAGATGATGAAGGAGTGATTCATGCAGCGAAGAAATGGCTACATGATCAAGACAAAATCTGGTACGGGCTAGGAATACATGCAATTGTTTCGCGCTGGCATAAAACCGTACAAGTTGATGGGGATTACGTTGAATAAAACCGATGTTTACATGACATATCCATGTATATTGTGTATAAATTTCATGCTTTTTGAATAAACAGCTCCTGAGAAAAACGATGTGGTGCATTACTTTCTGAACGCCCCTCGTATCTGTGCAAGTAGGTCTACTATCGATAGTGAAATGTCTTTTCTTCTCTATTCATCCGTGATATCGTGATATTTTATATTCTGGTGTAAAATTCTTCCTTCGTGGCTTCCTTTTTGTCATTAGTTGGTGCTCAACACTTAATGACATTTACATTTATTTTTTTTTTTCGCATCTTTTGAATGATGCTGACATTAGTCTCGATCCTATTGTTTCCCATTCTGTAAGTGCTTTCTGCGCTTCCTTTGAAAGTAGAGCCACTAACTCTTTATGGTGTGAGATTTCTTCCTCATGTTTGGAGGAAAGGCACAAGTTCTCCCGTGGTTTGTGTCCTCTCTTGCATGTCCTTCCATTTATACCTATTTAACATAGTCCCATGATGTGTATCACGTAGTCGTTAATTTCTGCTGCAGATTGTGCAGTTTTCCCTTGTTCGTTAAATTTAGAAACATTCCAGGTGCCAAATCTTGAGATTTTCCGAGCAGAAAATAAATGTGGGTCAGCAAGCAAGTCTCCACTTTGGACTCTATGGCTTGCGTCATAAGTCTCCTTCCGAGAGCACTTTGTCTGTCATGGGTAACTGAATTGGATATTTTCTTTAGTTGCCTTACGCTTATTGTTGTCGTTTTTCTGGCCTAAAATTCTTCAAGATTATGTCCTAGCCCCATGCCCAATCACCCTTAGTTGCTTTTTATGACATGCATGAAAGGCTACATTGTTACTATTCTTTGCTTCCATTTCCGCCCTAGCAACACTCGGGTGACTGCTTATTTTGGTGCGCCAATATTCTCAGCTGCAGTTCATATCCTGATTACTTCCACTGTCCACCACTTTTAACATACAAGACTGAGGATAGTCACCCCTGTTCTTCTTGGATCCTTAGCCGTGACGACACAGCAATCATTGACTATCCCGTCTGGTATTGTATTGTCGGGCAGAAACGATTTGTCTTCATTTTGATTGGTCAACGGCCAATCTTCGTGCAGAGTCTCAACTCTGGTTTATGTTTTACATCTTGACCTCCCTGGTTCTCCGCCATGTTGTTTTTAGTCTGCCTCTCTTTCCCTTTCTTTATATGATCCATTGCATCGCATTTCTTATGATGGTGTGGAGGTCTTTTCTGAGGACATGGCAAATCAAATTCCAGCGTCTGCCCACAATGATGGTGTACATATCTTTTTGATTGCCCCGAGTAAGCAATTCTTGGTTGGTGATGGTATTCGGCCAAAACATTTGAAGAATATTCCTTAGGCAGGTTGTGTAAAAAAAGGACCATTTGGACATTTCCTTTTCTGTTACTCTTCAGAATTATGCATTGTACAGTAGTACAGACAGTACGCAACTCTCGTATAATCTTAATTTTGTGTTTGTGCTTTACTGAGATTTCCAGATGTTGTTTACGTTGGCAAATGCTAATCACTTCTGTTACCTAGCTAGAATTATCTGTACTCATTCATAATAAACTAAAAAAAAAAAAAACAAGGAAGGGAAACCAGAGGCCCGTAAACAGTAAATAAACTTCGATACAATTAATAACTCCAATGCCACGCAATGGTAGTCGTGGCTAAGGCATGTACAGCACCTGTTGAAGAACTTGAAAGGATTGCATGCCTTCAGCCGGTGAAGGATGGGGGAGATAAAGGGGTACAGAGGCAGGCTAGAGATTCGGGAAATTGGCAGACCACCCACTGTACCATGGGATAGATGGTATGAGGGGAGAGGAGTATAGGAACTCAATCGAAGCGGCTTTGTACAAGCGGTGATAGTAGAGATGAAACGGATCCCATGGGTGCGATATCGGAAGCAGAACACATCTCGAAGTGGTGCCTGTACCCATGATTGGACAGACGGATCAGCAACGGATGCAGCGGGATATGGAGTTGGAGGAGCGTTGCTGAAATTAAGCACTGGAAATGTCGAAATTGTCCTCTTTTCACACAACATGCCTAAGAAAAATTCACCGAATCTTTTGGCCGAATACCATCACCAACCAAGATCTGCTTACTCGTAGCAAGCAAGAGGACATGCACACCATCATAGCTGGCCGACGCTGGAGCTGGGTTGGCCATGTCCTCAGAAGAGACCCCGATGCCATCACAAGAACAGCTATGCTTTGGACCCCTGAAGGAAAACGAAAGAGAGGCTGACCAAAAACAACCTGGCGGAGGACTTGTGGAGGCTGAGATGCAAAGAATGAACCAGAGTTGGGGCACTGTACGAAGGATGGCCACCGACCGAACAAAGTGGAATCAATTTGTTGTTGCCCTACAAGACGCCACTAGGCGTGATGGCCACTGACTGCTTTGACGGTCGGCGGCTAAGGATCAAAGAAGAAGCTCAAAGAAAACTGTCAGTGGCAACAGGACAATTATCGGGCGACTTTAGAGCATAAGGGAGGCCTTGAGAGCTGCAGCAGAAGTCCTGGTAGTGGAGGGGTGGGGGGTGGGGGGGTGGGGGGGAAGGCACCGAGAGACAAGTTGCTTTCTTTTCATACGCGATGTCAGTAATTGCAACGCCGAAGAGCCAGAGTAAATCAGACCTGGATGACCTGAGCGAAGTACTCCATAAGTAAACTGAGTCAGCGATTCAAAAACGTTGTAGTACTGTGGATCCCATCGCATTGCAACATCTCCGGCAATGAAGAGACTGGCAGATTGGCAAAAGAAGGCGGAAAGCTACCTCAGCGCGATACAAGTATAACTTTCGAAGAGGCAAAGAGTTTTATCAGAAGCAGATACATAAACAAATGGGATGCTGAGCATATAGGCCACACACAAAAATGATGTTTATTGACATCTCAGCAGAGGATAGCAGGTGGTGACCTTCAGACTTCGCGCGGGCCGCAACAGATTGGGATGCCCCCCCCCCAACCCCTATTCAACAATCTAGAGATAGGTACTGCCGATGAGTATGGCTGGGGTACCGATGGAATGACTGTAGAACATCTGCTTCAAAGTTGCCCAACATATGGGGAACAGAGAAAGCACACATGACCGTCACCAGTATTATTCCTGGAAAAGATCTATACGGAGATGCCAACAAACTCAAGCTGGTTACTACTTTCTTTCAACATATTCAGGTTGACGTCCGACAGTGTACGAAGAAGAAGAAGTAGATATATAGAAAACAAACAAGGTTTGTTTTGGTTAGAAGGACTATCTTCATTACACACGGACAGCTCCATCAGTGCTCCGATCTCCTCCCATAGATCACACAAGGAGGATCGCAGCACAGTGCACGAACTCCGTAGCACGAGCGATAATCCTAATATGTGTATATAGAAATCACGCATTATATAAATATTTTTGTGGTGGGTAAGCTTCTAATTTTTTTAATGTTCCAGGGCAACGGTCTAATAGGCCTACTCTTTACGATTTCCAACTGCCGTGAGCAACTTGCACACGGGACCTCCTAATTTTTCGCCCTATTCCGAGAAGGCTAGGCATCCCATCTCACTTACCCGGAGACCAGGGGGGAGTATGACACCATTAGGACTACTGGTTGTGAAAAAAATTTCATAAATTATATTCCCACAACTGAGAATCGAACTCTGTACCTCAAGAATTCGAGGCGGACGCCATACCTCCTAACCACTTCGACCCCTCAAAAGATAAAGAAAAAAAAAAAAGAAAAATGTGTAGGAAAAGGTGTTGTCCTGTCAAGGTCACACATTGAGGAAAAGGTGTTGTGCTGTCAAGACCACACATTGAGGAAACCAACTGAAAACATTACAAAGCAGTCTTGTTTTGGAAATTCCCACGATTTGGAGGGAGAACTAAAAATACACGGAAGAGTTTATTGTAGACAGACGTGACAGGGATCGGGAAGTCGGGGAAAGCCTGCAAGCAGATATAATAGAATAGGAAGGACTGGTGTAAATTTCCTGAAGTCACGTGTTTGACAGTCATCTAAAAGCTCATGAACATGATGCAACTATAGAGTAAATGTTACAGCATCCAGCATTTCCAGAGTAAGAGAGTACCAGATATTCTATTTTTCTGGTTATTAGAACATTATACTTTACTTAAAATGTACGTATGTATTCTCATATAGAATATACGCCAGTATACTTAGCATTGTGGACTGTATGTCAGTAAACTTAGTAGCCTAGACTGTGTGTCAGTATACATATCAGCCTTGAATATAGATCTGTTTACTTAAAAGCTTAGAATATATGTCTGTACACTTAGCAAACTGGATGTTATGTCCATATACTTAGCAGTCTAAAATATATGTCTGTATGCTTAGCGACCTAGAATATGTGTTTATACACTTATGGTAGATGGGTATTAAAAAAATCGAAAATAGGTAACTCGTCTTACTGACGGAAACTGGCTATGCTCTTGAGTTACGGAAGGCCAAGGTAGCAAGATAGGGAGCCAGTAACCCCCTGCTCATAAAACAGAGACCTAGTGTAGTGAATCAAACTGTCAATAGCCAAGACTAGCGATTGATGATGTTGACCAGATATTCAGCACCAGTTCAACAATATATAAGGAAAGCAGCCACTCATGATTGAGATTCCAGGGTACGAAGAGACAAGATTGGATAACATCAGAAACATTAAACATCATAACGATGATAGAAGAAATGAAAAGAAAGAAAATATAAAGGTCCCCCAGGTTAAAGGAAATACCTGGCGAGTAGTACAATCAGCTGGACAAGGAAGTAACACGTCAAACCTGAGCCAACACAAGGAAATTCCTAGACAATCTTGCAAGACAAGCAGAAGAGGCAGCACTAAGAAATGAACAAAGCACAGTATATAAAATAACAAAAACCATCAGCAGAATACAGGGTGCAAACAATATTACTTTAGTAAGCGACAACAAGGCCGCCTTAACAGCATTGTAGGCCCTGGGCAAAGCAATGCACTTGGCCCCTACCAGCCCTACCCACCCACGGAATAAAAATGATGTCTTATGAAAAATATGGCAGCATCTCAGCATGGGGCCCCTAGAATCGGGGGGCTCCTGGGCACTGCTCAGTGTGCCCGTGCCTTAAGACGGCACTGAGCGACAAGGAAGGAAATCTCATCACCACAGCACAGGGACAGGAAACAAGATGGGCAGAGCACTTCAGAGAAACACTGAATAACGGTCCACCAGAGGCACAGCTAAATGTTCCCGAGGCTGAAAATAATCTAAACGTACACACAGAGTATCAGCGAAGTGAAGAAATCATCACAGCTATCAAAGAGTTAAAGAATAGAAAAGCTCCTGGTCACAGCAATTTAAGTGCTGAGCTATTTAAGACACCCTGAACTAGACGCTAAACTATTAGAACCAATATTTGCACAAGCCTGGAAAACAGAGACAACACCACACACACACACACACACACACACACACACACACACACGCACACGCACACACACACACACACACACACACACACATATGATAGGCAGGATAATTATCCAGAGAATTTCAAAAGCAGTAGACCACAAACTGCGGAAACAACAAGCGGGATTAAGAAAGGACAGAAGATGTTCAGATCATATATTCACCCTCAGGAACATTATATAGCAGTTCTCAGAATGGCAAAGACAGCTATACATTAATTTTGTTGATTTTAAAAAGGCTTTTGACAGCATACACATGTCCAGCCTATGGAAAATACTGAGGGCTTATGAATTCCCAGCTGCATTGTTTCCATCATGAAAAGTCTGTATGCTAACTTTACAAGGGATGCCCCTTATCAATCACTTTATTTTTGACAGTCGTAGATTGGGTGATGCGCCAGACAGAAGAGGGCAGTCCAAAAGGAATAAGATGGACAACGTTTTCTACTCTGGAAGATCTGGAATATGCAGATGACATCGCACTACTCGCACATTAACATCAGCACATTCAAGAAAAAACAGTTAGTCTGAACTGAATAAGTATAGCCAGAAGGTGGGTCTGAACATCAATCTAAAGAAAACAGAGGTGATGACACTCAAAGTGGGCAATCCTGAGCCCATAACAATAAGGAAGCAGAAGCTGGAATAGGCAGACACATTTACATACCTAGGATGCATAGTAACACCAGACGGCGGATCAAGCAAAGACAGCAACAACAGAATGAATACAGCGAGAACAGCCTTTGCTAGTCTAAACAACACCCGGAAGTCCTCTCAGTACAGCACAAATACCAAATTAAGAATATATGAGAGCTGTGTACTTTCTGTGATTCTCTATGATGCGGAATGCATGCTGGAGAGTAACAGAGAAGGAAATGTGAAAATCGTCCACTTTCCACACAATCTGCCTAAAGAAAATTCTTCAAATCGTTTGGCCGAACACCATCACCAGCCAAGAACTGCTTACTCGGAGCAATCAAGAGGACATGCACACCATCATAGCTGGCAGACGCTGGAGTTGGGTTGGCTACGTCCTCAGAAGGGACCCTGATGCCATCACGAGAACAGTTATGCTATGGACCACTGAAGGAAAGCGAAAAAGAGAGAACGACCAAAAACAACGTGGCGGAGAACTGTGAAGGCCAAGAAACAAAGAATGAACCAGAGCTGGGGCACTGCACGAAGTATGGCCGCCGACCGAGCAACGTGGAAACAGTTTGTTGCTGCTTTACAAGACGCCACCAGGTGTGATGGCCACTGACTGCTTTGACAGTTGGTGGCTAAGGATCAAATAAGAAGTGTAGTGAAGTCTCTAAAACCTTTCTCCCTTTCAGCAGTATCTTTAGTTGTAATTGATCCACTGGCATTTGGGCACTCGCCCTGCGGCTGAAGACCGATAGTGATATCAGAATGTGTTTGCAATATCTAGTTTCGCTCCACATAAGGTGTTCTATTTATGTGACATCGGAAAAAGAGCATTTTCCTTACATTATCGAGAGCTGGGCACTCAATGAGGTGGTGGTTAACAGTTTCATATGGGTAAGTACATATCTGGCACTCTGTAGTGTGTTGTGGCTGGATTTTGTTGAAGTTTGATTTGTATATGGTGTGTTAGGAGCTGAAAACGGGTGGTCTGATCTCTCTTTGTAAAATGCCTGATGCTGTCATTAGAATCAGGAGCGGCTATATGACTGTAAACATCTCTCCCGGTGTGTCACGTTACCAGTCTTTTCAGCCAAGTTTGTTTGTTTGTTTGTATGAGTTATTTGGCATTTTGGAGAGTTTTTGTTGTACAAGGTTGTTCTTGTCTTGTTCCCTTCTTTGCTATTTTGTCAGATTTGTCATCTCCATGTGCATTTGAGTGCATAACTATTCTGATGCCATGGGAAGGGATAAGCCGAAAGAATCTAGGACCAGTTAATTCAGTTCTTTAATGTCCAACGTACAGCTTGAAGATCATACGTCAGTTAAATGAAGATATTTTAGCCGTTCTGAGCAAAGGCATCAAATACAGTATTTATTTAGTATAAGGAGCAGTGTCCAGTGCAGTGATTTCAGCTTCATAGTTATAGAAAAATTCCCTGCAAACATCAAACAGCTAACCTGATGGTTTGTCTGGATACTGTAAGTAAACTCTACAACCTGGTTTGATGGAGGTCTGAAATGCAGATTCATCAGATTAGACTTATAATTTTTCCTTAAGATAGACTTAAATCGTTCTATGATGCACTCATAAGACTGACTGTGTCGGAATGTTATGTTGTTCCATCTATTAATTATATTCTGTTTTTTAGGCGAATATGTGGTGGTAAGATCTAGGTACTCTATGCACTTTTTTCTGGATTGTGGTATCTTTCTTGGATTTCATGAACAGAGCGGACATATCCAAGATACTAACCTCTCAAAGAATTCTTGTCTGATCCCATGTTGTGCCAGTGGGTCTCTTCAATAGTTGTAATCGCCTAGGTGCTTTGTTCTTCACATTCTCAGTACAGTTATTAAGGCTGAGCTGTCGATCACGTGGACTCCACGATACGTGTTCCGTTCTTGTTTTGTCAGTTGGTGTTTGTCAACCCTCAGGTTGATGTTCGCTTTGTCTACTTTATGGCCTTAGGTAAAGATAGAGGATACAATCGTTTGCACATCTGCCCTTTAGTTTCCATGTTTGGCAGTATATAGGCAGCATTCTTAGGTCTCCGTTTAGTCTTTGAGTTCCATTTTAAACATTCTCATACTTTGCCAGGTCATGAGCTTCAATAGCTTTTTTCAGCTTTGGTCTGTTCATCTGTCATTGATTTCGGTCAGATAGAGAGTGCAGCTTAATATTGAGCCTAGTGCTAAACTCTCCTCTAAGACTTCTTTAGATGAGATTGCATCGTTTATCTTTGTCTCGATTATTCAACCAATCGAAAAAGTTATCCAGTTATGTAACTTGCCATGTATTCCTAAACCGGTCATCTTCATCGGGGCGCTTTTTCTGCTTGCATCATCATAGGCTTGATGCAGGTCACAGAAAAGGCCCACAGAATATTTGTTATTCTGAAAGATATCACGAATTCTTTGCATCTATCTAAAAAGCTTGTCTCTATGCATCTGCTGGTTCCGACGCCTGCTTGTTCATGGCATAGAGCAGTGGTTCCCAACCTGTGGTCCGAGACCGCGTTATCGATTTGGTATTAAGTGCGTTGCTTTAGCTCTGATCCTCCCTATGTTTTTAGTGCTATAAAAACAAAACACAGAAACCGTTTGCAAGTAGAACCAGCTTTGATAATGTCTTTAACTTCTATGAATCCTAATATTGAAAATCTAGTGAGCGAAATGCAAGCACAAGGCTCCCGTTGAATATTTTGTAATTTTAACAATTGAATTGTATGAATATAAAGTATTTAACCAATGTGTACGTAACCAGTATGTATGTAGCCAATAAATTGTATGTATAATTTATTTTTCATTACTATTACCTTACAATGTCCTTATCATTGTCACGGAATTGCCTCCCGTGCTTTGCAGTAGTGGTCCAACAGTGGTCAAAACTCAAGAGTATCTAATCTGGGTCTTCAAAGGTGTCTACCTTCGCACAAGATTACTCTTAGCAGAGCTGTAGAAAGAAGGATGATGATGCTTCTATCTCAAGGTAGTTTTCACCAGATATTTTCAGAAGTCAAGAACAATGCTGCTTAGGACCGAGCACTATTAACCTATATCTGATTGGTCGCCTTTTGTGAAGAAAGGGTTATGCAATGATTTATTTCAGCTCGTTCAAACCCCCACCTCTGATTTACTCAGTGGAATTCTTCTTATTCTGGTATAGCTCTGTTCAGAGTGTATTTAGGAAATTGATCGAGGCAAACATGCAGTACATTCAAAATGATTAAATCGACATAAAATTGGTATATTTACAAATAAGAAATTTAATAATCACTTAGGTTTTAACAGGGTTTTAAAAAAATGAATTATTATTTATCAGAAAATATCATCACTATGTGATGTAATGGTAGTTTGTGAAGGAGGTCACTTGGCAACTTTTATGTGTTACTTAGTTGTCAGTGACGGTTCTGCTCCTTCTGATGATTTGGTTCTTGGCAGACTGGATTCCTGATCTTGCTCGTCACTGGTCAAGTGTTGTAATGCGCAGCACGGTCCCTGAAGTATCAGGGAGTGTCTACGAAGTTGGTCCCTCGTCTGTAATCCCCGTCTGATGATGGTGTCTAGATTCAACTTCAGGCCACTTGTGCCCTTCTTGTTCTAGAGATAGTACCCTCAACTGGTACCACAAACTAGTATGGTAACAGAAGTGAAACGAATACCCTCTGAGTATTGAGTTTCCCGACACATACTTATGTGTTCCTATCTTCCTATTCCACCATCCCATCTACCTCAGACTTTTACCCTCGATGAGAATTAAGCTTAATCCCTCGAGAGAAAACTTCCTTTACATTTAAATTGAATAGCTTTATATTTACTTAACATACAAATGAAAAAGTTAATAGTATAGATAGAATATGTTTACATTTACATCTACACCGGTTGAAAAATGTTCACAATATAGAATGAATATGTTTTCAGTTACATTTACACTGGTTGAAAAATGTTCACAATATAGATTGAATATGTTTTCAGTTAACAGCAGGCTGATCACCTGCTTGTCAGTCACTCAGATTACGGAAACAACAATTAATTTTTTGTTGTACAAATAAACGCCACTAGGCGTAACGGAACAACAGTTAATTTCTTGTTGCCCTAAGGCGCCACTAGGCGTATTGGCCACGGACTGCTTTGTCGGTCAGTGGCTAAGGACGGAAGAAGAAGAGGAATGTTTTCAGTTACATCTACACTGGTTGTAAAATGTTCACAATATAGATTGAATATGTTTTAATTTGCATCTACACCGGTTGAAAAGCTTGAAAACTTTCAATTTTTTTTTAAAGTGAATATGTTTACATAGACATTTACACTGGTCTTTAAATGTAAATATTATAATTAGAATGTACATCATTTCTTTCATCCTTCCCTCCCTGCTCAATATGGAACTTGGGACTACTTATGCTTTTTAGTTCTCTTTAAGAAACTAGCAATAAAGCAGTCACCAGCCCTTGCAGTGGTGGTTCAAGAAATCATCATTCTATATGCTGAGGTTGCCAGCCTCAAATGACTTGGACATCCACTAGCAATTTTCATATATTAATATTCTCATAGCAATATATACATATTAGTTCACATGTTAGTAATGAAAAGTATAGAATGTAACATGTACAACCTACGCCAATGTTGGCTCACAGGCTGTTTGCTCAGAGAAATAAAGGCACTTGCAGTTGCCTTTTACACGTGTTCTTGGGGATCGTTACTTTAACAATAAGTTCCCACTTTGACTCCGTGTTTCATATTCCTCAGATTCCGGTTTTCCTTGTTATAATGGTAGAGTTTATTCTGGACTTTGAAGTCTTCAAAATTGCTCAAACAATAGTCCGGTCCGATATATGAATCTTGATTCTAGGCTTAATTCTGGCAGTCTGGTTGTCGTCTTGGCAAACGATTCTCACAGTGTTCTAACCTGGCTAAAGTGTCAGATTGTATGGCCCTTTGCCTCTCCCGCAGTTGTTTGTTACGATTTAGGCAGGGTCCAATCAGGAATTTGGTGGTTTCTCTATTTCGAAGCCCCGCCAATCGTTTCAAAACTGCATATTTAGGAGGGGTAATTCAAAATTATTCCGACATGGAAAATTTTGTGCGTGATGCAAAAAGTCACGTCTCCCATATATGGAAGTAACAATTCCGTACACTCCATCGACAATGTGTTTCAGATGTAACATCTTACTTTCCTCTTACGCAATATATGTCTCTGAAACAGGTGGATAGGAAATGATGATGCCATTCATGTCTGTCCAAAATGCAATCGCTTTATCCATCGCTTGCGCACACAAAATCCGTCTGCGGGTGAGTAATTGTATCGCCTGGCACGGCTTGAGCAAACAAAACTATGCGAAACTTACCAGGCTCATTTGGGTTTTACTTGCGTTAATCTCCACAAAGCTGTGAAGCGCCAATCAAATGTGATGAATTATCACCAAAAAAGAGTGTTAAATGATTGTAAATACCAAATATATGTTTGATAAGAGAGAATTAAATGTGTCGATCCCCCGGAAATTCCAGGTAAACAGTACGTACAACAAATGTAACTGATTACTGCCGTAGTGAAGAGAGATCGACCCAAAATTATGTGACAGTCAAATAATTAACGACTTGTGGTATTGAATATAGGCCTATTCATCTATTGAACAGAAACAGTTAAGTGCTATGGCATTGCGAAATTACATATACGCTGGTGGTCCGCGACTTACATGTAGTTGGAAAAGTGGTCCTTAGATATAAAAAAGTTTGGAACCACTGGCATAGAGTACTAGAACATTAAAGAAAGCCAGCATCCAAAGCACAGCTGTTTTGTGATGGCATCGGGGTCTCTTCTGAGGACATGGCCAACCCAGCTCCAGCGTCTGCCAGCTATGATGGTGTGCATGTCCTCTTGCTTGCTCCGAGTAAGCAGATCTTGGTTGGAGATGGTATTCGGCCAAAAGATTCGGTGAATTTTTCTTAGGCATGTTGTGTGAAAAAAGGACAATTTCGACATTTCCTTCTCTGTAACTCTCCAGCATTCCGCACCATAGAGAAGCACAGAAAGCACACAGCTCTGACATAATCTTAATTTTGTGCTTGTGCTGTATTGAGAGGACTTCCAGATGTCGTTTAGGCTAAAAAAGGCTGTTCTTGCTTTATTCATTCTGATGTTGATGTCTTTGCCTGCCTCGCCGTCTGGTGTTACTATGCATCCTAGGTATGTAAAGGTGTCTGTCTGCACCAGTTGCTGATTTCTTACTGACATGGGCCCAGGGTTGCTCACCGAGCGTCATGACCTCTGAATTCTTTAAATTGATGTTCAAGCCCATCCGCCGGTCATACCCATTAAGTCCATCCGTTCCTTCCTGGATGTGCCGATGTGAATGCGCTAGCAGTGCAGTGCCATCCGCATACCCCAGATCCTCTAATGTAGAAAACACAGTCCATCCCACTCCTCTTGGACCGCCCTCCGCCGCCTGGCTACACATCTTCTGTTCTCTCCTAATCCCACCCGCTCTCTCTCCAGCCCGCGGTCCACCGCCCTTGAAATTCTCTGTATAACTATCCTGCCAGTACCCTGCTGGGAACCGAGAGTAGAGTAACTCCTCTCCACTTATTGCAGTCCGCAAGATCTCCCCTCCTGGGCAATCCGACAATTATTCCCCCGTTCCACTTCGATGGTGCTGTCCCTGTCCTCCAGACCCGTGCAAAAAGTGGCTCCAACAGTTCCGCCACTAGCTCAGGGTCTGTCCCAAACAGCTCTGCACTTAAGTCATCACGGCCAGGAGCCCCTCCGTTCTCCAACCCCCCGATTGCTGTGATGACTTCTTCCTCCCGTGGAATGTCTGTATTTACATCTAGATCGTCTTCAGCCCCAGGAACATTCAATTGTGTCTCTTGCGGTTCCCTGTTCAGAGTTTCTCTGAAGTGCTCTGCCCATCTAATTTCCCGTCCCTCCGCTGCCGTGATGAGACCTCCCCGCTTATCTCCCACTAATGTAATATTGTCTGCACCTCGTTTTCCGCTGACGAACTTAGTCATCTTGTATACCGTGCCCCGTTAATCTCCCAGCGCCGCCTGCTTCGCCTGTCCCGCAAGATTGCCCAGGAAATTCCCCCCGTCGGCCCGGGCCTGGCGTTTAACTTCCCTGTCCAGCCGACTGTACTGTTCGCTATATAGTTGCCTTAACCTGGGGGACCTCGCCTCTGTTTTCTTTCCCTTCACCCCCCCCCCTTCTCAGTGTTATGGTGTCTAATGTTTCCGGTGCCATCCAGCCCCGCCTCTTCCCCTCCTGGAATCCCAAGCATGACCCGCTGCCCTCGTTATACACCGTTGAAATGGTGTTGAACCTCTGGTCCATATCATCAGTCAATGTCTTTTCCCGACTTTTGGCAAATTGATATCGCTTCTTTATGTCAGCCGCAAAAGCTTTTCCGGTAAGGGGGTCCTTCAATTTGCTGATGTCAAACCTCTTCTGTGCAGTCACAGTCGGTCCAGCCCTTCCCAGTTTCACCCTCAGCTTTGCCACCACCAAACAGCGATCACCTCCCACATCCGCACCTCCCCCCACCTTCACATCCTGCAATGCACGTCTCCACCCACCATCAAACACGATGTGGTCCACCTGGTCTCCGTCCCGACCATGCCAATTTGTGAACCCCGTATGTGGTAAAAGCGCTCCTCCAATGACCAGGTTGCCAATGCTACATAAACCTATTAATCCATCCCCACTCTCGTCTGCTGCCCCGCCGCCGCATCTCCCCATCGCTCTTTCACCACATGCATTGTGCGCACCAACTCTCGCACCGAGGTCTCCTATTACTATAATAAGATCACACATAGGTGTGTCCTCCATCTCTTTCTGCAGCTGTTGACAGAATTCATCCCTGACCTCTTCATCGCTGCCATTCGTTAGTGCGTAGCATTGCATTATTGCAGTATTGGTGAATCTACCTCTCAATCCCATCAGTCTGCCGTTGATGGGCCTCCATTCCAGCAATGTCCTTTTCACTCCCCTCTGTAGAACAATGGCCACACCTTCACTGCGCTGTCCACCCCCTCCTCCAGAGCAAAGCACTGTCTCTCCCGTTGCTGTCTCAACCCTTCCTGCTCCCGTCCAGCCGCTCCCACCCATCCCCAGAATGCGCAACCCATAGTTTCCCACCTCTGCCGTGACCTGCCCCAGCTTACCGGTCTCGTTCACTGTCCCGACACCCCAAAATCCCACTCCTGTATCATGCTTTGCGGTCAGGACGTCCGTTCTCAAGTCAGTGGCCTCCCTTCGGCCCTCACAACTGACAGTCACACGAGCCTCAGACTCCGGATGTCCGTCCCGCACCATTCGTTATTGTTTCCGTAACTTCATTTTTTTTTTACATTGACAGGGGTGTCAGCCCTATGCTAAAACCCCCAACCTGGAGGACCAGGGTGTCTGCTTTAGTCTGACCCCTGCCCGCGCAAACCTGTCCAAGAACTTCATGAGTTTTTTTAATCAGGGTACGCAAGCCGCCATACCTCGACAAGGTATTGACACCGTGATGGCAGCACCAGTGGAGGTCCTGAACTCTTCTGACTTATGGTTTGCTGTCCTCACATAATTTCTGCAAGATTTGTAGAAGCTCTGTATATCATGAATCAGAGGTGCTGGAATGTTCTTCCTTGCCAAACAGTCCCAAAGTTTTCCCCAGGGGACACTGTCAAACGCCTTTTCCAGATCTATGAAACAAAGATGGACCTCACTCTTATACTCAAGGGCCTTTTCACTCAGCTGTCTGAGTGTGAAGATTAGGTCTTGAGTACTTCGGTTTGCTCGGAATCCGCACTGGACCTCATCCAATTGTGGCTCAGCTAGGCGTCGGAGTTTTCGACGCCTTCAGTTCACCTTTTGAAATTGTTATTTTGTGTTGAAGTATGCTTTACTGAGTGCGCATATAATAGTGATGAGTAGATTAAGGTCACTTCCAGTGTCAAGAACCTGAAACTGACAAGAATTGGTCAGGTCGGATGAACAGATGGTCAAGTCACGTCATCTGAGAAATTGGTGGGCTCTGTGCAGCAAAGTTGGTGGGGACACTGCGTCCTGTAATATTAACCGGTTAGTTGTTTCGCAGATTTATTCTACGTAATTTCCTGTCCAGTTCTAGTTGGAATAACCCCAACGAGGTGAACGTCGGCTGAAGTCACCGACAAATAGGGGTGGACTATAAGCACTGTATATAGTATATTTGCATACAGTGTGCCAGATATTGAGTTTTTTTGGACATCTGTGGGATAAGATCTGTGTAACATCTCCTTGGGTGTCATTATGAATATAGGTTATAGCATCGAGAGGCAGCTCTAGGTCGCACCGGGCGCCGACTTGAAGGAGGCACTTAAATGCATTAAAAATAATAAACACACTTACATTTTAAATAATAAGAGGAGCCGCGCTTTTGTAATGCCGCGCTTTGGTGTAATGGAGTTACCACTTGTACTGGATTAATTGGAGCCCTGGCGAATACATTTGAAGAGGTGTCGTCGACCAAGGACGCAGTAAATAATTATTTGTTAATATGAAATTGGGTGTCATCAGGAAACCTCGCACCATCCTGAAAATCCATATACCGGTAGTCAGCTCTGATTGTACGACATCAATTACTGACATAACTGGTTTATCCCGACAGGTGCAGGTCACAGTCTGTGTACAGTTTCTTGTAGAAAGGCCACAAGGACATTGTAACTAGTATTTTGGCAAGTTCAAACTTTTTGTTTCTTAGACCCCAGATGTTTAACTGCAGAATATTAAGTGAAGATGCGCTGTCTACGTGATCTTGTAACTGTGTGCTCCTCGCTCAATTTCCCTTCTTCAGAAGTTTGGGTTTTTTCAGCAAACAATTTTTCACACATGACAGCTTAGTTACCCACTCTCCCATCTCATTTGATCTGTTTAATTTTGACTTTTCGTCTTCATGGCATTGTGACGCTGGGCTGCCTGTCGATTTCCTACCCACCCTGGGTAAGAACCATAAGTGTGCTGTCCCAGTTTTAAGAGAGATAAAGGAGGTGTTTCTGTGTATCCATGAAATGCATAGCCAAGGTAGGGTTCACAGTGCTCATTCTCTGCCAACTAATAGCCTGCTATTTGTGTCGAGTATTAATGGGCTCTAATCGTATGACCAAAATTATACGGCAAATGGAACGTCACGTCTTGAACCTTTACGAGGGGTTCCGTTCAGCATGAAGCAGACTCGTTCCCACCCCTAAGGCCTGTTAAGTTTCAGTATGGCTCCTTCTCAGCCACTAATGATGTATACGATGTTAGTGCACCGAGATTAGTCCATAGATCTATTGTGTTTAGCCTTTTGGGTTCGCATCATCAGTTACCGGAATTACATTGAGGAGGGTGTGATGAGAGGTTTTGCTGGACCAAGAGGCTGATACGGATCGCAGTGAAAAAAAAATCAATTCAATTTGCCTAGGGTGAAGCAGGGTCCACATCCCACAACAACAACACATTAACCTCTCGTATGTAAAGCAGACTTGGTCCCTGCCTTCTTGTGGTGAGACACGTTCCTATCAGCTTAGAATAAAGACTGTTTGTTAAATCAGAGAGCAATGGCTGTTCAAAAATAAGCGAACTCTGTCAACTCAAGTACTGTGTTGATAAATACTAAGATATGAATTTGAATTCTAGTGCTTACAACATAACAAAGTGAAGCCTTGAAAATGAATGCTAATACTTGCTGCACTGGTAAATACTGCGACCTAAAAAGGATTAATCTGCTAGCAGAATGAAGCCTTTATAAGGGCTGAACCTGAGAACTACAGCTGGTAACGTAAATGCTGCTAACATTGGCAGCACCCATACTGGTATCTAACGCTAATCAGTATCATATATAGGACTACCTTCACCTTTAACACTTAGCAGCCTATACTATATCCTAGTATTCTCAGCAGCCTAGAATATACATAGGTGCACATATCAGCCTTAATGATATTATCGTCGTTGTCCTCTGTGCTAATTACAGAGCATAGAACCACGATAGCAACTGATAACCTTGCAGGGAGCCTGCACCAGACAGTCACGTGCTCTTGCATTGTGGTTTAGGTGACAACATATTTAACATGAGGTCGTAGCCCAAATCATAATGTCATATTAATGGCCTTGTACGACATGCCTGAGTGTGCAGTAATCCTCATCTTTCTTTTCTTTGTCCTTTCAAAGACCGCGGAGCTGCACGAGCTGATACGGTCAAACATATATTAAATAACTTGCTAATGTACATGAATATACTGTTCTTAAGAATCTGTCCGAGTCTCGAGCTGAAATAATGAGTAGGAATTCTGACCTGAGTGATTCATGCGTTTAAGGAAGTGGTGGGTAAAACCGTGAACCAGACAGACATGCATGGAGACAGTAAGGATGCAGCGCCTCCACCTTGAAAAGACACAGCAGGCCAATCGCCTGTTTGAATCAAAAATCTGATTACGAGAAACGGCACAGATAAAACCGGCCTGATTTTAAAGTCGACGAAGTGGCACACATTAGGGTCTACGATTCGTGGATCATGGAATATCAAAAGTATGAACGGGGAAAAAGAGGAACTGGCGGTGCAGATGAGGAAAACAAATATAGAAATCTTGGCTATGACGGAAACCAGGAAAACAGACAAAGAGTTATGGATCTCGATGGCAACATGCTGCTCAACAGTGGAGTTACCACAACCGAAAGAGCTGAATGATAATGGAAAGAGACTCCTTAGATTCTACACTGAGTAAAACCTTGTCATTCTGAACACAGACTATCCCCATAAGCGCATACATGCATTCACCAGATATAAACCAACAAAGAATGATAAATCGGTCATCAACTATTTCATTGTAAGGAAAAGCTCATTCCAGTACCTGTATGTGCGGTATGCTAGAGTCTGGAGAAGGCCAGAGATTCGAAGTGATCACTATCTGCTGCCACGTAAAAGAGCGGCTGAAAGAGTTGTTCTCGGCTAGACGTTGCCCACGATCACACAAGAAACGAAATAATCAAGCAGGGGAGATGGGCATTAAGACCTACAAGCTAAGAGAGCCAGAAGTTAAGACCAGATATCAGGGGCTTATCGCTACAGCAGTGAGAAACAGAAGAAAAACCTGACGACCTGGAAACCTTCAGGCTTACATTCAAGGACACCATAAAGGCAGCAGCAACAGAAGCATGTGGTGAAGTCCGACTTGGGAAGAAGGAAATGATGACACTTTGGTGGACAGAAGAAGTTAAAGAGAAAACGATAGAAAATAAAAAGGTATGGAAGCAATACTTAAGATAAAAACACAGCAGGAAATACATAGAAATATATACAGAACAGAGATACTCAGACCACAGGCAAAGAACAAGGTGCATACAGCAAAACAGAAATTCTGGGAAGAGTTTGGAGAAAAACTGGAACAAGATAGTCAAGAAAACCAGAAACAAGACCCTAAACAATATGAAAAAGGAAAAACACTGCCCTTTTAAATTCATAAAGGATCAGACAAATTGCATACTACTCCAAAGAAAGTAATGAAAAGATGTAACAAAAATTTTTACTTGATGGCGAGCAAGGTCAGGCCTCAGAAATGATAAACACTAGCACAGAAGAGGAAACCAAAGGTGGCGGAAATGGCTTCAAGATTGAAGAACTGAAGGCAGCACTGGAGAAAATCAAGGTGGACGAAGCAGCAGAACTTGATGGTTGATGCGTATTTTTCTAGGGTTAAGGTGAATATTCTGCCATCAATGGTACCTATACCTTGTAGCGGTATGGCAGCTTGTGTACCCTGACAATCCCCAGAGCTATGCCAGTGGGAGATTTACTCCTGGTAGGTTCAACCAAGCTGGACTGGTCTGCGTTGGTAGGGGTCAGACAAAAGCTGATACTCTGGTCCTCCAGGTTGGGGGTTTTAGCACAGGGCCGACACCCCTGTCTATGTAAAAAAAATAGCACGTTACAGAAACAACAATAAATGGAAAAACTTTGCTGCGGGACGGACATCCGGAGTCTCAGGCTCGTATGACTGACAGTGGTGAAAGCCGAAAGGAAGCCACTGGCATGAAAACGGATGCCCCGACCGCAAAACACGAAACGAGAATTGGTTTTTGGAATGTCAGAACTATGAATGAGACAGGAAAGCTGAGACAAATCATAGCAGAGATGAGGAACTACAAGATACATATCCTGGGAATAAGCGAGAGCAGGTGGACAGGTAGGGGGAGAATAAAAACAGCTACAGGGGAAACAGTACTTTATTCCGGCAGAGAGGATGGTCAGCACAACGAAGGTGTAGCCATTATCCTGAAGAAAGGAATGGAAAGGTCTTTACTGGAATGGAAACCCATCAACAACAGACTGATAAGAGCAAGACTAAGAGGCAGGTTTACCAACACCACAATTATACAATGCTATGCACCAACAAACGACAGCGATGAAGAGATCAAGGACGAGTTCTATCAACAGGTACAAAAAGAAATGGAAACTACACCCAGGTACGATCTCATTATAGTAATGGGAAACCTAAATGCGAAAGTGGGAGCACACAATAATTATAACGAAAGAGTAATGGGGAAATGTGGCAGTGGAACAGCAAATGAGAATGGGGACAAATTAAGAAGCTTCTGCAGTATTAACAACCTGGTCATTGGAGGAACACTTTTTCCACACAAGGAAGTGCACAAGTTAACATGGGAATCACCAAACGGACGAGACAGAAACCAGATAGATCACATAATGATCAATGGCAGATGGAGACATGCACTACAAGACGTGAAAGTAAGAAGAGGCGCAGATGTGGGAAGTGATCATCACCTAGTAGTAGCAAGACTGAAAGTGAAACTCAGAGCTGCTGGACCAGTTGCAGTCAAACAGAAAAGATACAACATCACGAAACTGAAGGATCCCCTCACCAGAAAAGCTTTCGTGGTCGACGTAAAGAGAAGATATGAGATTATCAAAGGCCAGGAAAGAACAGAGACCGATGATTCAACACCATCTCAACAATATACAAGGAAAGCAGCAAGTCATGCTTGGGATTCCAGGAAAGAAAGAGCCAAGACTGGATAACACCAGATACGCTAAACACCATAGCGAAGAGAAAGGAAATGAAAAGAAAGAAACAGAAGCTAAGTCTCCCAGATTAAAGGCAATATATAGTGAACAGTACAGTCAGCTGGACAAAGAAGTTAAACGTCAAACCCGTGCTAACAAAAGGACATTTCTGAATGACCTTACAAGACAGGCAGAAGAGGCAGCACTGAGAAATGAACAAAGCACAGTATACAAAATAACTGAAATCATCAGTGGAAAACGAGGTGCAAACAATATTACATTAGTAAGAGATAAGCAAGGAAATCTCATCACAACAGTAGAGGGACAGGAAACAAGATGGGCAGAGCATTTCAGAGAAACTCTGAATAAGGAACCACCAGAGACCCAATTGAATGTTCCTGAGGCTGAAAATGATACAGACATCCCACGAAAAGAAGAAATTATCACAGCAATCAAAGGGTTAACGAATGGAAAAGCTCCTGGTCATGATAACTTAAATGCAGAGCTATTTAAGACAGACCCAGAGCTAGCAGCAGAACTATTAGAACCACTATTTGCACAAGTCTGGAAAACAGGGACAACACCAACAGAATGGAAAAAAGGAATAATTGTCAAATTGCCCAAGAAGGGAGATCTTGCATACTGCAATAATTGGAGAGGAATAACTATTCTCTCAGTTCCCAGCAAAATACTAGGCAGGATAATTATACAGAGAATCTCAAAAGCAGTAGACCACAAACTGAGGAAAGAACAAGCAGGATTTAGAAAGAACAGAAGATGTGTAGATCATATATTTACCCTCAGGAACATTATAGAGCAGTGCTCAGAATGGCAAAGACAGTTGTACATTAATTTCGTTGATTTTGAAAAGGCTTTTGACAGTATACATAGGGACAGTTTATGGAAAATACTGAGGGCTTATGGAATTCCAAGCTGCATAGTGTCAATCATAAAAAGCCTTTATGCCAACTTTACGTGCAGCATTGGACAGAGCAACCTAACCTTTGAAGTGAAGACAGGAGTACGACAGGGATGCCCCTTATCAACCACTCTATTTTTAACAGTCATAGACTGGGTGATGCACCAGACAACAGAGGGCAATCCAAGAGGAATAAGATGGACTACATTTTCTACCTTGGAAGATCTGGAATATGCAGATGACATTGCACTGCTAGCACATTCACATCAACACATCCAGGAAAAAACGGATAGACTTAATAAGTATAGCCAGCAGGTGGGCTTGAACATCAACCTAAAAAAGACAGAGGTCATGACGCTCAGTGTGAGCAACCCTGAGCCCATATCAGTAAGGAATCAGCAACTGGAACAGACAGATGCCTTAACATACCTAGGATGCATAGTAACACCAGACGGCGGAGCAAGCAAAGACATCAACAACAGAATGAACAAAGTAAGAACAGCCTTTTTTAGTCTAAACAACATTTGGAAGTCCTCTCAGTACAGCACAAGCACAAAATTAGGATTATAGCAGAGCTGTGTGCTTTCTGTGCTTCTCTATGGCGCGGAGAGCTGGAGAGTTACAGAGAAGGACATGTCGAAATTGTCCTCTTTTCACACAACATGCCTAAGAAAAATTCTCCGAATCTTTTGGCCGAATATCATCACCAACCAAGATCTGCTTACTCGGAGCAAGCAAGAGGACATGCACACCATCATAGCTGGCAGACGCTGGAGCTGGGTTGGCCATGTCCTCAGAAGAGACCCCGATGCCATCACAAGAACAGCTATGCTATGGACCCCTGAAGGAAAACGAAAGAGAGGCCGACCAAAAACAACTTGGCGGAGGACTGTGGAGACTGAGATGCAAAGAATGAACCAGAGTTGGGGCACTGTACGAAGGATGGCCGCCGACCGAGCAAAGTGGAATCAATTTGTTGTTGCCCAAAAGACGCCACCAGGCGTAATGACCACTGACTGCTTTGACGGTCGGCGGCTAAGGATCAAAGAAGAAAGAAAGAGAAGGTGAATATTATTGCCAAGGTCAATGTTTCACGAAAATCAGCAACAATAACTGGTGCAATGAGGCTAGATAAGTCTGCAACATCTTACACGATGTATTCACAGTTTACATAGGACTGGCTCCATCAATAGATATATAATGACGAGTAATAATCACTGCAAAACAGACCAACTGCAATGGGCCATTGTAAAGGTGCTTTTTTACCCTTTAAAGCTGCAGAGATCCTTTATGATTTTGAAGTTAACAATCAGCTCCGGTCGGGCTTACAGTTGGCCGACAAACTTCAATAACGCGAATGATAATATCGTGGGCCGAAGAGGTAGGCCAAAGTTAATATCAAAGAACTTTGAACTGTTAAAGAATTCAGCTGGAAGTCCGGTCTTCACATAAGACATCACGTTTTAATCGTGGACATAAAACAGACGATCATGGACGTAATCATAGGCATCATATCAACAGTTCATCTTATAATCTTAGGACATCATAGTTAATGTATCAATGTTCATGTAAGATCAAGCAATTAGATCATAAGCTGGATTGACATCTCTTATTATAACGGTCGACCTCTCAAGGGCAGACATACCCATTATGACCAAGGGTATATGATACATCAAAGACTGTCCCACCTTTAAATGGCCTCGTAAACAATATAACTGGCATATCTGAATATCCTAGTTGAGGCATCAAATTAAATGGTACATATATAGAATCCCAAGTCTTGAACTTGACTGACCTCTCATCATCTGCCGTAATCTATAGGACGGCGTAAGTATACTTCATAATTGTATTCACATTTTGTGATATACTTCTTCTCAAACTGCACGTACTTAAGAATAATAGGCTGGATCCTCAAACTTCACTTTATCTCCAATCCATTTCAGTACACCCTAATGGAGGGTCAATAATTCCCCATTGAATGTGCTGACTAGATTCCACAATATTTATATATTTTTATAAGCTTCAATGAAACAACTTACTGTGCAATCCAATTGTACCCACTAATTTTGAGTATTCGTTCAACTGACAAGACACAAATTGCGTCCTTTATAGTGCTCTCTTTTTGGCTGCCTAAGTCCCGCATTCTCCTTCACAGCAGAAGGCTGTGTAGGGACCAGCTGGTCATCTGGCTTCTAGCTGCGTACCAAGCCATTACGGCAATAGCTTCCACATGGAAGGCCGTATAACAAAGACATAACAGTAGTTTACCCACTATATGGGGGTTCGAACAAAACAGACCAAAGTCTGACTTCCATGCCAGCCATGACATCTCTCTCTGAGGTCACTACGTCATCTAGTGTTTAGTAACAAAAATATGAAAGTGAACTCAACTTAAATAAACAAAATGCAATGTAAGTAAATGTACAATCACTATGAACCAACATGAGGCAAATGTGGCAACATTAGATAATACAAAGTAATAAGGACGATGAAACACAAATAAAATGTTAACAGAAAGAAAAAATGTCAATAAATGAATTGAAATAAATGGAATATGAATACATCAAAACGATGAGTTATAAATGAAAAAGAATAAAAATAAACCACGCGAAGTAATCAACACACTTAGCAATACTAAATAAGTGTGAGTGATGATATACTACCGATGGTATGAGTAAAATCACTAGCGCTATGAACTAGAAATAATCTATGTGCTATAAACATATTAAATGTTAGACATAATTAAATGTGATTAAGTAATAGTTTAAGCATAGCGTCCATGACCTTAAAATGTTATTAATTCACAGTGAGTTCACTATTAATTAAAGTCACGAAGTTGCAATGTTATATTAGAAAACAGTCAATACTTTACAAAGTTCCGCTTGACTTAAAATGCTATCACTTTTAAATGTTATATTCACACATTAGTCCAATTTATTTAAGTTCATGTTATTTCAACGTCAAACTGCACATGCTAATTTAAGGAAATGTACATGTAGATACACAACCAGTGAACGAAAAAAAGTTCATCACAATAGTGTCGCTGAACGACGTACAGTTATTTTAGTAGTGAGTCATAATTAAGGAAATGTTCGTGCAGAGGCGTCACTCTTCGTAGGGCGTAGAATCTCGCGTGATTCAGAAGGACACCGCGAAAGGATGTCTGCTAGAACATTTTTAGATCCTGATATTGCTCGGTTGTAAAACTGTACGGTTGCAGAGCGATTGCGTATCTGGTTGATCTCGATGATTTCACGTCTCTGTTGTTGAGAGCAGTAAGAGCGCGCTGGTCGGTCTCTACAATAAAGTGTGCACCCAATAAAAAACGTTGAAGCTTGGTAATAGACCAGACTAGAGCCAGCAGCTCTCTATCCAGGACAGAATAATTCTTTTCTGAAGGCGTTAGTTTCCTGGACACGTACATGACAAGACGCAATGTACCAGAGTATTCTTGAAGTAATGCGCCGCCTATGCCAAAATTTGACGCATCGCTGCGGAGAATGAAAGGTAGGTCCGCATTAAGTAACCGTAAGACAGGTGCATTAGAAAAGTATGATTTAATGATATCCAACGTGATTTGATGTTCTTGCGACCACCGAATCATGTTAGCTGCGCCCTTCTTTAACAAAGTAGAGAAAGGTGCAGTGATGGTAGATAAATGAGGAATGAATCTCCCATAGAATTGTATTAGACCTAAAAGACTCCTTACTTGTTTCTTAGTCTTAGGTGTTGTGATATTCAGGATTTTAGAAACATTACTGTCCTCAGTATGTAAAAGACCGTGACCAACACGGTGACCCAAAAATGATATGTCATGAAAACCAACATATGCTTTAGATGGTTTAGCCGTTAGGTTATACGAACGTAAAGTGGACAATAATGTGTTCAATCCACGAAAATGTTCATCCCAGGAGTCACTAAAAAGGCAAATGTCATCGATATAGGCAATGACATCGGAACGATGTGATAAAATACGACGCATCATGCGCACAAAGGTGGCAGGAGCGTTTACTGGTCCAAAGGGCATAACATTCCATTGGAAGAGACCACGAGGAGTAGAAAAAAGCAGTGAGTGGCTTTGCACGATCTGTCAAGGGGACTTGCCAATAGCCCTTTGACAAATCTAACTTAGTAAAGAAAATAGATTTAGAAAGTTTAACCAGTAAATCTTCTAAAAGTGGTAATGGTTCCACGTCAAATTGTGTAACTTTATTTAACTTACGATAGTCAACACAAAGACGGATGTTATTATCTTTCTTACGTATAATAACCATCGAAGAAGAATATGGTGAAGTGGATGGTTCAATTATTTTTAATTGAAGCATCTCATCCAATTCCTTATCAACCTGAGATCGAAAGTGAAGAGGAATGGGATATGGACGGACCCGAATAGGTGTGTCGTCGGTCAGTAAAATGTCATGTTGAATGACAGACGTACGACCGGGGATGTCAGTGAGAACATCCTGATAGGATTTAAGAAGAGACGATACTTGCTGACGCTGATCAGCAGAACGATCAGGAGAAATTGACACATCATTCCAGTTTTCTGTTGAATGAAGTGGTACTACCGGTATAGGTAAAGGTACATCTTGAAAAGAAGACTCTTCTTCCTGAATTACCGATAAAGCGGTATAATGATGAAGACAAGGTGTAGGGTCGTCAGTTGCTTGGAACACTGACTGAAGATAGTCGGGACCAGAATGAAATTCCTTTAACATATTTATGTGAAAGGTTTTATGTTTGCCCATGATATCGACAACGTAATCGACATCGGAAATTCTCGAAATTATTTTGAAAGGGCCTTTCCAGGCAATGAGTAAACGATTGTCTTTACGAGGGAGTAATACATAGGCCTCGTCACCAGGAAAAAGCTGGCGAAGACGTCGATATTTATTAGCAAAAAGTCGAGCTTTTTCTTTTGCTAATTCAGATGATGTGGTAGCTAACCTACATGCATCTATAATTTTTTTCCTCAAAGAAATTACATACTCATAAGAGGATTGAGTGTCATTTGTAATATCCTGCTCCGTAAGTAGGTCGTGAAGTAACGACATAGGAACACGAGGTTGAACCCCGAAGACGAGTTGAAACGGTGACAAACCTGTAGCTTTATTTTGCACCTCTCGATACGCAAAGAGAGCAGCGGGTAGGACTTTATTCCAATCTTGAGGATGATCCTCAGTAATTTTACCCAATAACTGTTTTAGTATCATATTTTGACGCTCAATTAAACCGCTCGACATTGCGTGATAGAAAGAACTAAGAGATCTATCGATGTGCAGCATAGCCATGACTTGAGACATAGCTTCAGAAACGAGTTCCACGCCATGGTCAGATAATATTTTACGTGGAAAACCCAAGCGCGAAAAAATTAACCAAAGTGCATCTGCTACACTAGCAGATGAAGTACTCTTTAGAGGTATAGCCTCAGGCCAACGAGTACACATATCAATACAAGTGAGAATATGTGTATGTCGTCTAGCAGAAGGTTGGATAGGACCAATAATGTCAATTGCCATTTTCTCAAATGGTCGAATTGGAATGTCAGCAGCTTGAATAGGAGCTGCGTGGTATGGACCACGAACCTTAACCTCTTGACATGTAATACAGGAACGACAGTAGATATTAATATCTCTATGGACGCCTGGCCAATAGAATGCAGATAGCACTCTGGATTTGGTGCGTGAAAAACCCATGTGGCCTGCACATTGAGAGTCGTGAGCATGACGCAATATACGAGCTCTCATTGTAGAAGGTACTAAACTTTGAGATTGTAGGGATGACGTAGTATCATGTACCACTCTCACTAACACACCATTCTTCAGTACAAAACTATGTCTAGTGTTTGTTTCGGTGTTTGTAGTATTCTTAGCTAATTGAAAAAATTTCTTTAATGAAGCATCATTTTGTTGTAATGCTATAAAAGACTCACGTGATATAGGAGAGTCAACATCATCATTATTATTAACAGGAGATATTGTTGGTGTACTTTGCAACATATCCTTAGCTTGCGCTCTAGTGACAACTGCATTGGCAGAATGCATATGTTGCTTTTCCCAAGCAGTAATTTGCTGTGGGGTACACTCTTTAATCCCATGGATGCGACCAATTATCAAGTCACTAATTGGAGCAGGAAGTAAACAGGCATGTATTTTCCATGCAAAAAATGGAGTATTTATATTAATAATTGCTGTAGGAAAAGTCTCAACTGTGCTGCCAAATGTGACGCACTTCACAGTTTTACCAGTTGCGCATGACAGGTGGATTAACGAGTGTCTGACGCCGATGGTGCTACAACCTGTTTCGAAAAGAACAGAGACAGCAATTCCATTAACAAAACCATTATGTAATTTAAGAGATCCTGTTCCATTATGTGTCGAAGCTGACATGGCCGTAGACATCGCAGGAAGGCTTGGTAACACATGTCCGCAACTCAGCGTAGTGATCGCCTTGGGCTGGAATAAAGTTGTGCATTCCTGGCAAAGTTTAGCCTGCTCAAAATCAAGAGAACAAGATGATGCATTATGAGAATTAACATTTGTATCCTGATCTAAATTAACCTGAGTATCATGCAGAGCAGAATTTGTCTGATGATGCGATCTACCGTTGGAAGATCTATCCCTACCTCGAGATCGACTTTGACTATTGTCTCTAAAACTGCTATAATTATTATTTCTATTGGAATTACCATTTTGGTTAGCTCGCCAATTATTGTTATGACTATTGTCCCTTTGGCAATATTGTTTGTTTGGAGAAATATGTCAGTTATTAGAGAAATTTGATCTGGATTGCCAATTATGGTTGTAATTATTACCTTGATAATTTCCAGGATCATTCTTATTAAAATCCCATGATCTGTGAGATTGACCCCAATTTTGGTTATATGGAGATCCATGTCGAAGTGATTTCCCTTTAAAAGAATTGTAATACTTGTTATCTCCCTTTTTGAAGTTCCTATCATTACTGAGAGAGCGATGACGGAAATGATTTCCTTGTTGCATGGCAAATGCAACAGGCAATTCCTCTTTTACAAGAGAATTCCTAACTACCATATTTGGATGTGCAGTAAAATAATTTCTACAGTTTGCTCCATTTCGTTTATATTTGTTGGTTTACGTTCATGTAAGAACGAAAGAAATAACGGGTTAACCGAAGACAAAACCTTATCACGCAGTAATAAGTCTTCAATAGCCTAATAGGAACGTTCTATTTTGGATAGTTCAACCCATCTGTCAAATGTAAGACGTATGAGTGAGATAGTCACCAAAATCCTTTCCACTTTCCGGTTTTAGTGATTTAAATTTTTGTCTATAACCATCCTCATCCAGTTGAAATTTTTTAAAGCAAAGCAGCTCTGACAATATTGTAATCAATTTAGTCAGTGTCTTTCAACAGATTAAATACTGTTAATGCTTCGCCTGCAAGTAATGGCAACAAATGTGCGCAATACTGTGATTTATCAATCTTATTGGCTTCGCATATTGTTTGAAATCTGTCCAGGTAAAATAGTATGTCGTCTGAATTTTGTTTGAATACTGGCAATTTTAAGTTTACATGCCTAATATTTTCTTTGTTAGAAGAGTTGTGAACAAACTGAGCGATGTGAGCATTACCATTATTAGTTAATCTAATTTTTTCAAGCTCCAGCGCCATCAATTTTTGTTCATGTTGTCTTCTATTTTTATTTTCAGCGGCCTCAAGCTGAAATCATTTTTCATTTTCTTCAGCTGCCAATCTCCTATTTTCAAGTTCCATTTTCTTATTTTCCACTTCCATTTTCTTATTCTCAAGTTCAATCTGAAGTCTTTTTTCATTTTCTTGAGCGGCAAATTTCCTGTTTTCCATTTCCAATTGTAGTGTTCTTTCATTTTCTTGAGCGGCTAATTTCTTACTCTCAAGTTTAATCTGAAGTCTTTTGTCTTCCGCCTCTAATTTTTTTCTTCCAACTTCTGAGCCTTGTCATATTCGACAAGTGCGAATTCTTTGACTTCCTCAGGAGCCATACCAAGGGCTTTTGCTTGCTTAGTAAAATAATCCAAAGTTGCCATTATGACAAATGTTTATTTGTAATCTTACTTCCTTAGAAAGATTTTATCAAATGATTTAAAATTTTTTACTCTCTTATAAGTGCACTAAGTTCCTGTCCATAGAACTGCACTAAAACTTGCTAATTATTAGTAATGTTATTAATCAAAGAATCAAATTATGCATTAAAATATTATCAGAGTACAATAGAAATAAACAATGTAACAATAGTGACAAGGACGAGATATAAAGACAAATGACAACGTTCGCAGAAATCAAACGAACCACAAAGTAGAACTAAAAAGAGAATTTTGCAAAGAATGCAATGACAACTGCGAAGAAAGAATGACAAGACAAGTGACAACACAAGGTATAAACACAAATGGTGTATAAAAATAAACGATAGTGAGGTTGAGACGGACGTTTACGAACAAAATACATCATACAAATAAGGCACATATAAGGAATTACTACGAAAACAATAATAAAAACTCGACGATACAGCTAAACAATTAGTTGTCACAGACAACCAAACACAGTGGACTCAAAAATCCTTCAACACTTATGTGTTGGAACATTCCACTGCGGGAAGTCTGTAAAAGGTGTCCCTACAGAACACTCACGAAGGCCCGGAGGTGAATCTGGGATGTTTCCTTCGCAAGCCGCCAAACCCAACCGCCCACATGAAACATGGAATATAAAACATGGAATACACAAAGGGACATATTAAAGCAAGGGCTCAACTACACATGCCACGATGATAGAACACACTCAATTTTACTTATCTTTTTTGAAGAACAAATTTTCTGGCCCTCACAGAGTTTGCGATCTTGGCATTCTGACGCTGCATAAACGAGCCATAATGAACGAGTTAACGTAAAAAGTGACAGTGTCCAACATTGAATTCAACCTTGAAAAAACCGTTATCTTGGATCCCAGGTCAACGATGTTGTCGCCTTGAAAAATCACGAAATTTCCAACGATATCTCCCTTGAAGTTGAATTCGTTCCCTTGAAACTGCGCCACCAAACTGTAAAGGCGCTTTCTTACCCTTTAAAGCTGCAGATATCCTTTATGATTTTGAAGTTAACAATCAGCTCCGGTCGGGCTTACAGTTAGCCGACAAACTTCAATAACGCGAATGATAATATCGTGGGCCGAAGAGGTGGGCCAAAGTTAATATCAAAGAACTTTGAACTGTTAAAGAATTCAGCTGGAAGTCCGGTCTTCACATAAGACATCACGTTTTAATCATGGACATAAAACAGACGATCATGGACGTAATCATAGGCATCATATCAACAGTTCATCTTATAATCTTAGGACATCATAGTTAATGTATCAATGTTCATGTAAGATCAAGCAATTAGATCATAAGCTGGATTGACATCTCTTATTATAACGGTCGACCTCTCAAGGGCAGACATACCCATTATGACCAAGGGTATATGATACATCAAAGACTGTCCCATCTTTAAATGGCTTCGTAAACAATATAACTGGCATATCTGAATATCCTAGTTGAGGCATCAAAGTAAATAGTACATATATAGAATCCCAAGTCCTGAACTTGACTGACCTCTCATCATCTGCCGTAATCTATAGGACGGCGTAAGTATACTTCATAATTGTATTCACATTTTGTGATATACTTCTTCTCAAACTGCACGTACTTAAAAATAATAGGCTAGATCCACAAACTTCACTTTATCTCCAATCCATTTCAGTACACCCTAATGGAGGGTCAATAATTCCCCATTGAATGTGCTGACTAGATTCCACAATATTTATATATTTTATAAGCTTCAATGAAACAACTTACTGTGCAATCCTTACGGCAATAGCTTCCACATGGAAGGCCGTATAACAAAGACACAGCAGTAGTTTACCCACTATATGGGGTTCGAACAAAACAGACCAAAGTCTGACTTCCATGCCAGCCATGACATCTCTCTCTCTGAGGTCACTACGTCATCTAGTGTTTAGCAACAAAACGCCAAATACCTACGCACAAATATGTGCGCTTCCGTGCGCGATAAATTTAATTACAAATATATTCTTACCACATTTGTTGATGCGTACCCTCTTAACAGAAGTAGGACCCATGACTACTTTAATGCTGTTAAGGACCCAAAAAGGACGCAACAGCCATCTTCTACATGAAGTATGGGAAATATGCCGTCATCAAGTCCTATGTCCGCGGTACAATCATTTTGAATACTAGTGTCAAATATCAATCAAAGAATGCCATAATACTTCTCTGTCAGTTCACACATTAATCTATGGCATTCCTCACATCAAATATTTTCTGTGGAGGTACATGCAGCAGCGGACAATAGGCATAGGAGCAAGCGCTTACACACACACTTCAAGAAGACTGGCGAAAGACCATTATAGTAGCGCTCCGTTCAAGAGATTACTCCATTTGATCACAGCGACTTCCAAACTAATGAACGCGTCGCGGTGTGCAAAGGAGATGTAACAATGGTATAACACGAGAAATTGATAAGTACATATGAACAGCAAGCGACATTATACTACTGAGGGCCCTACAGGCATCGTGGTGTCACAAGATCATACTAAAGGATTGGTAGATTGTCATCAAAACACCAATATTAAAAATGGTGACAACCGACAATGGGGAAATCATACAGACATATCTCTTCTTAGTGTCCCTGGTAAAATTTACACTAGAATCCTGGAGCAGACTCAAACGCCCTGCTGAGCCACAAGTGGATGATGTCTAATATGGTTTCCGAGCTAACTAAAGTACACAAGACCGTATGTTCACACTCAGGCAATAAGTGAAAATGCCCTTGAATATAAATGTGAGATGCATCTTTGTTTCTTGGATTTGGAGAAGACGTTTGACAAAGTCCCTTGAAGCAAACCTTGGGACTGGTTGGCAAGAAAGAATATTCCAGCACTTCTGATACGTGCTATACATAGCTTCTACAAGTCTTGCAGAAATTATGTGAGGACGATAAACTATAGGTCAGACGAGTTCAGGACCACCACTGGTGTAAGACATGGTGATATTCTGTCACTTTAATTTCCATACTCCTCATGGACGATGTCATCAAAACATATGAGAAGAAGACAAGAAAGTGTTCAGTAGGTTACTGAAAGAAGAGACAGGTCTGTATTTCAGAGGTGGCATTTGCCGACGATGTTTTAGTCCCTTATTCACTGACTAACTTTAGCTATTCATTTCCCTTCTACATTAAGTTTAGCTTTTAAGTCACTTTCACACTGGATAAATTTAGTTCATTAATTCTCATTAACATTAGCTACGTATGCCCTATTACACTGGCCAAACTTAATTATGTATGCCCCATCTAGGGATGCAAAATAAATCACGTTGCTCTTGTGTGAATTCCAGGGTTAGACCCCTAACCATGGCCATGATGCACCTTCTCCTGTTATTATGGAAACAGGCAACCTTCGAGTTGCCTTATCAATGCTTAGGGATTACATTAGCCGCATCAAAGTAGCTGTTGAGTTCCATTATTTATAATTATATGTTGATGTAATTTATTTAAACAGTTATATAAGTTGTTCTCACACAGAGCTGATAAAGCTAAACGCCTTAGGCCGTCACTGGACATCACAAGTACACGCCGACCTAGGCATCAATGTTAAATGGGTCAATGTTACGTTCTGAGTACACGCCACACAGGCTAACACTGTAGCTATGAGGCAGGTACCACTATCGCTGTAGCTGTGTCTGGAATGTTGACATGGGTGTATGTATATTCAGTCACACACCACAGGACGTACGTAAGAGTACATGTAGGAGTCAAAAAAGGTTGTAAACGACTGGAACAGTTCGATACTGTTTATTACGTTACAACACAGACACGATGACATAAATGAAACACAGTCGACAGCAAGAACACCAATCATCTCTGCACTCAAAAGGGACTGCACACTCGGCAGTTATGATCATAGTCATGGCCTATGAATCTCTACATTTCTCATCAATGCACAAAGACTGCATCTACGGCAGTTATCATAATAGTCAAGGACTATAAATCTCTACACTTCTCATCAATGCACAAAGACTGCATCTACGGCAGTTATCATAATAGTCAAGGCCTATAAATCTCTACACCTCTCATCAATGCACAAAGACTGCATCTACGGCAGTTATCATAATAGTCAAGGCCTATAAATCTCTACACTTCCCATCAATGCACAAAGACTGCATCTACGGCAGTTATCATAATAGTCAAGGCCTATAAATCTCTACTCAAACTCTGCGCTATAAAGAAAGACTGCACACAGCAGTTATATAATTCAAGGCCTAAAGTACTCCACTCAAACTCTGCGCTATAAAGAAAGACTGCACACAGCAGTTATATAATTCAAGGCCTAAAGAATAGCTACACAGAAATCCATACTGCAGTTTATCAACTAGGCTGTACACACAGCGAAAACATAAGTCGACATCTTCTTCAGCACTGCGCAGGCATACACTATCAAAACTACCAGGCTGACCGGCTCGGTCCACGCCCAGAAACGGACTGCTCGGGATCACACACTAGTCCCGCCAAAAAACCCAGCACGAGAAAACGGCTGTTTAAAACACAGCTCCGGCAATAATACATGCGGACTAGCAGCGAGCTATTCACATACAGCTCAAAACAGTACAGCATAAATACATCTCAACACTTGAGATGATCAGCGTTCACCACGCTTTCTGTACATACCGTTTTTCGATCATTCGAGAAGATTTTCCTAGCATTATCTCTTTTAAACAATTCATCAGCTAACTCGCATTCAAGCGCCGCAACCCAAAATCTATCTTGTCCAACAAGCATTTTAAAGATTTACTTCCCCTGGATTAAATAGAACTAACAAAACTAATACAAGACCAAATCTGTTCTTAACAGTTTACCACACCCCCGGGGAAAAAATGATTCTATCATTTTTTGAAAATTATATACACCACAAATATGGGGTCAGCAAAGCTCTAACACACGCCTACAAAAACTACCTTATGTTAGGTGACAATAATATATCTACAAAAGAATATCAACCATAAATGTAAAGTAGCAACTAAAGCATCCAACATAATCATCCAAGCAAAACAAAAATTAAACTAATACAAAACCAAGCTAAGTACATCTAGTACAAGAAACAGCCAATAGTAAGAGAAAGAACAAGATCAAGCAAAAGAAGAATGATCTGTAATAAAGGAAAATATGAAATAGGAATTTGAAAAGAATCAGATAATATCACAATGTAACAATTAAGTCAAACAATTCCCTACATGTAAAAGAAATACAACTATCAGAACCAATTACATTATCTAAAGTCACATAATTAACTTAACAATACAAAGAATGAAAGTATAAATAGCGTAAGAAGAAAAAGTATACAAGAAGCATGAAGTGAATCAAAGATGAAGCACGGAAGCATAACCAAAGTAAGAAACGATACTGAAAAGACAACAGAAAAGATGCAAAAAGAATGACGAATAATCAACAAAGACAGATGGAAAGTAAAGATATAAGTATAGAGAAAGATAGTAACAATAGCTTACAATAGCTATCTAAATCAAATAACGTATTGTCTAAATAAATACGATCATAATCGAAAATTACAACACAAAATGACAAAGTATATCTACATACTAGCACCACAAAAGAAAGCTTATGACACAACAAAGCATAATAAGCAATTTAACCAAATTATAAAACTTATACATAACTAAAAATAAATTATACTAAATATTACACAAACAAAAAATAACAACGCTATCAAAAAGTTCGCACTGACACACAGTCACGTGCTAAATTAAAAAAAAAAATTACATCAAAACATCAAAACCATTTCATGGAACTAATGTCACTACATATTACTAACCATAACGTACTGTCTAGCATTGGCACCAAAACAATAAAAATAAAAAAATATCACAATGTCAGAACCAAAATACATTTTTTCAAGAAAAATAAAATACCAAAATGTTTCGCAACGATAAATTACATAACAATAGTATTACATATGCAACCAATTTAAAGCTATAATTAATAAACTAGCAATTAAATCAACTGAGTAACATTAAAAAAAATAAAAATCCTATCTTTAAACAGACAGACATCAGAACATGTGAGTTCTTTTCCTTTTTTTACGTCACAGAAAAAATCACATGGGACAACATACTGTTAACTACATCCAAAGTTATAAATATATAAGTAGAACATAATGTAAATAGAGTATGTGATATAATTATCTGTCTAGATTCAGGTATCGTTCTAGAAAAATCAGTGTTTCAGATTACATTTAACTATAACAGTTACTGCCTATATCATCAGAGTGTGCTAATATGTTAACCAATGCTCTAATCAACACTCGAGAAAAAAATTAAATAAAGTGAATAAAGACAATCAGGGACTTTCTGAAGGTGACTACCGCACCATATTAACTAATGAGTTTGTGCATAGCGCTGGCAATCTCATCATGCATAAAAAAAAATCCCAAGAAATACAGCTGCGAAAATTCCAAATCCAACACAGTATTATAAAAATAAATGATATGGACTAAATAGACATAGTCTTATGACTTAAATGTGAAGATACCATAGTCCACTGCTTTCATCAAAAAGTTAAGAATAAGTCGGTACAAACTGTTATGTTACACATTATTTCAATCATAACGCGTACAATATTCCTCATAATACATCAATATAAGAATCACAAGGAAATCTAATAATAAGACATCAGAACATCCTCATTATATTACAAAGAAAATACATGGTATTCGAATACAACAACATGAAATGTATTATACTATACAATACAATAACATTTACTGTCCTAAAAAAAAAATCAACATAATAACAAAACAAAAACAAAAATCTCTCGGAGCTGTGTAAACATTTCATGAACACCAACAGGCAGCACATCAGACGCGTAGTAGACGCTGACAGGTTCCGCTTGAACAGATACCCGGGCGCAAAGGTGACCTACATTCCTGACAGCTAATGTAAACATGGGAGCGCTGACTTTTATCTTAAAGCTGAGAATAAATACAAATGAAAATACCCATTTTAATCACCGGTGAGATTTAATTAGGAAAACGGAAATTCAATCTCACGATTACCTAAACTTGTGGCTGTGTAAACGTCTGGTCTCTTTACTATGCATCAACCCTTCCTTCATCACATAGTAGACAACATAGAAGGCTTACGAACAACCTGACCGTAACTGAAGGTCGTCACTGCTGTATTCTGAAATAAAGTTTTACACCTAACACAACGAGATGCTGTCTCGACATCAAGATTAGAACAAGCAGTAGTATTTGAGAGACGATTATTATTCTTATTACCTTGATTATTAAAAATCTTAGGCTTTTGTTGAGCAAAGTTACTCTGGTGATGTGAAGTAACATTTGGGGATTTATTATGTCTATAGAAAACATTGCCCTTTCCTCTATTGTGACCATTGTTATGTTTAGTACTCAAGTTAGCATTGTTGTGATTAATCTCTTTCCTTTGACAACAATATCTATTAAATGAGCATTGTTGTCTTCCAGAAAAATTACTGTAAGATTGATACTCTTTAGTGTTTCCAAAATTCTTACAATCAAAATTTTGAGATCTGTTAAATTGTCTCTTATCTCTTTGAGAAGAAAAATTATTATTGGATGAATTCCGTTGGTACTTTTTAACCTCAGGGTTATCTCTCTTATCAAAACTGTTTTTATTTTTCTCTGTTGGAATATGTTTACTAGTTGTGTCAAACTGACAGCTGAGTTTGACAAGTAATAGGGCTGAAAATATCTTTATTGTTCTGCACATAATATTTTTCCTTTTTGGAACGGTTACTAATAGTTTTATCCTCTGCTGTCAATTTATGAGAATTTTCAACAGCATACAAATGGTTAATCTTATGATCTACAGAACTAACTGTTACTGTAGACTTATCTTTGTTAGTCTGACGCCAAGAATCAGTACCACAAGCAATGGTGTCATAAATTCGTGTGAAATTATATTTACCACGAAAGGATCTTTGTTCACTATGTCTAACATTTCTTTCAGCAAAAAGTGTATGAGGCTGACTTTTTGCAGTAGTGGCTTGTTGATAAACAACTTTCTGTCTACCGCTGTCAACCTTGACAGTAGACCACATCTTGTTGTTTAAGACAATATTGAGTAGACCATCTACTCTTTTTCTTACCTGTGCAATCTCAACATCTTTATGTGAGATCTCTTCACTAAGTTTCTTATTCAAATTCTCAATCCTAGCCTTTTTTTTTTCTCAGCCGCTAACTCTTCTAATTTCTTCTTCTCATCCTTTTTTATATTTGCTCTCAGCTGTGACAACTCTATTTGAAGTGCTTCAAGCTGAATATCAACATTGTTATTCATAATCTCATTACTCTTCTTGGGGGATACAGTATTCATCTCCTTAATTTGGTCACTGAGAATCGCATTATTATCCATCACATCATGAAGCGTTTCTATATAAGTCTTCTCATGTTCATTGCTCTCAACTTTCAATTTCTCATACATTTCTTTATTTTGTTGGGCCTCCTGTTTAAGATTTTTCACCTCAACATGCTTAACTTTCATCTGGACTTCCAACTCTTTGATCTTACTTAATGCAGAATTCAAACTTGCTTGTACACTAGCAAGTTCCGAATTTGATTTATCTAAATTGCTTGTTAGTCTGGACACTGTTTTGTGTAGTCCACTCTCTTCAGCAATACTTTTTAAACAACTGTCCCTTTCCTGTAGGGCACTCTGTTTGTTGACTTTTATTTGTTCTTCATCTTCTAACTTCTTTTTCTGATCATCAGAAATGTCGTTGAGCATTATGTTCCGAATATTCTTCAATATCATATTTAACATCAATATGATTGTACAAAAACAGACGAAGGTCCATAATCAGCAAGTCCGCTAAATCCTTAGCCATATTCACATGAGGAACGGACTGAAACCTATCCTCAGCAAAATACCTTAGAGATGATGACGCATTGACCAAAAATCTGTTCATCACATGTGCTTCAAGCTCTGGGCCTTTTAATCCCTCAAAATCTTTACCTTCTTCAAACAAATATTCTAATACAGGCCTCATATCATCAGGATCTATATCACCATCCATAGTGACTTACTTACTCAGTCAACTGTATATACAAACACCTATAATTATAATAATTTATTGTCCCAAGAGGTTGGACAATTACCTTTCCAGCTCACAAAGTTAACTATCTGTCAAGAAATGAGATTATTGATCAATTCTGTATCACCAATTCCTTTTTATAGTACCTTCATCAAGTCATATCATTATCAGGGAAGTCTATATATGTCGTAAAGCCATAAATTACTCATGCATCAAATCATATAATCAATCGATATAGATATCGACAATAACAACAACAGATATCAATAGAATAAGTAATGCACAATTCAGGAAGGCCTGACGACATACATGAAGTAGCTCAATTCACACAACATAAACCACTTATCTGAAAATAATCCCGTTCCTTTCCGCCAAGACACTGGATATCACATAGACTGCAGCTAAAAACACTCCACTGCGGGAAGGCACTGGAACTTGACTCTTTTCCCTTCAGGTACTTGCGTCAATGTGATATGTGCTGAACAATGCACAAGATGACAGGAACTGAAATACAGCAAACACCGCAACTCTTGACTCCCCTATAGTCGTAAAGGTACACGGCAACACCGTGTATCATAACTTCTTGAACTTGTAATGGTGATAACTGGAACAGGGAGCCCACTGTTGAGAATTGTTGTCGTGCTGGTCTCCTGTGTATGGATAGGACGTCAACTGATACCTGTATAAAGTTGAATACTGGCACGGATAAGGCGTGCGTTGTTTCTTAAATGCGCCACACAGGCTAATAATAACTAGTTCGAGGTTCTGAAGTACAGGAGATTCAAGCCACGCCCACACAGGGCTATTTATGGATACGTCGAGGTCCCGTAGTAATAATCTTATAACGCGAATGTCATTAGCATCACGCCCGAAAAGCTGGCACACCACTGTTGAATTCCAATATTTAGAATTATATGTTGATGTAATTTATTTAAACAGTTATATAAGTTGTTCTCACACAGAGCTGATAAAGCTAAACGCCTTAAGCCGTCACTGGACATCACAAGTACACGCTGACCTAGGCATCAATGTTAAATTGGTCAATTTTACGTTCTGAGTACACGCCACACAGGCTAACACTGTAGCTATGAGGCAGGTACTACTATCGCTGTAGCTGTGTCTGGAATGTTGACATGGGTGTATGTATATTCAGCCACACACCACAGGACTTACGTAGGAGTCAAAAAAGGTTGTAAACGACTGGAACAGTTCGATACTGTTTATTACGTTACAACACAGACACGATGACATAAATGAAACACAGTCGACAGCAAGAACACCAATCATCTCTGCACTCAAAAGGGACTGCACACTCGGCAGTTATGATCATAGTCATGGCCTATGAATCTCTACACTTCTCATCAATGCACAAAGACTGCATCTACGGCAGTTATCATAATAGTCAAGGCCTATAAATCTCTACACTTCTCATCAATGCACAAAGACTGCATCTACGGCAGTTATCATAATAGTCAAGACCTATAAATCTCTACTCAAACTCTGCGCTATAAAGAAAGACTGCACACAGCAGTTATATAATTCAAGGCCTAAAGTACTCCACTCAAACTCTGTGCTATAAAGAAAGACTGCACACAGCAGTTATATAATTTTAAGGCCTAAAGTATAGCTTCACAGAAATCCATACTGCAGTTTATCAACTAGGCTGTACACAGAGCAAAAACATAAGTCGACATCTTCTTCAGCACTGCGCAGGCATACACTATCAAAACTACCAGGCTGACCAGCTCGGTCCACGCTCAGAAACGGACTGCTCGGGATCACACACTAGTCCCGCCAAAAAACCCGACACGAGAAAACGGCTGTTTAGAACACAGCTTCGGCAATAATACATGCGGACTAGCAGCGAGCTATTCACATACAGCTCAAAACAGTAGATCATAAATACATCTCAACAATTGAGATGATCAGCGTTCACCACGCTTTCTGTACATACCGTTTTTCGATCATTCGAGAAGATTTTCCTATCACCATCTCTTTTAAACAATCCATCAGCTAACTCGCATTCAAGCGCCGCAACCCAAAATTTAACTTATCCAACAAGCAAATTAAAGATTTACTTCCCCTCGATTAAATAGAACTAACAAAACTAATACAAGACCAAATCTGTTCTTAACAGTAGCCTAACATAATTATTGCCCATGTGAAGCAATCTGAGAACACAGCATTGCATGTTGAGCTTGGGGGAGTCATTTGAGCCCCGGGTGTCACTTGAGCCCCAAACGCAACTCCAGCTTTTAAGTGGTTGGCTGTTTGCAAGAACACCTTGCAATGAATGAATAACAGGTTAGAGGAGATGGAAAGTGGTTCTTTGTAGGACGTAACGGTTCCTTGATGGAGTCCAGAACCAGAGCACAGTATTTTAGCTCTGCATACTTTGACCCGTCTCCCACCGATAACAGGGAAATCACAGTATGCCACCTCCTCTTGCCTCCTCTTCTTTTAAAACCAGATGTCAAGGATGCTTTAATGATTGCCCAGCCAGAAAAGAATATCAGGGAACAAAAGAAATAGAGCTCATGACTCAAAACTCAACAAGCTGCAGGATGGCAGAAAAGCCATAGGAAAAGCCTGGACCTACAGTGTAAATAGTGTCAAAGATTCAGCAGCTTGGCACTGGTTGCCTCAGGCCTAGTAAACAACAACAGTAATAGTGCCCCATCTTCACTGACAGAGTGTACTTTTTAATATGTCTCTTCTTCACAGACTGACTTTAGTTCATTATATCCTGTCTAGACTAGTGTACTTTTTAATATGTCTCTTCTTCACAGACTGACTTTAGTTCATTATATCCTGTCTAGACTAGTGTAGTTTTTAATATGTCTCTTCTTCACAGACTGACTTTAGTTCATTATATCCTGTCTAGACTAGTGTAGTTTTTAATATGTCTCTTCTTCGCAGACTGACTTTAGTTCATTATATCCTGTCTAGACTAGTGTAGTTTTTAATATGTCTCTTCTTCACAGACTGACTTTAGTTCATTATATCCTGTCTAGACTAGTGTAGTTTTTAATATTTCTCTTCTTCACAGACTGACTTTAGTTCAATATATCCTGTCTAGACTAGTGTAGTTTTTAATATTTCTCTTCTTCACAGACTGACTTTAGTTCAATATATCCTGTCTAGACTAGTGTAGTTTTTAATGTCTCTTCTTCACAGACTGACTTTAGTTCATTATATCCTGTCTAGACTAGTGTAGTTTTTAATATTCCTCTTCTTCACAGACTGACTTTAGTTCATTATATCCTGTCTAGACTAGTGTAGTTTTTAATATTTCTCTTCTTCACAGACTGACTTTAGATCATTATATCCTGTCTAGACTAGTGTAGTTTTTAATATGTCTCTTCTTCACAGACTGACTTTAGTTCATTATATCCTGTTTAGACTAGTGTAGTTTTTAATATTTCTCTTCTTCACAGACTGACTTTAGTTCATTATACAGTATCCTGTCTAGACTAGTGTAGTTTTTAATATGTCTCTTCTTCACAGACTGACTTTAGTTCATTATATCCTGTCTACACTGACTAATGTCTGTTCTTTATGTCAATTCTTCATAGACTTTAGTTTTTTTATATACTTTCTTCACAGACTGACGTATTTCATTGTTTCTGTCTACAAAGACTAGCTTTAGTTCCGTATATCTCTTCTTCACCGACTAACATTAGTTCATTATGTCTTTTCTCCACTCACTTTATTTTTTCACAACCATTCTCCCCTAACTTTAGTTTTTTTTTTTTTACACCCCGTCCCAAATAACTTCAGGTTTGTTTACATCCATTCCCAGCTAACTTTCATCTTTTACATCCCTTCTCCACTAACTTTAGTTGTGTACATCTATTCTCCACTGACTTTAGTTTTTTACATCAATTCTCCACTGACTTTAGATTTCTACATCCATTCTCCACTAACGTTAGGTTTTTACATCTTTTCTCCACTGACTTTAGTTTTTTATATCCATTCTCCGCTAACTTTAGTTTTTTTTTTTTTACATCAATTTTTCCACTAACTTCAGCTCTTCTATATCCATTCGGGGCCGAAGACGCAGTCAGCGACTCATAGCTTGACTGCTTGCGTCAGGGTCAGCGAACTAGAGCTGACCGAGACCCTACTCCACCTCCAAGTGGTGGTCCTGGAAACAGGCGGCATCACTGCAGTCTGGCAAAGAGAGTAGGGATCGAAGAGGGAAGGCAAACTTGGTCCCAAAAAATGCCGTGCGGAAATCGGATGTGTCAGCCGAAAGGCGCAAATATCGCAGCTTCGCTGTTAACGGACACAACGCAACCAACGCCCTTTTCAGGACGAACGAAGAAGAAGAAGAAGATATCCATTCTCAACTGACTTTCATTGGTTACATCATTCCCCACTAACTTTAGTTTTTTTTTTACATCCATTCATCACGGCAACTCATTTTAGAAATCACTTCAAAACAGAAATTAGCCATCTCAAGTCGACATTCAAGCCAATGGACTGCGATATTAGTAAATTGACAGCCTTCTGCAACACTGAACATTCTTCTTCTTCTTTGATCCTTAGCCGCCGACCGTCAAAGCAGTCAGTGGCCATCACGCCTAGTAGCGTCTTGTAGGGCAACAACAAATTGATTCCACTTTGCTCGGTCGGTGGCCATCCTTCGTACAGTGCCCCAACTCTGGTTCATTCTTTGCATCTCAGCCTCCACAGTCCTCCGCCAGGCTGTTTTTGGTCGGTCTTTCTTTCGTTTTCCTTCAGGGGTCCAAAGCATAGCTGTTCTTGTGATGGCATCGGGGTCTCTTCTGAGGACATGGCCAACCCAGCTCCAGCGTCTGCCAGCTATGATGGTGTGCATGTCCTCTTGCTTGCTCCGAGTAAGCAGATCTTGGTTGGTGATGGTATTCGGTCAAAAGATTCGGTGAATTTTTCTTAGGCATGTTGTGTGAAAAGAGGACAATTTCGACATTTCCTGTAACTCTCCAGCATTCTGCACCATAGAGAAGCACAGAAAGCACACAGCTCTGATATAATCTTAATTTTGTGCTTGTGTTGTATTGAGAGGACTTCCAGAGGTTGTATAGGCTAAAAAAGGCTGTTCTGGCCTTATTCATTCTGATGTTGATGTCTTTGCCTGCCCCGCCGTCTGGTGTTACTATGCATCCTAGGTATGTGAAGGTGTCTGTCTGTACCAGTTGCTGATTCCTAACAGTACATGAAGTTCTCAAATATATCTTGGCATTAAAAAACAACAATTCATCTGGGCTTGATGGTATCAGCAATAAGATTCTACGTTACGCTGCACCCTTCATTTGCGACTCCTTAACCTATGTGTCTTCTTCTTCTTCCGTCCTTAGCCACCGACCGTCAAAGCAGTCAGTGGCCATTACGCCTAGTGGCGTCTTAGGGCAACAGCAGGTAGGTTTTCTTTGCCATTGTTTCCCATCACGCCTATTGGCGTCTTTAGGGCAACGGCAAATCAATCCATTTGCTGTTGTTTCCGTAATCGAAGTGACTGGCAAACGGGTGATCAGCCCGTTGGTAACCTATGTGTACAACAAATGTATTGTACACAACTACTTCCCCACAGCATTTAAATCTGCCAAAGTATATCCTCTCTATAAATCTGGCTTACATAGCGATCCCAACAGTTACAGACCAATATCCCTTCTATCGTCTCTCAAAACCACTAGAGAAACACATTTACAACTCCACATTTCAACACTCAACAACAAATAAACTGCTCATTGAGAGCCAGTCAGGTTTCAGACCCAAACATTCCTGTCACACAGCTCTCACCAAAATGGCAGACAATGGCTGTCGAACGTAAATGATGGAAAATTAGGTGGTGCTGTTGTTGTTGACTTAAAAAAAAGCATTTGACATGATTAACCACACTGTCTTGGTTCAAAAGTTGGAAACCCTCAGAATAGGCCCTAATCCACTAAACATCATTGTTGCGCACATATTAGTCTGCGACGCACAGATTACGGTACGTAGGCATACAAATGGAAAGTTATGGCTATTTGTCTGAGGAAAAGTATTTAATTGAGAATCTATGATTCTGAGAGTAAGGGGACAGAACCCGGATCGGTCGATGTTAGATTCGATTACATGGGTTATCTTTTCTTGTGGGTCAATCTGGCGTATAAATATTGTTTATGTCATTTTTTTGCGTCAGGTATGGCCAGAAACAGATTGGTCTTGTTTAAAATGTTTATGACCTGAATTTATATGTATTCCTTGTCTAGTTAAGGTGATTGGCTCTTATATCTTTGTATCTTGGTATTTCTATGTCGGACTATTTTGTGAGCTGAACTCTGGGGGTGAAAGGCGTTGTTAGGCATGCGCAGCGGGTTCTTGAGAGAGAAGAGGAAGGCTGCCATGTCGTCGTGTCTATGGCTGATTATTTATTAAAGTGGCAGTTTATTAGTAAATTATAATATTATTGTGTGATAACAACTGAACCTCCTTTTCATAATTGTTGGCTATTTTGTAACTTCACAATGAATGTGATTAATACTTTCTGTCTGTCTTTGAAAACTCAGTAGTTGAATTTGTAACTTCAATGAACGTGATAAGTTTCTTCTCGAGTCCACACAATTTTTAATATACATTTCAAACAGTAGACAGTCCATGGAGGTTGATTATGAAAACATTATATATTAGAATTGAATCATACATCATAAATGCTATCCATGCATTATAGTCCTGGTCCAATAATATGCAACACTATAGTCAGAACGTCGTAACTATATGTACGCGCGGTTGGGACATCCAACGGCCGACAATGAGATTAGACGTCTGGCGATATAAAACGAATGTGGACCATAATTTCATCCTTCCTTGACTTTAGTTAAAATTACTAACCTCGATACATTCCTCTCTTCATAAGAATATCGGACTGACCCATGTCCGTACTGCAATAACATATGTGCGGCAATATCATGCCTACCACTGGAAGGATTATAGGACACGTCTTATCCGTTTGACGGTCATCTAAGAAAAGGGTGTGGTAACCTAGTCACGGTGCGTGACATACCAACGCATACACGTCATAATCAATCGTGTGTATCGCGTACACTAACTAACAATTATTTACATTATATTAAACGTAGTCACCTATTAATCTTATGCTGTTAACCTCTAGCAGACCATGCCAATAAAATACCTTAACAATTCCCTGTCCACTGGGGGAAAAAAAAATCTATTAGATAGATTTTTTTTTAACAAAAACCCATCTGAAAAAATACCAATATGTTAACAATATCAAAAAAAAAATTTAACGAGATTGCGGCATATGGCCTACGACGTTCTGTCTAGAACCAATGTCGTGGTCATGTCGACTAACCAATAGTCATGTAATATATTCATTATTTATATCATAAATAAATATAAATGGTAATAAGAACTAAAAGAGAATGGTAATGTCGATCTCTAATTAAATAATTAATTAACTTAAAATATGTCGTGATAAAATGTCATGTCAGACTAATTTAAAGTGTTAAAATTAAACTAAATAACTATACTAGGTATGGAATAAGAATAAGTTGTTGAAAATCTAATGTAAGAAAATGAGAGGATCTGTTAAAGAAAGACATAATAACGAATAAAGAATAAATTAGAGAAAGAAAAAAAAATGATGTATAAATTTAACTAAGTTATGTGTGTTGAACATCAAGTAAGTGTAGTATTAAGTTATTAATACCTTTCTAACTAATTTAAACAATAGTATGCAATATAATCATGTAATTCTAAGAATATAATCAAAGAATTATGTGAGTTTTCTTTTCTTTCTTTCATTTTTTTAAGTTTCATTCATTTTTTTTAAAATTCAACTCACTTGTCATTTTAATGTGGATTAGTTTTAAAGAATAAATTAAAGTAATTAACATTGGATATGAAGATCCATTCGTAGTCTTGATCCTTGAATTTCCATTAGACAAAATGTTCAAGTATTCTGAATCACGTTATATAACGAATTAGTTCGACTGGAATGTCATTTATTTTCTCCGAAGTGTTTTGAAACAATGTTGTGACAAATGTAAACCAGGAAAGTCCCGGTGTAAAGACGAATATAGTGTCAATTGATTGCAGTCACTTTGCGTATAATTTGCCTATAGAAAGCAGCTGAGTAAATGGTTCATTCATGTGTCAAAAAGCAACGATGGTGCTATGTTCTTTGATTAAGTTTCTCTGTACATAGTATTGTCTTTGCGACAAACAACGTAAATTAGGAATCGACATCATTAGGATTTCGAGATAATGTATCTGCCAAGATGTTGTCGGATCCTGTGATGTACTCGATTGAAAACTCGAAGGGTTGGAGGAGTATAGCAAATCTGGTCAATTTTGGACTCTTGTGATTTGCTCGTTGTAGTGATGCTACGGCCCTTTGATCGGTTTGTACTACAAAAGGGGCTCCCAGTAGGAATTTTTCTAGTTTGGTTATCGCCCACACGACGGCTAAGAGTTCGCGATCAACCGTAGAGTACTTCACTTCTGGTGGTTTCAGTTTTCGTGACACGTACAAGTTTGGATGGAGGATGTCGTCATGGTATTGGAGCAAACATGCGCCAATTCCGTAGTTACTCGCATCTGTACGAAGAATGAACTTTTTAGAAGCATCAATTAATCTCAAAATAGGTGGATTTGAAAATATAGAAATTATTTGCCGAAAAATTCTGTCACATTCGTCAGTCCATGTCACTTTCACTGGCATGTTCTTCTTTAGTAATGAGGACAATACAGCAGTGATGGATGACAAGTTAGGTACGAATCTACTGTAATATTGGACTAGACCTAACAGCTTCTCACTTGTTTCTTCGTTTGAGGAACGGAAATGTTTAAAATTTTTGAAACTGTACTGGGTAATGTTCGGATATATCCAGCTCCAATAATGTGACCCAAAAAAGTGATCTCATGAAATGCTACCTGTAATTTTGTAGGTTTAGCAGTTAACTTGTACCTTCTCAAGGTATCAAAAACGTATCCAAGACCCAAAAAATGTTCCTCAAAAGATGAACTAAACAAGCATATGTCATCTATATATGTAATAATGTCTGGTCTACCTGAAAAAATGTGTCGCATCATGCGAACAAAGGTAGCTGGAGCGTTAACCAGCCCAAAAGGCATCACGTTCCACTGGTATAGACCTAGCGGAGTTGAAAACGCTGTGTAGTATTTTGCTTTTTCGGTTAGTGGTATCTGCCAATAACCTTTAGTTAAGTCTATCTTAGTAAATATAGTTGCTGTCGATAGACGTGGCAGTAAGTCATCGAGAAGTGGATGTGGTTCGCTATCAACTATCGTTTGTGCATTTAATTTTCTATAGTCGACGCATAGTCTAATGTTATTGTCCTTCTTTCGGACAATAACTAATGGAGAAGAAAATGGGGAATTACTAGTTTCGATAATTCCTAAAGATAACATCTGTTCAAGTTCCTTAGTAGTTTTAGTAAGAAAGTGTATAGGAACAGAATAAGGATGTACCCGAATTGGAGTATCCTCGTTAAGAGTGATGTCATGATTAATGACTGATGTGCGACCTGGAACATCGGTCAACACATCTGGATAAGATTGTAGCAGATCAGCAATCTTTTGATGCTGTTGCGGTGTAACCGACGAAGAGATGGTTACGTCCCGCCAAGATTCGCTAGATTGTACTACAGGTACAGGTAAAGCTAACTGTACCTCAGGAAAAGAAGATTCTTCTTCCTGGATAACGGATAAATTAGAATAGTGACATGTAGGTCTGAAAGTGTCATCTAATTCATGAAAAATAGCTTGTAGATGTTCAGGTCGAGTATGAAATTGCTTGAGCATATTTATGTGAAATATTTTGTGATGTCCCTTAATGTCCAGGACATAATCAACATCAGAAATCTTATTGATAACCTGGTAAGGACCATTCCACGAGATTAGTAGTCTATTATTGTTATGTGGCAATAACACATAAGCTTGATCTCCTGGAAATAATTGACGTAATCGTCTATTACTGTTTTGGAAAGTTCTAGCTTTCTCTTTCGCAGCCTCAGATGAAGCTGTTGCCATTTGACAGGCATCAATAATGTTATTCCGGAGATTAATTACATATTCATAGGATGACTGAGTGTCCTGAGTCATCTCAGAATCGATTAATAAATCTTTTATCAGTCCCATAGGACCTCTTGGAGGAGCGCCAAAGACTAAATGAAACGGAGAGAAGCCAGTTTGTTCATTTGGCACCTCTCGATAAGCGAATAACACCGCTGGTAGCACTCTGTCCCAGTCCTGTGGATGGTTAACTGTAACTTTATGTAGCATTTGTTTGAGTGTACGGTTAAGTCTTTCTACAGCACCATTACTCATTGGGTGATAAATGCTGCTGAGGTTTCTATCTATTTGCCAAGTCTTCATTACCTCCGTCATAGTCTCAGATATAAATTGAGAACCATGATCTGACAAAAGTTTTCTAGGAAAACCTACTCTAGAAAAGATCAAGTGTAGTGCATCAGCTACATCTGTTGTGGTGGTTGTTTTTAATGGGATGGCTTCTGGCCATCGTGTGCATAAATCGATGCAAGTGAGAATAAACCTATGTCCTCTGGCTGATGGTAAAAGTGGGCCAATGATATCAATGGCCATTTTGTCGAAAGGTCTCACCGATATATCACAAGCCTGAATAGGCGCCGTGTGAAAGGCTCCCCGTGCTTTCACTTCTTGGCATATCGTACAGGAGCGTACGTACTGTGAAATATCTCGTGATACTCCCGGCCAAAAAAAAGAAGATAATACTCGTGAACGTGTACGAGTATAACCCATGTGACCTGCACACTTAGAATCATGTGCATGTTGAAGTATGTACCGCCTAAAAGCAAAAGGTACCATGACTTGTTGTCTTATCTGAGTTTTATCCATAAAACATCTTAATAAAATGTCATTTTTAATACTAAACCACTGACTATAATTTATGTTCCTAGAAAGATTGTCATCTTTGTTGACCAGCGTAAAAAATTTTGTTAGTGACCTGTCTTCCCTCTGTTTTGCAGCAAATGATACTCGGTCAATAGCAGAATGAATCTCGATATTTTCATGATCATTTGTTTCCTTGTTTTCCGTGTCTATAGTCTCTAATTGTTTTGTATGTGCTCTGGTTATTGCTGCATTTCCGATGTATAGATTATTTTTTTCCCATTGAATAATCTCATCTGGTGTGCAATCTTTACTCCCGTGTATGCATCCCACCATAAGGTCGGCAATTGGGTTTCTTAACATGCATGCTTTAACATTGCCTGTGAAGAAAGGTGTCTCAATGTAAATAATAGCTGTTGGATAATATTCTATGGTTCCCCCAAAAGTCATGCACCTGACATGTTCTCCAGTTGCACAATTTGGATGAACAAGTGTCTGACGGATTCCGATCGTGGTCGATCCCGAATCTCTTAAGACTGAGACGATGGATCCATTAACTTTTCCTCTGTTGAAGATCAGTGATCCTGTTCCGTCATTGACTGCTAGACTGACTTCTGGTAGAATATGACCGCAGTTCAGAACTGTCTCTTTTGCTTTCTGAAATATAAGATTACATGTTGGGCAACTATTTGCCACGTTATAATTCATTGCAAAACAAGTAGACGATGACTGTATTTTGTTATCAGTAGTTGAACTCTGAACCCTAGGGGTTGTAGCAGTAGTAACAGCTGCCCCTGTATTATGGTTATAAGTTGTCGATCTACGAGAATGAGAACGATGACGAGAATAATTAGATGAATTATCCCGTTGTCCTCTATTGTAACTGTTATCTCGATGTCTCGAGTTATAATTATCGCTATTGTTCCACTTGTAATCATTATTATAGTTATATGATCGATTATAACTTGAGTTACGTGGATTACTGTTATTTCTTGACTGAGGTGAATAGTTTCTGGTTTGTTGTCGTCCTCTATTAAAGTTATTGTTAAAGTTATTCTGTCCCTTATGAAAATTAATGTCATAGTTTCCTTTGAACCTACCCCTGTCTACACTGTGTGTTCTAGGTTTGTTATGATTATGATATGCCATATTGGAGGCTACAGGAAGTGGTTCTCTTATCAATGTGCCAGAAATATTAGCATTCGGATGAGCTGTGCAGTAATTTAAAGAAATTTTTTTCTAACTCATCAATAGATTCTGGTTTTTCTTTCTTGCAGATAAGCAAAGAATGGTGGGCTGACAGACGATAATACTTTATCCCTCAATAACAAATCGACTAACTTGTCGTAGGATTTGTTGACACCTGCCAGTTCAACCCATCTGTTAAAAGTATTGCGTATGTTAGCAATAAAACCTGTGAAATCTCTATTGTTATCTGGCAACAAACTTTTAAAACGCAATCTACATGCCTCTTCGTTCAAGTGGAAACGACGTAGTAACAACGTCTTAATGGCCTCATAGTCTGTTGATAGTGTTGGATCTATATTTTGTGCTGCACTTGCAGGTTCGCCATCTAGAAATTCCTTAAGTTTCAGTGCCCATGCCGCTTTGTCAAGGTTATTCACCTTACATATGTCCTCAAAGCGCGCGAGCCACGATGAAAGGTCATCTACGTGTAACTTGAATGGAGGCAGCTTAAAGTAATAATTACCTTTAAGTCGTGTGGATGAAGATCCAGATTGAGCAGTATCATTTTGGGTTGCTGCAGCGCCCTGTGAATTAAGTTTTGCTGTTTCTAATTTAAGTCGTTGCAATTCCATTTCTTGCTGCAGTATGATTTCTTGTCGTTTCAATTTATTCTCTTCTTCAATCCGTAGGATTTCATCTCTTGCTATCTTTCTTTCTTCTTCTTGTCTTAATTCTGCCTTCTTTTCCGCCTGTTTTCTTTCAAGTTCTTCCATCTCTGCTTTAGCAATGGCTTTCTTTTCCGCCTGTTTTCTTTCAAGTTCTTCCATCTCTGCTTTAGCAATGGCTTTCTTTTCCTCCTCTTCTGCCTTATATTTTGCAAATTCAGCCAATGCATAAGCCTCGAGAAGTTCTCCTTTTTTCCCAAAATCTTTACCATTTTTAATAAAATAGTCTAAGTTAAGCATCTTGACGTTAATATTGTACGTAATGGTTATGTAATAATCACCAATAAATTTTAAGTAATTATTATACTTATTCAATTTATGAATAGTCGATATAAACAATCATAATATTATTGAACTTAATCTGGGAATGTTCAATTTAATTAATTGTAATATTATCTAACTATTATTTGTAGATTCCATACATAGACATACTATGTTGGGAAAATATTACATATATACTCGTTAATATATCATAAATAGTTATGATATTTATCTATTTCGGGTGCTGAATTACTATCATGCACCTAATAATAAATAGTATTATTCCTCAAGTATTATATCATTCAGTCAGTGATATGTGCTAAGTAAATCATTTAGTAATGGAAAAAATGTACCAAATAATATACACTATGTCCTTTATATGCAGGACAGACTAAAAAGTCAAATTATTTTATAAATATATATTATTATTATATTATGCCTTAATCATGAGCTATAAAGTGCATCGCCCATTTCTTGGACTACCACTGCAAATTGGTGCAAAGTCCCTAATTCTCCTTAAAAGTCATTAAATTTTAATTATATTCATATACACTCTTATTAAGCAAGAAATTATATTATTAGTGTTAAATCATGAACAGAGGAAATGAGGACATACGATACGATGGGTAAACCAAGGATAAACAAACCATATTATCACGAAACAAGACGTTTCTACAATAAAAATTGATATTATGAAACCAAATCTGCAAACCGGAAATATAGAGTAGGGTGAAGGTTAACTGAATATAGAGTTAAATCTGCGTACACAAAAATTAATGACGCAAACATGGACTCATTGACGGTTATACAAAAAAAAATGAACTGAATAATAGCAAGATCAGAAAGAACAAGACAGATTACTAACATTGTTACCAAACTAAATAGAATTTAAACTGAATACGATAAAATACACCGATTATTTCACCAAACTAGACATCTAACATATACTGTGAATTAAATGCAGTCCCGAACGAAACAAGCCCCGGAAATGTCATCGACGCGTTCTCCGCGAAATGCGATTTAATTCACTACCCTAAAGACCGTTCAGAATGAATATCGGCAATCCGTAGAGCCATAATTTATTCATTCTGAATCTCCACTCCAACCTCCCACAAATTAGGCACAGCACAAACAATGAAAACAAATATAACGTGCATATAAAATATATAGAACGGACATGCCTGCAAAATGTGAATTAGACTCAGTGATGTTTCTTATGAATGACAACAGTCACGAACTGAGACTTATCTTTTAACCCGTCGTCCGATGCGATCTTCACCAACGGCCTAGACTAGAGGATAGGACTGTTTGCTCCTTGTGGTAAATAATGTCTTTTCAATCCTATGATCTACTGAGAAGTTGTATTCTTGAATGAAACATTAGGTGAGCTGGCATCGTCCTTCGATCGTTGGCTTGTACACGGAATATTGTGACGTCACTGATTTTTGCATAGTTACACAAGCCACGTCATGTTCGGAATCATGTGACTTGAACGTTTTCTTGTAATCGTAAACAGTCCGTGAAAGTATGTAAACAAGAAAAATTTCTTTCTTCCTTCGTTCCCCAGCAATGGCAACCACTTTGTTGCGGGGCTTTATACGATTCACTTCTTTTATTGTTGTTGCGGCCCCGTCTTCTATTTCAGTGGTCGTTGTGGAAAGCCACCGTTCTCATTGATTCAATAAGCTTCTTAGTTCTGGTCATTTGATTCATTAATTCTTGATCGTGCTATTGTTGGAATAGTTACGCGAATGTGAGTTAATACTTTCTGTCTGTCACAAGGTTTGAACTCAGTATCATAATTGTTGAATTTGTAACTTCAATGAACGTGATAAGTCTCTTCTCGAGTCCACACAATTTTTAATATACATTTCAAACAGTAGACAGTCCATGGAGGTTGATTATGAAAACATTATATATTAGAATTGAATCATACATCATAAATGCTATCCATGCATTATAGTCCTGGTCCAATAATATGCAACACTATAGTCAGAACGTCGTAACTATATGTACGCGCGGTTGGGACATCCAACGGCCGACAATGAGATTAGACGTCTGGCGATATAAAACGAATGTGGACCATAATTTCATCCTTCCTTGACTTTAGTTAAAATTACTAACCTCGATACATTCCTCTCTTCATAAGAATATCGGACTGACCCATGTCCGTACTGCAATAACATATGTGCGGCAATATCATGCCTACCACTGGAAGGATTATAGGACACGTCTTATCCGTTTGACGGTCATCTAAGAAAAGGGTGTGGTAACCTAGTCACGGTGCGTGACATACCAACGCATACACGTCATAATCAATCGTGTGTATCGCGTACACTAACTAACAATTATTTACATTATATTAAACGTAGTCACCTATTAATCTTATGCTGTTAACCTCTAGCAGACCATGCCAATAAAATACCTTAACAATTCGACATATATGTATTTATGTTTAAGTGTTTACATGTTGCATATTAGTGTTGTGTATATGTCCGTGGGAGGTTGGGTAAGGTGACTATTATAAGAGATACCACGTTATAGAGGTCTTGTAATAGCGTTCAGTAGGAGCAATTTTCTTAATTGAAAATTTGCATGCGGCATTAGTTGCTATTTTTTGTTAGCTGTGACGACTGTACTTATCGTTGTTTTTGTAATATTTTTTCTGTTCTTTAGTTTTGTTTTGATTTGTTTGTATTTATAGGTCTCATCTTTCCTGTCATTTAGTTCTATACAACTTGATATTTATACACTGTGACGTCATTTGTGTTGTTTATTTCTTCGCGGTTGTCATCACAGGTTCTGTGATTATTTTCTTCTGTTTTTCTATTTAACTTATTTGATTTCTGCGAATGTTTTCGTATTGTCTTTCTTGATTGTCCTTTGTTTATGTTGTTGGTTGACATATGCTATAAGGTAAACTTGATCATACACTTGTGGTATAGAATAAACTTGGAGTTTATTACTATCATTATTATTATTATACAAGTGAGTATACAAGACCTTATTAAAGGCTTGTCTCCCACAGAGATTGGGATATAGGGAGCTGATTATTCAAGTTTATGAAAACTTGCTCTCATTTACTTTGGAATAAATTTCATTGACTTTTTCAGGTAACTAGTCAGATATTGTTAGACATTATGTCGACTTTAGACTACTTTATTGAGCAAGGGAAATCCCTAGGTAAGACGGATGATAAGTTGGAAGAGTTTGCTACCAGTCAATATGACAAAGCACTAAAATTGGACATTGATAAACTGAAAGCTGAGGGAAAAATTAGACAAAGAAGCTGAGCAGCAGCAAAGAGAACATGAAGATAAACTCTTAGCTTTGGAGTTGGATGCATTAAAGGAAACAATAAATGAGCTTCAAAGTGATAAGAAAGCTCTTACTGATAAGTTATCAACAATGAATTCTGAAAATACAATATTAAAGGATAAAATGATGATGTTGATAGAAGATAATAAGAAAGTCTATGACTCTTCTCTTAGTCAGAAAAAAGAGTTAGAGAATGAAGTGACCTCATTAAAAGAGATGTTGGATAATCAGGTAGATAAGGTGAGCTCTTCCACGCTTGATTTAAAACTACTGTGGAAGATTATAGAAACATTAGCTCTTCCTAGTGAGAATAAATTGAGACAATCTCAACTGGAAAAAGGGAAAAAAGAGTTAAAAGTTGAAGTGAGCTTAATGAAGAACAATCATCTTTGTAAAGAACAGTCTCTTACTAGTGAGCTTGAACAAGTAAAAATGAACTATGAGAAATTAAAAGTGGAGGCTGAGAAACACAAGAAGATATATAATGATACACTCACTAATCTATTGAGTCAGAATGTGATTCTAAGCCGCCAACTTGAAGAAAAGAAGACGGTATTTTCAAAGGAAATATATGAGCTTAAGAATGACCATTATATTGAAGTTAGAGCCCTTCAACTGGAATTGAAACAGTTGAGGGAACAGGTTGCTCAAGTACAGGGTCTTGAGGATAATCAAGAACTCAGAAATCTATATCAACAGGGGAAAGTGACTGAGGAAAAACAAAAAAATATTGGAAAATTACTCATGGAGAAAAAGGAGCTGGAAGATGAGATGAGCTCAGCGAATAAAGAAAAAGATGAGAAAGTTGATGAACTTATGACTACTCATCATAGTGCTATGGAAGCACTCAGACTTGAACTTGTTCAGGAGAAAGCTAAGGTCTTAGAAAATACGTCTCAGACGACAAAGTTGAGAAAAGAGCTTAAAGATAGTATGGCTAAAGAGAAGACTCTTATTTCTCAGTTACAAGACATAAGGTTGGATTATGACAGAAAAATTAAAACCAACGAAAGAATATACAAAGCTGTTACTAGAGAGAAAGCTATGGCAGAGGTGGAAGTTACAAAACTTTGTAAGAGAGTTGACAGTTTATTAGATATTGTTTTGTACAATAACATGTTATCTACTATTAATGTGGATAGAATTAAACATAAACATGATGGTCAACATGTTACGAATGCAAAGAGCCAGCGACAGACACTCGATGCTAATAGTAACGCTAAGCAATATGTGAACAAATCTTTTCGTGGAAAATATGGTTTCCCACGGAATAGCGATACTGCCTCTAATGGGAGTTGGCGTCAGGCCAACAAAGTTAAATTAAGTTTGGATCACGGTGAGGATTTTGATAAGTGTCATGATAAGATTCCCCAGGGAAACCGTGCATCGAATTTTCAGATTCCTGATAAGTTGGTAAAAGAAAACAAAACTGTTAGTACCCATCGTACTCAGCTCAGACAGTGCGATGTAATTATTAAGCACAGTGACACAGGGAAAAATAAAAGCAATTTTGCTAAGAGAGATTATCGTGATTGTGGACATTGCCAAACGCGTCCTTATGATAATAGTTCTTCTTCAAAGAACTGGAGGCAATTTAATTGTCCTCAACATTTTGGTCCTAGTAACTATAAGAACTTTCATAAAGGTTATCAACATTGTGATGATTGTTCTCCAGGACAACAAAAACCATCAAATAGATATTTTGCTCAGAAGAGAAATAACAACTATAACTATGTTAACTGGAGTTCAAATAAGAGCAATGGGCTCAACAGAAATAAGAATTTTGATAGATCTCGTTGTGATGGTAGATCTCAACATGACTCTACTTAACTGTTAAATCTTGGACTTTTTAATATGTCTAACTCTACAACAGTTCTTTTCTCTATATCTAAATATGTACACATTTGTGATATATGATATAGTGATTGTATAAACACTTAGCGGTTCATTAATGTATATTCACCGCTACTCTTTTGATGATTTTTTCTTTCTGTCAATTATGAACTTATAGTACTTAATATGAAATTGTGATTGAAATTATTGTATATATTATGTCATTGCCAGTATTGTAGTATGCGTTGGTGACACCTCCCTGGAAATATTTATACCTAGAGAAATACTTTCTCTGAGATGTTGAGATATATTCTCACCTGTCGAGCTATACTTCGACTTTGCCTTAATTTGGCGTTATAAATTGCTGATATTTGTCATCTGCGCATTATTGGTGCGTTGTGAGCCTGTTGTATGTTGCTCGCAGATGGAAAAAAATGATTTTCATTTTTTTTCCCGGGTTGTGTGGTAGTCTGTTGCGCACATAATAGTCTGCGACGCACAGATTACGGTACGTAGGCATACAAATGGAATGTTATGGCTATTTGTCTGAGGAAAAGTATTTAATTGAGAATCTATGATTCTGAGAGTAAGGGGACAGAACCCGGATCGGTCGATGTTAGATTCGATTACATGGGTTATCTTTTCTTGTGGGTCAATCTGGCGTATACATATTGTTTATGTCATTTTTTTGCGTCAGGTATGGCCAGAAACAGATTGGTCTTGTTTAAAATGTGTATGACCTGAATTTATATGTATTCCTTGTCTAGTTAAGGTGATTGGCTCTTATATCTTTGTATCTTGGTATTTCTATGTCGGACTATTTTGTGAGCTGAACTCTGGGGGTGAAAGGCGTTGTTAGGCATGCGCAGCGGGTTCTTGAGAGAGAAGACGAAGGCTGCCATGTCGTCGTGTCTATGGCTGGTTATTTAGAAAGTGTAAAGAGTGATTTGTGATCTATTCTAGGAAGGAGATGGTGTCTCTGTATAATGGCATTATCAGAGATTCTCCTATATTTATTATTAACGCCTAGGAATGGCGTGCGTTATTCGCCTGTATGTGTTTTCTAAATCAAGGTAAAACACATAACCTTTTTTGTTGAACTTTGTCGCTAAGACGAAACGAGAGACGTATTATCGTGCATCTCGGGTTGCTGACCACAGATGAAGATGACATGTAATTTAGCAGCACCAGATTACTCCAGTAACCAGCTTATTGATAGCAGAAATAGATAGAAGCAATAAGGACATTTATGATTATATATCGAAGTAATCCTGCTTCATACTTCTCCATCCCAAGTGAGCGAAGCTCAGGGAGGAGAAGCCGTTTTTGATTCCCGCCATTGTAAGACTATCATCGGAGAACAGAAAATGTCTTACTACCTGATGATGGTACAGGGAGCTAGATAATATAAAAACCCATTACTGTGGTTTAACATGGGCGTCATAACCATTGGATAAACTTTCGTCTTAAGAATCTTAGCCAGGAGAAGGTTCGGTCAGTGAACCATTATTGTTGATGTTGAATGTATCCACCTTAACTGACGCGATTAGTCAGTTAGAGCCTGAGACGATAGACAGCTAGGAGATTGAGTGTTTACTTTCTATCGTTCCTTCATATTGATGTACCACATAACTATACATCTGATATTGTCACCCATTTTTCAAGTATATGATGATTGTTGTGCCAACGTGTTCTAATGACTGTACCTGCTATGTGTCAGTGTGTGCGTCTGATTAAACGTCTGAGAAATCTTACAGTGGTTCCAGCAGTTATTGACTACCATGCATATGATTGGAGTGAGTGTCCTGTGTACTCGTAGAACTATCATCCATTCGTGTCTTCATTAATTGATGTCTACACTCACACATTCATTCAAGCTACACGCATCTCACAGTACACCGTGTCAGGGCCCCAACCTTCGGTGGCCTGGCCTATTTAACCAACAGTGTGACTGGACGAGCAGTATCGACAACCTGATAGTGGTTAGCGCTTGGAACGAACACCACAGAAACTGTAAGAAGGAAAGAATCACGCAAAAATCATTAAATCATTCATGGCAGATCGACAACAGTTAGTGCTTCACAACAACTCGACATCAGATTTCTCGAAGATAGATACAGGAGTACCGCAAGGTTCTATTCTTGGGCCCCTACTCTTCGCAATTCATCAACAACCTGCCACTACATCTAAAATATTCAACATGTGACCTCTTTGCAGATGATTTTACTATCTACACTAGTGACAGTGACTGCGTGGAACTTGAAATGACTCTTCAATACGATGTAGACAATCTAACAAAATGGAGTAATATGAATCGTATACCAATAAACACAGCAAAAACGAAATCTATGTTGATTACCACCAGACAGAAACTCCTAAACGTGATCAAAATATCGCTACAGCTACACGCGGAATCAATGCAAATTGAACATGTAACAGAACACAAAGTTCTAGGGATCACGATTGACCAGCACTTAACGTGGAGCTCCCATGTACGGATTTTAACCAAACACTTGGCTCAAACGACGTACCAGCTAGCCAAAATAAAACACTTCTTAGACGCAGACACTAGACTATTGTTCTATACTTCACATATACATATACATCTAGATTACAGCTCTACACTATGGGATGGTTGCCCTGCTTCCACCTCAAAGAGACGGCACTCCCTGCATAAGAGTGCAGTACGTCTGATCACCGATAATCGCACGATACGACTCACAAGGACACGAAAAGAACCCAAAATAGTGTCCCTAAAAAAACGTCTTCTCTACAACAAAGCCAAGCTGACATACGCAATTCTATCTAACAATGCCCCGCAATACCTACGATCATTGTTTCAAACCAGTAGAAGAGAGGGACAACAATTACATCAGTTACGTCTACCCAAACCTAGGATCGACCTGTTCAAAAAGAGTCTAGCCTACTCTGGAGCCTACTTATGGAACACTTCCACACCACCTAAAAATCCTACCTACACAATATTCATTTAACAAAGAAATTTTCAAACACTTCATAAACACCGATTATCTACCCCTATAGAAACAGCATTTGCCTGTCAACATCTCATCTATAGGTCAACATTTCTTTTCCTCTTACGCTCGTTTTTTTAAATTTTTTTAAAATGTGAATAATTTGTTTTATATCCATGTAATATTATTATATAATGTAATGTATGTGGGAATGTACCCGCATACCAATGTACTTAAGAAATGTGAATCGTGAGAATGTACCCGCATACCACTGTACTTTAGAGATGTGAATGTTTTCGTTTGCTTAAATGGGATGATGTATATGAGAATAAGCAGATATACATTGCTTTTTATAAACTGCTCAAAGACTTTTCCTGCTACGGAGGTGAGTAAGAAAGTGTTATTATTATTATTATTTCATTTTCCAACATGAATGTATAAATATAAGTGAGAATGTGTTTATGTAATTCTTTTTATTGATAATTGATGACACATTCAAAAATACAGATTAATTGTAGACGTTTTGACCGCATGAGTGAGTGTCGGTATATATAATTTATTTATTTTATTTATTTAGTTTTTTTTATTTTATATGTATGTATTTATTTATTTTTTAAATTAATAATGTTTTTTTTCAATTACTATCTTGTTTGTTTAAAAAAATTACCTACTCATTTTTTATTATGATTGCAGATTGTAAATGAATGCTGTTATGTTAACTTTATAATGTTGCATGCCTTTAAATTAATGCTTAAAGTAACATGTGGGAATGAAAGGATATAGCATGCAAGATAAATGAGAATGGAAGGGCAGAATGTTAGACGGGCCTGCGCGCCCAATTCTTAACCCTTCGAAAATAAAGTTCCTTCGTTCCCCTAACTTTAGTTCTTTACATCTTTTCTGCACTAAATTTAGTTTTACTTTACATCCATTCTCCACTTACTTTAGTTTTTTACATCCATTCTCCATTAACTTTAGTTTTTTTTACATTCATTCTCCACTAACTTTAGTTTTTTACATCCAAACTCTACTAACTTTAGTTTTTTACGTCATTTCTCCACTAACTTTAGTTTTTTACGTCCATTCTCCACTAACTTTAGTTTGTTACATCTATTCTCCACTAACTAGTTTGTTACATCCATTCTCCACTAACTTTAGTTATTTACATTCATTCTCCACGATTTTTTACATCCATTTTCCACTAACTTTAGTTCTGTACTTACATTCTCCAGTGACTAGTTTTTTATGTCCATTCTCTGCTATCTTCAGCTTTTGTTTTACATCCCTTATCCACTAACTTTAGTTTTTTTACATCCCTTCTCCATTAACTTTAGTTTTTTTTTCCATCCATTTTCAATTAACTTCAGCTTTTTTATATCCATTCTCCACTGACTTTCATTGCTTACATCCATTCCCCACTAACTTTTGTTTTTTTTAAAAAAATCCATTCTCCCCTAACATTAGTTTTTTACATCCATTCTCCACTAACTTTAGTTTATTACATCCTTTCTCCACTAACTTTAGTTGTGTACATCAATTCTCAATTAACTTTAGTTTTTTTTTTACATCCATTCTCCATTAACTTTAGTTTTTTACAACCAGTTTCCACTAACTTTAGTGTTTTACATCCATTCTCCATTAACTTTAAATTTTTACATCCATTTTGTACTATCTTTAGTTTTTTTACATCCAGTTTTCATTAACTTAAGTTTCTTTACATCTATTCTCCACAAACTTTAGTTTTTTTTACATTCATTCTCCAATAATTTTAGTTTTTCACGTCAATTCTCCTCTAATTTTAGTTTTTTACATCCATTTTCCACTAACTTTAGTTTTTTACATTCATTTTCCACTAACTTTAGTTTTGTACATCCATTCTCCAGTAACTTTAGTTTTTTACAACCATTCTCCACTAACTTTAGTTTTTTACATTCATTCTCCACTAACTTTAGTTATTTACATCCATTCTCCACTAACTTTAGTTTTGAACATCCATTCTCCACTGACTTTAGTTTTTTATATCCATTCTCTGCTACCTTCAGCTTTTGTTTTACATCCCTTCTCCACGAACTTTAGTTTTTTTTTTACATCCTTTCTCCACTAACTTTAGTTTTTTAACATCCATTTTCAGTTAACTTCAGCTTTTTTATATCCATTCTCAACTGACTTTCAATGCCTACATCCATTCCCCACTAACTTTAGATTTTTTTACATCCATTCTCCCCTAACTTTAGTTCTTTACATCTCTTCTGCACTAAATCTAGTTTTTTTTTTAACATCCATTCTCCACTAACTTTAGTATTTTACATCCATTCTCCACTAACTTTTGTTATTTACATCCTTTTTCACTAACTTTAGTTCTTTACATCCATTCTTCACTAACTTTAGTTTTTTTACAACCATTCTCCACTAACTTTAGTGTTTTACATACATTCTATACTAACTTTAGTTTTTACTTCCATTCTCCAGTTTTTACATCCATTCTCTATTAGCTTTAGTTTTTACATCCATTCTCCACTAACTTTAGTTTTTTACATCAATTCTCCACTAACTTTAGTTTTCTACATACATTCTCCACTAACTTTAGTTTTTTACGTAAATTCTCCACTAACTTTAGTTTTTTTAATACATATTTATCCACTAACTTTAGTTTTTTTTTACATCTGTCACGGATTGCCTCCCCTTAGCTCTGCAATAGTGATCCACGAGTGGCCAAAACGCAAGAGTATCTAAAATGGGTCGTCAAATGTGTAATGACGCTTCTATCTCAAGGAAGTGGGAGTCTTCACAAGATATTTTCAGAAGTCAAGAGCTATGCTGCATAGGGCAGAGCAATTGTTAACTTATATCTGATCCGTCTCATTTTGTGAAGAATTAAGCAATGGTTTTAGCCCGTTCAAGCCCCCAGCTGGTGTAAATCCAGTGAAATTCTTTTATAAGTAATTTCTCTATAAATGTATATATATATATATATATATATATATATATATATATATATATATATATATATATATATATATATATATATATATATATATATGTGTGTGTGGGAGAGTGGGGAGAAATGGTCCCTCATTTTTCATTTTTAACCAAATTCGATATAACTATAGAAATAATAATAAGTTTGAGATGTTATTAATATGTGTAGGTGAAATACCCATTTATTTCAAAATATAGTCTACATAAAATGGTTAAACATTAAAACTTTTTATAAAATTAACATTTGAAGCAATGATACCATAGTGGTGTGAAATGGACCGCGTATGGGGAGTAATGGACTTGATGAAGGGGAGAAATGGACCATATGCAGGAGAAATAGTCCATGAAGATGAATCAATAAAATTGTAAATTACCAAAGGATATGTTGAAACGTAGATACCTTTCTGTTCTTTTTGTACCCTTGCAGCAAGTTGGCTGTGGTAATATTGCTTTAATTTGACTTATTTTAACAGTCCCTAAATCTTCTACAGCAGGCCAAAAAAATTTGTCAAACATTTTACCACTCTTTCTTAAAAAATTGATTTCCACATCGCCATCCTCATCTTCCAGCTGCATGACTTTCCCAATTAAATATTTCGTGTTTTTTCCTGTCTCAAACTCACACACTACATATTGACCACAATTTAAGTCTACACTTTCTACACCCTCCATTCTGACACTGTTACTTTCATCATCACTGTCACGCCCAGTTTCATTTATAGATAGGCCTATGTCAGAATCTGTGTCATCATCATATGGTATATTGTCAGTATCATCATCATCATCACTGACATTCTCTTCAGACACAAAAAGGGATTTCTTGGCCTTTGATATAGTAACCTTCTTTCTGTTTTCTGATCTGTATTTAATTTTCATCTGCATTTCCGTCATTGCTGGAGATGATGTTGCCAGCATTGCCTTGCCACGTTTTCTCCCTCGATTGTTTTCCTTACGAGGGGCAGCCTTAGAAAATCCTTTAAATAACTCAGGAGGAGAAAACACTTTTAAAGCTACTTTTGGGGCAGCATCATTTGGTGACACAGGAAATGAACTGGTCAATAAAACCAGGGAGTTTGTCCCACTGAGTGAGGCCCCTTTATCAACCAGGCCTAAATTAGGTTCAATCAAAGTAGGGACTGATGCTTCTGAAATCTGAGGCCTGTCTGTGATGTAAGAAGGCAGAAAATCTTCAGCACTGAAAATATCTTGATCCAGTGGCCAAATGCCAGCAGCTTTAAACCCAGACATTATCTTTTGTTCGGTAGAGGCCCTAACAAATGCATCGCCACCAAGCTCAGCAAGCTGATAGATGAAGAGGGTTTTTTTCCAACATTCTTTATCATCCATGAATCTGCTAAATGACTAAACGCTGCTTTCATGGGCCCAAAGACAGTTCGATCCAATGGTTGCATTTTGTTGCTTGTATGTGGTGGAAGAGTGATGACATGAATATGGTTCTGCTTTGCCAACTCCAGAGCAGGAAAGGAAATGTGGCTTTTGTGATTATCCATGATCACAATGATGGGATATGTCTCTGAAGGTCTAACACATTTCACAATATGCTCAACCACTTTCACAAAATTTTCACTTGTCATCCAACCTGAAGAGTGGGTAAGTCCTAAAGAACCTTCAGGTGCTCCATTTAACATAAAATGTTTAAAATTTTTTCTTGGAAACACAAACACTGGTGGCAAGCTGTGTCCAGTAGCTGAAACTATGCAGCACATTGTGACAAGTTCACCTCGTTCTCGTGATGTGACTTGCCCAACCTGTTTGGTCCCACGTGGTGCAATGACTCTAGGAACTTTTTGTACTGTTGTTACACCAGTTTCATCAAGATTGTAAATTTGATCCCCGCTTACATTCAGGTTTGTATAAGAGGCTTGTAGTATGTTAAAAAATGCCGCAACAGTGCATCGATTAAATGCGGTTGCTCGTGCCAGTGATGTTGCTTCTGGTTGTCTTATTGACAATTGTGAATGCCGCCTCAAAAAGCCATTCCCGTCCTGCCATTGAGTTCTCAATCCATGTTTGCGGACATTTCAAATGATTCAATGTTGCCATTTCAAAGGCAAGAGTACGAACATTTTTTGGTGTTAGTCCATGAAACATTTTGGAACACTTATCCAGATAATTTGCAAGACTCTCTTCCTGTTCAGCATTAAAAATCTGACTGTGCCGATAATTTGGGGTGAGGCTGACTTCTGAAGATTTGGACTTGTTAATATTGTTGATCAGAGTTGTCCGAGCAATTCCATATTCCCTGGAAGCTTGTCTAACAGGCATGCCTTCCACTACGGCAGTCACAGCAGCTCTCATAATGGACTCCGGTACTTTGCCTTTATCTGTTTTCCTCTTGTAAACACGAGTCATTTTTTTCTGGAAAAAAATAATTTACTGTATAAAATAATTATAATAATTATACTTATAAAATAGGATTACATTGATAGTTTAACAATGATTAGTTTTATAGTTTACATTAATAGAATTTAAACATATTTCTTCAACTGTTTAAACAAACTAAGATTTAGAAAATATTTTGTGATGAATGGGATACATGTATAACGCTTCCATGTTCGGGGAGAAATGGACCAGTGACGGCCCATTTCTCCCCACAGGTATTCAAATAGAAAAGACAAGCATAAACTCTTAAAGCTAATAATTTTTAGGCATAAAGAACATTGCTTATGCAGGAAAATGGTAATTCTGCCTATAAAAAAAACTTACCGTACAATCAGCGAAGCAACAACAAAAATTGGACATGCAATGTCACTTCAAAAACTCAACTATTTCCTTGTACAAAATGAGGTCACTGATTGTCAAAAAAATGCGCGCACATAAAGAAACCGGACGTTGTTCCTGGAAATGATCTCATCCTACTGGTATTTTTTCATTATGGTCCAAATTAAAATGGAACATTCGTTTTTGAGATACAAGGGGCGGTCCATTTCTCCTAACGGTCCATTGCTCACCACTCTCCCCTACAGTACTTTGCAAAAAAAATGGCAGTCATATTTTCGCAACGCAGCACACTCATAGAAGCAAATAATAATAAAAACTGTATGTCCAGAGGAAGATTGGTATCTCCCCTATCTATTAACAGTGGTTTCAGTACAACATAATGTTGCCTTCTCCAGCAAGGCAAGCCTGGATGCGGCGAGGCATACTTCCCACAAATGTTTGTAGGTAATTGAGAGTCAGACTGTCCCAGTATTTTTCAGCTACCTTCTTCAATTGTTCAACGTCTCTGAGTCCACTCTTTTTAAAATGATTCTTGAGTAGTGCCCAAACGTTTTCAATTGGGTTTTGATCGGGACTGTTGCCGGGCCACTTCAGCACTATCACATTCTTCTCTTGCAGCCATGCTTTGGGGGTATGAGCTGTATGATTTGGGTCATTGTCATGTTGAAATGTGCACCCATCGGGGTACATGACCTGCATAAATGGTAGAAGGTGTCCCTCTAGTATGTCGATGTACCTTTCTTTCGTGAGAATTCCTGTGAAAACACACAGTGGGGTGGCACCTCTTGCTGACACCCCTCCCCAAAGATGGAATTTCTATGTATGTTTCGGTCGCTGGTACACAGGCGTTACAGAGCCTTTCGTCCAAATATTTATTTGAGCAGGATAAGACCAAAGAGAACATTCATCTGAAAAAAATCACATTGTCCCATGACAAATTTTGGTGTTCGTGGCACCAGTTCAAGCGCATCTGTTTGTGAGTCTCTGTGAGCAATGGTGACGAAATTACCCGCTTTTTTGTGTAATTCATCCTGTGTAGCTCCCGGTTGACAGTAGCATTAGATACCTCTGGGCTTCCCAACTCGATCATGCGCTGCCGTATGTTTTCTACACTCTTCATTGGCCCAGCCCGAACGATTTGGGCGAGACACCGATTGTCCTTTGTGACCAAAATTCTTGGCCTCCCACTACCTTCTTTTCGCTCGATTCCATTACCTGCTTTTAATTTACTCACAACTCTGTAGACAGTCTGCTCAGGAATGTTCAAGGTTTTAGAAATGTTGGAACATGTTTGATTTCCTTCATTCCAAAGCTGTGAAATTAACATACACTTTGACTTTGTATCCATTTTCTGCCACTAGCATTAGAAATTGTCGTCTGCTCTTATATCAAGGGACGTTACTCTACGCTAATTTTTTTTTTTTACTTTTGGTAGTGTTTGCTCACTTCAGTGGAGTGCAAATTTGGGGCAGAACATGCATATTTAATTAGATTTCAGCTTATTTAGCTGAGCAATATGACTGCCATTTTTTTTGCAAAGTACTGTATATATATATATATATATATATATATATATATATATATATATATATATATATATATATATATATATATATATATATATATATATATATATATATATATATATATATAAGAGTATTGCTCATACGTTTGCTTTCATACATATAATAACCGATTGTTTAGTTTTAATATAACATGTAACACATTTAATAATCACTTAGTTTTAACAGGTTTAAATAGCGATGAAATGATGATGAATTTTAGATGTAAATCAATTTTTGTCTTCACAGAGACTTAGGTGAGGATTTTAAAGAAAAAAATATTGTCCTTTTGCTGTTTCCTTGTAATCAGAACTTAACTTAGATGAGTCCTGCGGCCGTGGTTTCATCAATTCTTCTGTGATGAGGGCACTTTTCACAGAACTTGTTCAATTTAGGCGGTTAGTGTTGATTCCCTACTTTTAGTGTAGAACTTTCGTCTTTCAGCCTCGTATCACAAACAGTCTGATAGCTTCGTTCCACGATCCCAAAGTAACTTAGGATGCTTTCGAATCACTTGATCTGGAAATTTTGTATTCCTCTTATGACGGGTGATCTTACTACTTTTTTTCATAGCACGTTCTTTTCAAACATATATACTGTTGATATTTACCTTCGTGTGTAGTAGATATTGTAAGATATAATGAGACGTGGCTGGCTGTTATACATACTCACGTTTAATCTGCCATCTTAGAAAACAGGAAGTCGGAAAAAAGAACACAGAAGAGTTAGCAAGGGCAAGTAACTCTAGTGGAAACAATATATACATCAACATTCCCCCCTTCTTTATGAGTGAACAAAGTCATTCATCCAAGAGGGTTTCTTGCGATCTCCTTGAGGTCTCTTGGGCTAGATGGTAGGAGAGAATGTTTCTGTTCTTTGAGAGGAGAAATCAGTTTCCAAGTCCACGGGATTAGGTGTGAACTGGTGAGACAACTTGGGCAGATCATGAGCAGTTTTATCATGATACGTCTTCACTGATCTGTCTCTCTTGCCTCTACTTTCAATAACTCTACTGTTAGATGCAACGGGTTTCACTGCAGAAGGTATCAGCATACGCAGTTTCCTGTTGAACAGTATTTCTGCTGGACTTTGATCAAACCCTTGTCTCGGCGTATTACGAAGTTCAAGTAGTGCTTCATATGCATCTGTATTATTTTGAACAGTCTTTCTCATCATACCCTTGATGAGTTTCACAGCAGATTCAGCTAATCCATTGGCTTTATGGTGACCTGGTGCTGATTTAACATGAAGTATTCCCCATCTAGCAGTAAATGATCTGAACTGTGCAGACGTAAACTGAGTACCTTGGTCAGATACAATAACTTTAGGGACACCATAACGAGCAAAATGAGACTTCAATTTCCTGATGACTAACTGTGCTGTCATTGTAGGTAGAAAGTCTACTTCAATGAAGTTGGAGAAGTAGTCAATCAGGACTAAATAATATCGGCCTTCTATAATAAAGATGTCAGTGCCAACTTTCTCCCAGGGTGATAAACCTCTTGAGTGTTGGTTTAAAGGTTCTTTAGTATTCCTTGCCTTCGTTTCTTGACATTCTGGACAACTGTCAGCTATCTGTCGAATCTCAGCCATCATGCCGATCCAAAACAGACAACTTCTGGCCCGGCGCATCATGCTGTCAAATGCAAGATGAGCAGCGTGTAGCTTCTGCTTGATTTCAGGCCTCAGTGCTTTTGGGATAAGAATACGCTCTCCTTTAAGTATTATGCCTTGTTCTGTTGTCAGAGTATCACGAATGTCAAAATAAGGCATAAGCTCAGCTGGTACATCAGACTTTCTTTTAGGCCACCCATCCAAAATGGTCGACTTCAACCTCTGGAGCACGCTGTCTTTGAGAGTTTCAGCTTTAATCTTTTCCATCATCACATCTGGTATTTCAGGTAATCTTACAGGTGCATCAGCTCCTGCATTGCTCTCTCTATCAGCTAAGGAATCCAATGTGACATTATGAATACAAACTCTGGACAGTGTGTCGGCTATAAGAAGATCGGAACCTTGTACCCATTGGAATTCAAAGTCATATCGATGGCTGCGCATCAGTAAATTCTGCAGTCTTCGAGGAATTTGACTCAGAGGTTTCTTCACGATGGCTGCCAAAGGTTTATGGTCGTTGATGACTGTAACTTTCCTTCCATAAGTGTACTGGTCAAAGCGTTCCAAACCATATACAACAGCTAAGAGTTCCTTCTCAATTTGAGCCCAGCGTTGTTCAGTTTCAGTTAGAGCTCTTGAAGCAAAGTCTATTGGATGACCATTTTGTAGGAGGACAGCCCCAAGTCCATAGCTGCTACTATCAACTTGAATACACAAAGATTCATCAGGATCATAGTATGCGAGTACTGAAGTAGAAATAATCAGTTTCTTGACTCTCTTGAAAGCTTGTTCACATTCAGCAGACCAGATAAAGGGAGTATCCTTACGGGTAAGTTCTCTTATTGGATGAAAAACTTCTGAAAGATTGTTGAGAAACTTTGCTAGATACTGTATCATGCCGCAAAATCTGCGAACCTCATGACAGTCCTTAGGAACGGGCATGTTTAGTATTGTCTCAACCTTTTTCTTGTCTGGTTCAACACCTCGAGCAGTAATAAGGTGACCCATGAAGGTAATTTCTTCTTTCTTCTCTTGAGCTTTAGCGTCATTCAATTTAATGCCTTTTTCTTTACACCTATGTTTCAGTGCTTTAAGTTTCAGATCATGGTCCTTAATTGCTTGCTGTCTGTTTGATCCACAACCTGCAATAACTATGTCATCAGCAACATTGATGCAACATGAAGACCTTCAAGAGCTTGTGCTAGATGCCTCTGGAAAATTTCACTGCTTACATTCAAGCCAAATGGTAATCTAGACCATCTGAACCTACTATAAAGAGTAATCATTGTTGTAAGTTTACTAGACTTCTCATCAAGTTTGATATGCCAGAATGCTTTCTTGATATCCAGCTTTGTGAAAATCTTGGCATTATTGAGTTCCGGCAATACATCATCCAAAGTTGGTAATCTGTAATGCTCCCTCTGCAAAGCCTCATTCAGGGGTCTAGGATCAATGCATATTCTTAAAGAACCATCAGACTTTTCAACAACAGCCATTTCGTTAACCCATTCAGTCGGTTCCTCTACTGGTATTACTATACCTCTGTTCATTAGATTTTGAAGCTCTGACTTTACCTTGCTCTTAAGTGAAAATGGTATTTTTCTGCACGGCAGCGCCTTTGGACAAATATTAGGATCAATATGCAACACAGCTTCACCCAGGACACCTAGATGGTTATCAGAGTTATGATCATTATCTGAACTGTCAGTAGCCACCTTAGCATAAATTTGTTTGTGTTGACTGTCACAAACTGTAGATCCTGCAGTGTGTTGTTGCCCAGCAAACATGTGAATCTATTTTTCACAACAGTAAACCTTATATTGTGTTTTGTCCCAGTCTTATGATTCTCAGCAGTTAATAGAACTTCTCCCAGTGGAGTCATCTTAGTACCATTCCACATAACAAGCCTCTGTTTAGTGGGTAACAGTTGTTCTTGCATCACAAAGCGTTGACAGATTGTATTCACATCAGCTGCTGTGTCTAACTGGAACTTTACCATTTTTCCATTGACAATGAGTTGTGCAGATGTACAAGCTTTGCTAGACTTCACACAGTTAAGAAAAACTTCAGAATTTTCCACTGACTCTGTGTGAACAGTGTGAACTTTCTTGCATTTAACTTTGAAATGGTTTCTTCCCCCACAATTTGAGCAAAACTTCCCCCATACAGGACACTTTTTCTTAATCAATAGATGTTTCTGTCCGCAGTAATGACACTCCTTTCTAGGTTCAAAGTACCCACTGTCAGTGTTACTTTGACAGGCTTTTCCAGCAGCATGCCCAGTGTCTTAATTGGGAGATTTATGGTTGAGTGATTTTTTCTGTACCTTTTCAACCCTTGCTTCAGAAGGTTGTACTGTATTACTCATCTCTCTTATGTCGTTTCCAGTTTGCTCGAAGACTCTGCATATGTGAATGGCTTTCTTTAGATCGAGGTCAGCATCTCTCAAGAGCTTCTCTTGTAACCTTTTGTTGACAGTAAAGACAATTTTGTCTCTTATCATACGATCCTTGTCGTTGAAGTTGCACAAATCTGCCTTAGTTCTCAGCTCAGTCAAGAAAGAATTAAAAGGATCTTGAAGAGGTGTGTTCCAGAATCTGAACGTATGTAATACTTCATTGCTTCGTGAGCTACAATGGTTCTGGAGCAAATCGAGAATTTTAGTAGGATTAGAGTGGTCTCCTTCCTCTGCCAGTTGATCAAAAACTTCAACAGCTTGAGGTCCAGCACAGTGTAAGATGATGGCCGCCCGAATGGGATCAGGTTTAGAGGCCACCTCTGATGCATGCATGTATAATTCTAACTGTCGTCTCCATTTGCGAAATGTTTCTGGTTCGACGTTATTTATGTCTAGGCAGGGTGGTAACCAAAATAAGGGCCGTTCTGCCATGACGAAATGTCTAATAATGGTATGCAAGCAATAACCAGTAATCTCACCTCAAGTCTAATGACATTCAGCACACGTGTTACAAGATATTCAGCAGAATAGTCCTAATTCTGTAGAAATAAACACCGCTGCCACCATGTTGATATTTACCTTCGTGTGTAGTAAATATTGTAAGATATAATGAGACGTGGCTGGCTGTCATACATACTCACGTTACGAAGTATAGTCACGAAGCTTGAACACAAGATACAAGGATCGACATGTTTAATCTGCCATCTTAGAAAACAGGAAGTCGGAAAAAAGAACACAGAAGAGTTAGCAAGGGCAAGTAACTCTAGTGGAAACAATATATACATCAACATATACATTATTGCTTGTAAAAATAGCATTATTATTATTTTCTGTCATACATACTTCAAATATAAAAGACACAGTGATTGTGTTGAGTTGTAATATTTTAAACATAAGTTTCTCATTTCGATGAGACACGACCCTTTCAACCGAGACACACAGATAACGCCTGTTATATTAGGACACATGTCTAAATAAAGATCTTTTGTTTTGGTGAATTGTTTTTCTTTGAGCTAGTATATTTTTTTAAGTGCCAAAAATAAAACTTAAATATTGCCTTAATTTGGCGAGGGGCACCCCGTTTGAGACTGGCACATGTACAATTATAGAAGACCCTTCGGTCCAGCAATGTGATAAAGATCCTCTTCTTTTACAAAAGATATTGCATCCTGTTTCAGTTATGAACTGCTTAGCCTTCGAAATACTATGTAATATTTGGTAAATAAACAGAAACTGCTTTGTAAAATGTAATTAAATTTGATATAAAAAGTAATAATAACTTTTAAATACTACATCAAAGTAATTTTTTTTTAAATTTTCGCATAAAGCATTAGTGTCTGTTTAAATAATTTAAATTGCTACGTAAAATAAAGAAACGTAGAGTTGTAAATTACGACATTTTAATAATAATTGTTACCATTTTGATTGTTTCCATTGATTCATAATTTTACGATTTGGATTGCTTCCCTTGATTAAGATAGACAATGTTTACGGACCTGTTTTTACGCATAGAAAATATCGGTAGAAACCAAATTATGTTACCTAGATATGTTCTAAATTTTAGTACTAAGCGGGGACGAAGGTTTATTTAAAAAAAAATTCTGAAGCACGGACATACCATACGTGAAAACGAATGAATGCATAAATCTGCCTTGTCAATCAAAATAAACATACATTCAAATGAATTGAATACATATTTGACAAAAAGTCACCAGCTTATTTTTTTTTCTTTTTAACCAAAGCTGTAGAAACCAAATTATGTGACCTGGCAACCTGTGAACAAATTACTTACATTTAAACGGTCCTTCAACGATCATAGCTATCTAATAATTTTTTTTAATGCAACAACTAAAGATGTTACTATAAAAATAACATAAAAATAATTGCAACGGGAAAAAAAAGCGACTACCAAGTGAATTTGGTTTTTGCATATGTTGATACAGTTATTTAAACAACCAGACTAAAGCCAGGCATTTTCTAAATTTTTATACAAAGCGGGGACGAAGGTTTAAAAAAAGAAATTCTGAAGCACCGACATACCATAAATGAAAGCAAATGAATTCATAAGTCTGCTTTTTCAATCAAAATAAACATACATTAAAATTTTGACCACGCATTTTAAAAATGATGTAAAAAATAATAATACCATGTAACATTTTCATTAAGATTAAACACGCACAGTGGATGTCCACGCTCAGAGAACCTTCATTGGTTTTAATATATGTATCGATACAGCTCCGATCCAATTTGAAACCGCTTGGCCAAATGAGTGCCATTAAAATTACATAGTTAAAAAAAAAGTAAGTGCTACAGGAAATTGTTTTTTTCTTCTTTTTCCTATTAAAGTAAAAATGTTTAGTTAAACATTTTTAATTATCTTGTAAAGTATGCAAGCGTGTGGTCTTAATAACAAACATAAAATAATAGTTTTATCATTTGTGTTATGTCCCTTGAAATTTATTAGATATGTATTTATTTGATTATGGCTCCTGCAAAATAATGGCTTCTAAACATTTCTTACGAAAAACTGTAATTAATAATACTGTCATATTTACAATATTAAGCTATAAAATAACTGCATGGCGTACCCTGGCGGTACCTAAAGAGAGTCTCTGCCTAAATTCATCAAGAAATAATAAGGCATGCAGATTTATATTAAGAACATAGAAATATACTTTGCCTTTTATTTATATAGATACAGGATAAATACCACACGACCCAAAAACATCAGTCTTTATAACATTGCCCAAAAAAAACAATCAGCCTGATGAGATATTTAATTTAAAATATTGCTCAAGATCATGCAGGAAAGAATTAAAAATAAGGTAGACCAGGAAGAACAGTTTGGTTTTTGAAAGAACCGGGAACAAGAGAAACAATATTTTGTATAGGAATATTAGCAGAAAAATATACAGAAGTCAAAACAAGTATTTACAGGTGCTTTATTGATATAAATGTAGGATAAAGAGAGAGGGATAGTACCTCACGGTGAGAGACAGCCATGTCCTTTTTAGGATAGTCAGGATCCTATTTGGTTCTCCTCTCTTTGTCTAGCTCATGTATGGCTCCTCGAATACCGCTTGTGTACGGCGGTGGCCACATCCCGGGCAACAGTCTTGGCTGACTGGCTAAACTACATGGGTGGAGTAGGAGCAATCTTACTCAAGGAAATGTCCATCCCTAGTACACAAAGACTGAGACGGTGAGTGAGGCGGAGGAATCTGAGAAGATCAACGGCTCGCAAAGCGAAACAGCAAAGTGTGTGGCGCACTAGAGGCATGTCGGACATAGAAAAAGACAATGGCTAGCCACCGTGGAAGAGATTGGGGCCTTACCACGTACTTCCTACAGAACGTAATGGGATCACAACAACAAGATAAGAACCGATATGTAGAGAACTCTCTGTCCCCTGGGGAAGAATCTACTGTACAAATTAACAGGGAAGAGGCAACTCCTCTAATGAGTAAGGAAGTACATAATGACGAGTGTTGCTTAAATTCTGTTGAAAGGGAGCATTCTGAGAAAGACCACCTAAAAACTAGTAGGAGAAGCCTAAAAATAGGAACATGAAATGTTAGAACTCTAAACGGAGAAGGAAAGCTGGACAATCTTATATTAGAGGCAACCGACATGAAACTCGATATACTGGGAGTTGCAGAGGCAAGACTTTTGGATACAGGCTACATAACAAGAGACCAGTACACGCTTATACACTCAGGAGGAGAAAAACATGAAAGAGGGGTAGGAATGTTGATAAAGAAGGAGTTAGAAAAATACGTATGTGGATACTGGACACACAATGACAGAATGATGTTACTAAAGATGAGAGCAAAGCCGTTCGACATATCAATCTTACAAACTTATGCACCAACTAAAGATCACAGCGAGGAAGAAATAGAAGAATACTATGAAGAGCTACAACACACACTTAAACCAGTCAAATCTACTGATGTGTTGATAGTAATGGGTGATATGAATGCAAAAGTAGGAAAAGGAAAATACAAGAAAATAGTAGGACAGTATGGATTAGGGACAAGAAATGATAGAGGAGACAGACTTATCCAGTTCTGTGAAGAAAACCAGCTGGTCATATGTAACACCTTTTTTGAACACCACCCAAGGAAATTATACACATGGAAAAGCCCAGGAGATGTAACACGTAATCAAATTGACTATATCATGATAAAACATAGATTTAAGAACAGTGTCACAAGTGCAAAGACACATCCTGGCGCCGACATAAATTCAGATCACAATCCAGTTGTCATCAAAGTAAATATAAAGCTGAAAAGAGCAGGAAACAGAAGACAGGAGGAACCCCAGATAGAAATATCAGCGCTGAAACAACCAGATATAAAACAGAAATATTTAATCGACGTCAAAAATAAATATCAACAGTTATTGACAGAAAGCATGGAGCAGTATAGAAGAGAAAACCCAGAAGAAAAAGCAACTGCAAAATGGGAATGCTTAAAAACAAGCATACAATCAGCAAATGCAAATTTACCTAAAAAGGAGTCTAAGAAAAATCAAATTTGGATGACAGATGACATCTTGAATAAAATGGCAGAAAGAAAGAAAGCAAAAAACACTCCAGAATATAAAACAATAGACAATGACATACGTACTATGTGTAGAGAAGCAAAAGAACGGTGGATAGAAACAAAATGTAAGGAAATAGAAGACTTGGAAGCAACGCACATGACAAGAGATATGCATGAAGAAATAAAGACATTATCAAATCGGTCGCGGTTTGCACAAGGAGGAAGCTGTATCAAGAACAAAAATGGTGTAATATTACTTGATGAGAAAGACATATCAAACAGATGGGCAGAATATGTAAAAGAACTATTCGAGGACAACAGAGGTAAAAAACCATCACCAGATTCTAATGAAGGCCCAAACATTCTCAGATCAGAAGTAGAGAATGCCATTCATATGATACAAAAAGGAAGATCAGCAGGCATGGATAACATAAAAATTGAAATGATAGAAGCTCTGGAGAGCTTTGGTATAGATACAATCACAGAAATATGCAATGATATATACAATACAGGATATTTACCACACGACATGAAGACATCAGTTTTTATAACATTGCCCAAAAAACCAAATGCAACAGAATGTTCAGACTTCAAAACAATCAGCCTGATGAGTCATGCAATTAAGATACTGCTCAAAATCATACAGGAAAGAATAAAAAGTAAAGTAGACAGCGAAATCCAAGAAGAACAGTTTGGTTTTAGACGGAACAGTGGAACAAGAGAGGCAATATTTTGCCTAAGAAGATTAGCAGAAAAATATACAGAGGTCCAAAAAAGTATGTATATGTGCTTCATTGACTATAAGAAGGCTTTTGACAGAATCCATCATGAGAAAATAATTGAATGCCTCAAAGACATAGGTATTGATGGAAAAGATATAAGAATACTCAGTAACCTTTATTGGGAGCAAACTGCCACAGTAAGATCGGGAAGGAATTATTCACCATACATAGACATAAAAAGAGGTGTCAGACAAGGTTGTGTGCTGTCCCCCTGCCTATTTAATTTATACACCGAAAAAATTTTCAAACAGATACAGGAAATACCAGGACTGAACATCAGTGGAAGATCAATAAACAACCTTAGATATGCAGATGATACCGTGTTGTTAGCTGAAATCGAACAAGAGTTACAAGAACTAGTGAAGCAAGTGAACAGTATAAGTCATGAATATGGACTCGACATTAATATTGAGAAAACTAAAACTATGATAATTAGCAAAACAGACGATAAACCCACATTAAAGATAAGCGTAAATGGGAAAATCCTGGAACAAGTCAAGAGCTACGTATATCTTGGTCATATAATAACAGAAGATGGCAGATGTGAAACAGAAATCAAGAAGAGAATAGGAATGGCCAAAGCTACATTCAACAACATGAAACATATACTGACATCCAAACAGTTATCTCATAAATTAAAACTGAGAATCATAAAGTGTTATATATATTCTGCATTTCTGTATGGTGCAGAAACATGGACGATGAATAAGCATTTGGAAGAAAGAATTGAGGCTCTTGAAATGTGGATATATAGAAGAATGGGGCGTATCTCATGGAAAGAGATGAAAACAAATAAGGAGGTCCTAGAAAATCTAGGTATGAAAAGAGAACTAATGAGAGAGGTCAAAGTTCGGCAGCTAAAATACTTTTGCCACATAAAAAGGCATAACACCTTGCAGAAGACCATAACAGAAGGGAGAGTTGAAGGCAAACGTGCAAGGGGAAGACAGCGCTATAAGTGGGAAGATAACATCAAGAGATGGACGGGAAAGAGTCTATCAGAGTGTACCACCAAGACAAGAGACAGAAGACGTTGGAGATCCATTACAGCCAACCTTCGTTGTGGAGATGGCAACTGATGACTGATGACTTATTGATATAAGAAGGCTTTTGACAGAGTCCATCATGATAAAATATTTGAAAGCCCCAAAGACGTAGGCATTGATGGAAAAGACATAAGAATAGTCAGTAACGTTTATTGGGAACAAACTGCAACAGTAAGATCTGGCAAGAATTACTCGCCATATGTAGACTTAAAAAGAGGTGTTAGACAAGGTTGCTATTGCCCCTCAGCCTATTTAATATCTACACAGAGAACAGACAGATATAGGAACTGCCAGGACTGAACATTGGTGGAAGATCAATAAACAACCTCAGATATGCTGAGTAATGCAGTTTTGTTAGCTGAAAGTGAACAGGAGTTGCAAGAGCATGTGAAGCAAGTAAACAGCGTAAGTCATGAATATGGATTTGGCATTAACATTGAGAAAACGAAAACTATGATAATTGGCAAAGTAGGTGATTCGCCAACGTTATAGATAAGAACAAATGAGAAAATCCTGGAACAAGTCAAGAGTTTCTGTTATCTTGGTTATATAATGACAGAAGATAGCAGATGTGTAACAGAAATCAAGAAGAGAATAGGAATGGCCATAGCTACATTCAACAACATGAGACAGATATTAGCATCTAAACAACTAACACAAATTCAAATTGTGGCTCATCAAATTCTATGTATATATTCTTCATTACTGTATGGCGCCGAAACATAGGCAGTGAACAAGCAATTAGACAAAAGAATTGAGGCCCTTGAGATGTGGATAAATAGAAGAATGGGGCACCTTTCATGGAAAGAAAAGAAAACAAATAAAGAGGTCCTAGAAAACCTAGGAATGAGAAGAGAATTAATGGGAAAATTAGCTAAAATATTTTAGCCGTGTAAAGAGTTAAGTTAAAAAGCAAATACTATGTCCTGAAGAAAAGAAATATTATATTCCTAAACAAAAAGTAATCATTAAAATCCCCCTACCATTTTTCTACAATACTGTATTTTCAAGAAAAAAGCTTATTGTCATTTACCAAATACCATATTTGCAAGAAAAGCTTTCTTATTTTTGTTTTTAAGTTTTAATTAAAAATGCTATAATTTCAAGAAAAGGTTTTTTCCATGTTTTAAATACCATATTTTTTAGAAATCTTCCCTTCCCCTCACCCAAATACTGTCTTATTACAGATAATTTTAGCTCATCAGATATCATATTGTCAAAACAAAAAAACAAAACTTTTTATTAATTAAAAACAAAAGCTACTTTCTCAAGAAAGGCTTAATTTATTTTCTAGTACAATATTTTGAATAAAAGCATTTGTTTTAATGCTATATTCTCAAAAAAAGTTTTTGTTTTAATACTATAATATATTAACACAAAAGCTTTTATTGAGAATACAGTATTAAAACAAAAGCTATATTCTGAATGAAAGTTTTTCTCCCTTTTTTCCCTAAATACGGTATAGTTCATAAAATAAAAGTTAATGTTCTGTCATCAAATACTATATTCTCACAAAAGTTTATTTTCTGTCATCAAATACTGTATTCTCACAAACGTTTATTTTCTGTCATGAAACACTGTATTCTCACAAAAATTTATTTTCTGTCATCAAATACTATATTCTCACAAAAGTTTATTTTCTGTCATCAAATAGGCCTACTGTATTTTCACAAAAGATTTTTCTGTCATCAAATACTGTATTTTCACAAAAGTTTATTTTCTATTATCATCACATACCGTTTTTTCACATAAGTTTATTTTCTGTTATCAAATATTCTATTCTCACAAAAGTTTATTTTCTGTTATCACATACTGTACTTTCACAAAAGTTTATTTTCTGTCATCAAATACTGTATTTTGACAAAAGTTTTTTTTTTCTGTCTTCAAATACTGTATTTTCTCAAAAGTTTATTTTCTGTCATCAGGTACTGTATTCTCACAAAAGTTTATTTTCTGTCATCAAATACTGTATTTTCACAAAAGTGTATTTTCTGTCATCAAATACGGTATTCTCACAAAAATATATTTTCTGTCATCAAATACTATATTCTCACAAAAGTTTATTTTCTGTCATCAAATACTGTATGTTCAGGAAAATTTATTGTCTGTCATCAAATATTGTATTTTCACAAAAGTTTTTTTCTATCATCAAATACTGTATTTTCCAAAAAAAACATTTCTGTCATCAAATACTGTATTCTCACAAAAGTTTATTTTCAGTCATCAATGACTGTATTCTCACAAAAGTTTATTTTCTGTCATGAAATACTGTATTCTCACAAAAGTTAATTGTCTGTCATCAACTACTGCATTCTCACAAAAGTTTATTTTCTGTCATCAAATACTGTATTCTCAGAAAAGTTTATTTTCTATAATCAAATACTGTATTTTCACAAAAGTTTATTTTCTGTCATCAAATACTGTATTCTCACAAAAGTTTATTGTCTTTCATCAAATACTGTATTTTCACAAAAGTTTATTTTCTGTCATCAAATACTGTAGTCTCACAAAAATATATTTTCTGTCATCAAATAGTATATTTTTACAAAAGTTTATTTTCTGTCATCAAATACTGTATGTTCAGGAAAATTTATTGTCTGTCATCAAATATTGTATTTTCACAAAGTTTTTTTCTATCATCAAATACTGTATTTTCCCAAAAAAAATTTCTGTCATCAAATACTGTATTCTAACAAAAGTTTATTTTCAGTCATCAATGACTGTATTCTCACAAAAGTTTATTTTCTGTCATGAAATACTGTATTCTCACAAAAGTTTATTGTCTGTCATCAACTACTGCATTCTCACAAAAGTTTATTTTCTGTCATCAAATACTGTATTCTCAAAAAAGTTTATTTTCTATAATCAAATACTGTATTTTCTCAAAAGTTTATTTTCTGTCATCAAATACTGTATTCTCACAAAAGTTTATTGTCTATCATCAAATACTGTATTTTCACAAAAGTTTATTTTCTGTCATCAAATACTGTATTCTCACAAAAATATATTTTCTGTCATCAAATAGTATATTCTCACAAAAGTTTATTTTCTGACATCAAATAGTATATTTTCACAAAAGTTTCTTTTCTATCATCAAATATTCTATTCTCACAAAAGTTTATTTCTGTCATCAAATACTGTGTTCTCACAAAAGTTTTTTTTTCTCTCTTCAAGTACTGTATTTTCAAATAATCTTGTTTTTTGTCATCAAATACTGTATTTTCACAAAAGTTTAATTTTCTGTCATCAGATACTGTATTTTCACGAAAGTTTAATTTTCTTTCATCAAATGCTGTATTCTCACAAAAGTTTATTGTCTATCATCAAATACTGCATATTGACATAAGTTTTTTTTTCTGTCATCAAATACTGTATTCTCACAAAAGTTCATTTTCTGACGTCAGATACTGTATTCTCTCAAAAGTTTATATTCTGTCATCAAATACTATATTTTCACAAAAGTTTAATTTTCTATCATCAAATGCTGTATTTTCACAAAAGTTTATATTCTGTCATGAAATGCTGTATTTTCACAAAAGTTTAATTTTCTATCATCAAATGCTGTATTTTCACAAAAGCTTATTTTCTGTCAATGTATTTTCACAAAAGTTTATTTTCTGACATCAAATACTGTATTTTCACAAAAGTTTATATTCTGTCATGAAATGCTGTATTTTCACAAAAGTTTAATTTTCTATCATCAAGTGCTGTATTTTCACAAAAGTTTAATTTTCTGTCATCAAATATTGTATTTTCACAAAAGCTTATTTTCTGTCAATACTGTATTTTCACAAAAGTTTATTATCTGTCATCAATTACTGTATTCTCACAAAAGTTTATTTTCTGTCATCAAATACTATATTCTCACAAACGTTTATTTTCTGTCATCAAATACTGTATTTTCACAAAAGTTTTTTTCTTTCATCAAATACTGTATTTTCCCAAAAGTTTAATATCTCTTTTTAAAAATACATTATGTCCAAGAAAAACTGTTTTATTCTTCACATGATCTATTCTCCACATGATCTATTCTCAAGAAAAGTTATTTATTTTCTGCACTCAAATACTGAATTCGCAAGGACAACTTTTTTTGGTGCTTTTACACGCCATAGTCTGAAGAAAACCAATTTTTTTTAAAAGTACTTATGCTCATGGAAAGCTTTATTTTAATCATCCTTCCTCTCTCAAACATACTGTATTCTCAAAAAATAAATAAATAAAGAACGTTTCCATTTTTTTAAACAGTATCTACAAGAAAAGCCTTTTTTATAAACTAAAAATACTATACTTTTTATAGTTTTTAATTAAAAAAAAACCACAACATTCTTAAATAAAGTTTTTTTTAAATGCTTTATTAACTCTTTAACCCCCAAGAGCCAGTATACTGTACTTCCCGCTAGACCCATTTGGCCCAATCAACAGTATACTGGCTTTCGTATCTCTTGATCCTTTCTAGGGCTGTTTTCTAATTTTGACAATTCAAAAACGCTATTTTCTTAAAGAATAGCCATCCATTATGGACTTTTGTTATTTATGAATATAAACATTTAAAATAAATTATTTCCAAACAAAAACAATAAAAACGTACTGGTATGGCCATTTTTGTTTGGGCCAAACCCACTTTTTTGCTTGGGACTGAAAGAGAATACCATATTCTCAAGAAAGATTGTCCTCTCAAATAGTGTAAATAGAAAAGATTTGTTTCATTATTAAGATATCATATTGTCAAAAAACAAAACAACTTTTTTTTTGTTAATTAAAAATATGAACTACGTTCTTAAGAAAAGTTGAATTTTATTTTAAAATACTAATTTTGAATAAATGTGTTTAAAAAAAAAAAACTAAATTCGGAAGAATATCTTAATTTTATTTCAAGTAGGCCTACTATGTTTTGAAGAAAATCTCTTTTTTTTTTTTTTTAAATTCAAGGATACAATAATCCCAAGAAAAGCTATTTTTCCCCACATACAATATTCTGAAAAAAAGTTAATTTCACATACTATATATTCTCAAGAAAAACTGTTTTTTGTCCCACCCTCACATACTATATTCCCGAGAACAACTTATTTATTTAACATTCCCCCACCCCGACTATTTTTCAAAATTTTGAGTTATAAGTACTATTTTCCCCAAGGAATTTAAAAATAATAAATATTACGTTCCCCAAAAGTTATTTTTTTTTTTTACATGAGCATTTTCTCTAATTAAATATTACAATATTAAATAACATTTTTTCTTAAATAAAAAAAAAAACATAAATCAGTGGTTAAAAAGTTAGTTGCTTATCCTTTACAGGACGTGGCAATCAACCCCAGCTTTTATTGGCTGTTTGTGATTTTCTAGGCAATTTTTTCATTCAGTAGTTTGCAATTCCTTTCTGAACGGTACGGCGCTTATACCATTGTTAAAAATCCACACAAAGCGATCTGCTACCAAACCGCCTGCAGCAGGTTTCGAACCAGGTATATCTGGATTATGAAACTGCGTTCATATCCATTAGGCCACAGACGCCGACAAATCAGTGGTACTTAGAGCTAAAAGTCAACTGCACGCCAAGAATTATTTGTGTGCCCACGGTCCTAGAAAACCCAGGAATGACAAGAGAATAAATATAAAATTGAGTCGAGATGTTTGGTTGGTGCTCACCATCCTCGTAATAAATCAATATTGTGCCCACAGTGCAAAAATCGTTGAGAGCTTCTGACACATACTATATTTTCTGTAACATATTTTGTTCTGGTTTAAAAAAAAAAAAAATTCCATATCCCCCCCCAATTTTTTTTAAAGTACTATTTTCTCATGAAAAGCTTCCGCTTTCTGGTTTTTTTTTTTTAAATTACTATTTTCTCAAGAACAAATTTTGCATTTTTTAAATAATATTTTCTCAAGAAAAGCATTCATAGTTTTTTTTTTAAATACTATTTTCTCAAGAACAACATTAGCATTTTTTTTTTACAAATACTATTTTCTCAAGAAAAACTTTTGCATTAAAAAAAAAAATTCTATTTTCTCAAGAACAACTTTTGCGATTTTCTTTATAAATACTATTTTCTCAAGAAAAACGTTAACAGTTTTTTTAAAATACTATTTTATCAGGATAAGCGTTTGCAGTTTTTTTTTTTAAAAGAAAACTGTTTTCCTCAATGGCATCCAATTGGTAGAGTGGTTACAGTACTTGCATATACTGCAAGGTTAGCATGGTCTGTGTTCAAAACCTGTACCATTATGCTCTAGTCTATGCAGTAGTGCATGAGAAAATGACCCTGCGATTCAGTTAGGAAGGCAAGAGCATTCAACTGGTAGAGTGGTTAAAGCACTTGCCTCTCACTCCAAAGTTACTGAGTTCTTGGTTTAAAACCTGGTGGCATCATGCTCCAATTTACCCAGCTGTAAATAGAAAACTTACTCTGCTCAGAAGGCAAAGGCAGTGAGGAAGGGATGTGGTCACCGCATCTCATAAAGTTGGACCTAGTATAGTGAAGTCTCTAACACTTAACTCCCCAACTGCAGTATCTGAGGTTGTACCACGTAAACTGTTCATTGTCAAAGTTGGCATTTGTGATCCATGTCTAGCATTCTGTCATTTTCTCAAAAGGAGACAAGGGGACATAATGACTCGTGTTGTCAAGATTTATCACTTCCCTTTTTTAAGCACCATGTAAGTTGGCATGGACGATCATGTCCCTCCACAACTTCTGTTTACCACTTTTGTTGTTGACTTCTTTCCATGCCATGATGTCAGACTGCCCAGTGTCTTCTTTGTTTTGTCGTCCTCTCTTTCTTTTTCCTTCTATTGCGCCCCTTGTCACAACTTATCCCAGCTTTTCTCCTTCTCGGAAGCTCAGTGGTTAGTGCACTGGCTTCCTAGCTCAGTGGTCCATGGTTCGATCCCCAGTTGAGGTAGGATTTTATTAGACTGCAAACGGCTCCAGGATCGACCCAGCCTCATGAATGAGGTACCAGAGCAACTCTTGGAAGGTTAAGGCAGCTGGCGTGATGCTGACGACATTACCCCTAGTGTGACGTATGGTCAAGAAATTATGGACTTAACACCATATTCCCAGTATGCATTAATAGACGTGTGACCGGATCCTTGACCTTTTTTCTTTCTCATTCTCACGTCATACCCAAAGAAATTGAATTGCTTCCTTCCAATATGAGAAGTACGGTTCCTTTGCACACTTGCTTATTAAGGACATATTGATAACTCTTTTTAGTTGTCCCAGGTCTAATATTCTTCGAGAAAACTACTTCTCTGTGGCTTCCAGGGATTTCCCTACGTGACTGCTAATCGTCCATGAAACTATTTCATGTGCCAGGAGTGGCACTATTATTTTATACTAAAGAATTCTATGTTACTTCCATTGACAATTATTTTTTGCATAAAATGTTACCTTCTACACTACGGGGAACAACATACAGGCAATGTAACTCCTGAGTTATTAGTATTATTATTATTTTTTTTTACAATCACGATTAAACAAATTCAGAAATAACAAAAACAGAAGGATTTACTTACCAAGAGTTAGTATCCGTTATTTAAAAAAAAAAATTAAAAAAAGGAATCTTGGGAGTGGATTCGTTTCTGAATAATTACCGGCACCATATTTCAGTTGTCTCCTGTAAATAAGTCCATCATCAGAGCGCAAGAGGTTAGCAGTGCTGGTTTATGAAACAGTTTTTTAAGATCAATTGTAAGGTCAGTAGCCTCATTCACAGCCTGACACAAAACAACAGTTAAAGAGCGTACGGTTTTTTTAGTGACGAATTATTACTTTGATACTCTGGATATATATATATATATATATATATTTTTTTTTTTTTCTACTTGAATTTTTGTCACTCCTCACTGACACGGAATTGCCTCCCTAGCTTTGCAGTAGTGATCCAACAGTGGCCAAAACTCAGGAGTATCTAATATGGGCGTTCAAAGGTGTCTACCTTTGCACAAGATTACTATTGGCAGAGTTGTAGATAGAAGAATAACGATGCTTCTACCGCAAAGGAGTGTTCATAAGATATTTCAGAAGTCAAGAACAATGCTGCATTGGGCAAAGCAATTGTTAACTTTTATCTGATCCACCGCCTTTTATGAAGAATTAAGCAATTATTAATTTCAGCTCATTCAAGCCCCCACCCTGATTTACTAAGTGGAGTTCTTATTATTATGGTATAGCTCTGTTTATAGTGTATTTGGTAAATTGACTGAGACAAACATGCAGTACATCCAAAGTGATTAAATCGACGTTTACAAAAAATATTTACAAATAACAGATTTAATATCCACTTAGATTTAACAAGGTTTTAACGGAATGAATATTGATATATCAGAAAAATTATCATCACTGGTGGGATGTAATGAGAGTTTTATGTAAGAATTCACTTGGCAGCTTTTAAGTTTGAATTAGCTGCAAATGGTAGGTTCTGCTCCCGCTGGATTTTTGGGTTCTGTGCAGATAGGTCATTGAAGTTCTTGCGTCTCTGGTCAAGATTAAAGACGCAACACGTTCCAAGTAAGATCAGGGAGTAACTGCAAAGCTGGTCCCGCGTCTCTAAGACCATCTGAAGATGGTGTCTAGTTCTACGTCAGTCCATTACTACCTTCACTTAGTTCCAGAGATTAGTACCCCCACAGGTACCACCAACTAGTATGGTAAAAGAAGAGAAATTAATTCCCTCTGAATATTGAGTTTTCCGACACATTATAATGTGTCTCCATCTTCCTATTCCACCATCCCATCTACCTCAGACTATACCCTCGATGAGAATTAAGCTTAATCCTTCGAGAGAAAATTTCTTTACATTTAAATTTAATAGCTTTATATTTACTTTACATTCACATGCAAAGGTTAATAGATAGTGTAGATAGAGTATGTTTACATTCACATCTACACTGATTGAAAAGTGTTCACAGTATAGATTGAATATTTTTTTTATTTTCATCTACACTGGTTGAAAAGCTTGAAACTTTCATTATTTTTTTTTAAAATGAATATGTTACACAGACATTTACACTGGTTTTGCAAATGTAAATATTATAATTAGAATGTACATCATTTCTTTCATCTTTCCCTCCCAGCTCCCTACAGAACTTGGGACTAAGTATGCTTTTAGTTCTCTTTAAGAAACTATCAATAAAGCAGTCACCAGCCCTTGCAGTGGTGTTTCGTGAAATCATCATTGTATACGCTGATGTTGCCAGCATCAAATGACTTAGACATCCACTAGCAATTTCCACAATATTCACAAAGCAATTTATATTAGTTCACATGTTAGTAATGAAAAATATAGAATGTAAAATGCACAACTTACGCCAATTTTGGCTCACAGACTGTTTGCTCAGAGTAATAAAGGCACTTGATTAGGCCTCTTACACGTATTCTTGGGGGTCTGTATTTTAACAATGAATTCCCACTATGACTCTGTACTTTAGATTCCTCAGATTTCCGGTTATCCTTGTTAAATGAAAGAGTTTATTCTGGGCTCTGAAGTCCTCAAAATCGCTCAAACAATGGTCCGGTTCCGATATAGGAATCTTGATTCTAGTCTTTACTATGGCAAGGTCTAGTTGTCGTCTACGCAAGCGATTCTCAGAGTGAACTAGACTTGCAAAAGCGTCAGATTATATTCACTTTCTTCCCCCGCATTTTTGTCACGATGCTAAGCAGGGCTCCAATCGTTTCAAGCATGCGTGTTTTGAGGGTAATTTCAAATATTTCCACGTAGGACAAATTATGTGCGTGATGCCAAAGGTGACCTCTCCAATATATGGTAATAAAACATCCGATTGCCTTGAATGCAAACACACACACACACATCTGTAAACTCATTCGACAATGTGTTTCGGATTTAACATTTTACTTTCCTCTGACACGTGTGGACCGGAAATGATTATGTCATTCCTGTGCGATGACAAATAAGTTATCTCCCTATAGTCGCTATCAAACTTATTACCATCTTGGCGAAGAACGCACCCTGGCCTTATCAGCGATTAAGCAAATTCGCTGGTCGATTTTAATGCTATTCTGTAGTCTGATGTTGGCCACACCCGAGATTAACCATCATGGTTGTCGATCAATATTATCTCTCATCCGTTCTTTCCCCAGCAGGGAGGGACGGGTAACCAAACAGACAAGACGACTTGTCGCTGAGAGGAGTGTAAGAATGTTGAAAATACAAAATATATATTACATAGCAGAGAAAGAAAAAGGTGGTAACCCGGAAATTCCAGGTAATCAGTCCTCACTTCAATTGAAAATGAGTACTGCCGTAGTGGATAAGAGGTCGCCACAATACATTCTGTGACACTCACTGCGCAAGTGACCACAACTGCAGTTTACCCACAAGCAGGGAGCCAGACTCAGAGGAACCTCACGTGTATTTTCATTTGTTGTTTCTGTATCAATACAAGATGAGGTTTCAAGCTTCCATCATTATTCTCTATATATATATATATATATATATATATATATATATATATATATATATATATATATATATATATATATATATATATATATATATATATATATATATATATATATATATATATATATATATATTTGTATATCCACCATCATCCAATTTGGATAATGGTTACAGAGTTGGCCTGTCGTGGCAAAATTAATGTGTTCCGGGTCTGAAACCTGGCAGCGTCACACTCCAGTCTGCTCAGCTGTGAATAGTTACCTGTGTTCGCTCTTTAATTAGTGAAAGCAAAGGCAGCATGGACAGAAACTGGCCACACTACCACATAAAGCTGAACCTAGTCTACAGCTCGTGTTGTCTGTGATACAACCTTCACCTTGACCTTCAGCGGGATTGAAACGTCACTACTTATCTTTAAATTCTTATTCTTTCACCCTTATCCAGATTTAAGTAAAACAAACGTCCCCAAAAAAATGCTATTTTCTTATTTAAAATGGGTTATTACATTGAAATAAAGTTCTGCTTGTGATCCATTGGTCATAAGCAGCTCTAAAACAAAATCCATGGTGATATCACGAAAAGAAAGAAGACATCAGATTAAGCTGGGAGAACAGGTCCTGGAGCAGGTCGACCACTTTAAATACCTCGGAGCTATTATTGACCGAAAGGGAGGCATCAAAGAAGAGTTGGCCACTCGAAAAGCAGCAGCTGGGAGACTTTTTCAGGCCATAAATCGAGGATTCCTCAGCAAGAGAGAGGTTGGTAAGAAAACGAAGATGGCTGTATACCGCTCTACCTATGTCCCAGTCTTGACATATGGATGCGAGTCATGGGCAATGACTACAACCCACAAAAGCCAGATCCAAACCTCAGAAATGAGGTATCTGAGGAAGGTGGTTGAAGTAACAAGAAGAGACATGGTACGCAACCAGACGATACGTCAAGGCCTTAAATCCCACCCCCTACAGACCCAAGTAGAACAGTCCCAACTAAGATGGTTTGGCCATGTCTGCAGAATGGGAGAAGATCGGCTACCACGACAAGCATGGGAAACAAAGAGCCAAGGATCCAGATCCCGAGGACGACCCAGAGTCCGCTGGGAGGACAACATTAGACAATCTTTGAAGGACCGAGGACTAGAATGGAACCAGGCCAGGAGGAAGACAGCCGATAGGATAGTCTGGCGCTCTCTCTTCGAAACCTCTACACCTCACGGTAGAAGGGGAACGACTAAGTAAGTTGTGATCCATCCTGTTGATTACGTTACTTAATAGTAGGAAGCAACTTTTGCCTCCATTGTAGGTCAATTTTGATTCTTCAAATATTAAGTAAAATTTATTAAACAAATGACAAATTTTGCTCTTTAGTTGTACATTTTTTTTCATGTATATCCGATGGATAAAAGGAAGGATATACATTTTAAAAGAGGAAGTTACTATTCGATATTTCTCTCTCTCTCTCTCTCTCTCTCTCTCTCTCTCTCTCTCTCTCTCTCTCTCTCTCTCTCTCTCTCTCTCTCTCTCTGTCTCTCTCTCTGTCTCTCTCTCTGTCTCTCTCTCTGTCTCTCTGTCTGTCTGTCTCTCTCTCTCTCTCTGTGCGCCTAATTTCAGACAAAAACCTCACACAGTGTGTAGACGTATATACATATCTTAACATATTACCACTAAGAAAGCGCCTTCTTTTCAACAAAGCCAAATTTATTCACAAAATCTTGTCACAGAATGCTCCAACGTATCTGTGGCCTATTTTATAATACAGCGGAAGACGCAGTCAACGCTTAAATAAATTACACATGCCCAAGCCTAGGCTCGACTTATTCAAGAAAAGTTTAGCTTTTTCTGCTGCTCATCTGTGGAATACTCTTAGTCCATATTCATTCAATCACAGACTTTTCAAATACATCATGAGTGCAGATTATATGCCACCCTAATTTCGTTATGTTCTTAAATAATTACATAACATCATATGTAGGTTTTAAAGTTAATTTTGTCCTGTTTAGTATAAATTATGATACGCATCTGTAAATCTATGTAACTGTTATTGTACTGTTACAATGTTGGGATTTTATTTTATTGTACTTTTTTGTTATTTTATTATTTAAGTAATATTTAGGATACATTTGAGAATAACTGGATTCAGTATGGAAGATGAGAGAAAGGAAGGGCAGAATGTTAGACGGGCCTGCGTGCCCAATTCTAAACCCTTTGAAAATAAAGTTCGTTCGTTCGTTCGTTCGTTCTCTCTCTCTCTCTCTCTCTCTCTCTCTCTCTCTCTCTCTCTCTCTCTCTCTCTGAAGGCATGCTTAAAAACTTGCAGAGATTATCTTACCTTTGTGATAGAAAGCATCCTCGTACCACATCATGGGGCCGAGAATACATTTTTTTAAAAGGGTACAATCTTTTATGGACACCCTGTATATATATATATATATTTGTGTGTGCAGGCATGGACGAATGAGTATATATGAGAGTATAGTGTTTGATGTTTGAGGCCAAATTTAAAAACGAAACGAAAATAATTTGTCATGTTTTCAGTGTACATGACCTACCCTTGCCGTGTGTCTTTCATTCACTAATAGCCAAGCGTTAGCTTTTGGTTTTGCTCTTGCAGTCTGCAGGTCAAATAAACAGGTACTAGTAGGCACATAGGAAAAAAAGAAGCCTTTCACTTTGGTTGTTTCTTTTGTTTTCTGGTTGTCTACTTCTTTATTTCCTGCGAGTGCCTGATAATACCTGTTTAATAATAATAAGAATACCTGTTTACGTGTATTTATTTTGTATATAGTTCGAAAACTGATTGGGTTTGTGTTCAAGAGAACATTTTAGTTAAATAGCAAATTCCCTCATCACATTTTGTCGTAATTTCCAGGCCTGTATAAAGTATCTACTTTGTTTTTTGTTTTGTTTCAGTTTGCCCTGTAGGTACTTTCGGATTCTTCTGTTCTCAGAACTGCTCGTACTGCGCTAACAGTATATGTCATCCCTTTACTGGTGACTGCCTGAGTTGTGAACCTCCTCGCACAGGTCGCTTGTGTAATGGTATGGTGCTGCCTCTTAGTTTCCTAAACTTACTACTTCCGTTATGTATGCACTGTATACTTCATAATTTATACAGCACGCGCTTCATTTTTCATTATTTCCACATTGCGTTGGGAAACATACGGAGATAAAGAAAAATCAAGTGCAATACACAAATTAGAATATTCAACTGAAATGTCAAGTCAGTCCTATTGTATGGCTGTGAAATATGGGGAACAACAAAAACAACAAGCAAAAAAAGCTAAAGACTTTCATTAATAGCTGCTTGTATAGACTAAAATGACTGAAATGATATGGCAAGGTCACCAAAGTGGAACTGATAACAAGAACCAGACAAGTGTCAGTGCAACAAGGGATAAGACGCTGGCAATGGATAGGACACACATTGAGGAAACCTGTTGATAGCATTACAAGGCAGTCCTTGTTCTGGAATCTCCAGGAAATGAGAGGCAGAGGTTGACCAAAAACACGTGGAGAAAAGATGAGAAAGACGTGGACAGAAGTTGAGCTGATGGCACGTGACAGGAGGACTTGGCATGTGTTCTTGAAGGTCAATGCTCCTTGAGGAGCTAAAGGGTATTGATTGATTTATTGACTTCTTTATTGACTTCACTATATACTTCATTAATTATACAACCTATTCTTCAATATTCGTACATTATATACTTCATTCTTTATACTATACTGTATATATGTAATTATTTATACACTAAGCACTTTATTATTTATACAATAAATACTTACATCTTAAACAATATAGTTCATTATTTAAACAATATACTTCATTATCTATACATTCAATACTTCGTTATTTATACAATGTATACTTCATTATTTTAAGTTATATACTTCATTATATGTACATTTTATACTCAGTTATGTTTACACAATGCACATAATGAAGTGTATAGTGCATAAACAGTGAAGTATTCAGTGTATAAATAATGAAGTATTCGGTGTATAAATAATGAAGTATTCGGTGTATAAATAATGAAGTATATAGACAAGATCACTAATATGGAATCGATGACGAGAACCAGACAAGTGCCAGTGGAACCATTGATGAGAAGAACAGTGACGATGGATAGGGCAGCCACTGAAGAAACCTGTTAATAGCATTACATGGCAGTCTTTTATAAGGAATTCGTAGCGAAAGAGAGATACAGCAAGACTAAAAAACACTGAGAAAAGACGTGAACGGAATGGAGGAAGCTGAGACATTCAAGAGACATCTAGTGTGCCAGGAATAAACGTTCTTAGAAGCCAAAGACTCGAGCGAATCAACTTTTTGGAATCAACCACAACAAAGATGAGAGTAGTTCCCATAAATGCAATATCAACAATTAAACCCATCTACAATGTACATAAGCGTCCAGTTTGGAAGCAACATCGTTTCCCTGAAATAATAGAAAACATTCATGGAATTGAGAAAACGAAGAGTTAGACTGCAACATATGGAAACTCCAAAGCGAACAAATACATAGAGAAACATTACCCACACAACATCTGGACCCATGCAACACCTGGACCCATGCATATACAGATGGATCAGCAACAAATGCAGCAGAAAATGGAGGTGTAGGTGTATTTCTGAGCTTAAGGACTGGTGCAAAAAAAAAAAAAAAAGCTGTCAGTGGCAACAGGGCAATTCTTAGGTAACTTCAGAGCAGAAGCAGAGGCCTTGAAAACTGCATCAGAGGTTATAAGGACAGAGGAAAGCACAGAGAGACAAATTGCTTTCTTCGGTAATTGCAACGATGAAATGCCAAAATAATGCAGACCTGGATGACCTAAGAGTAGTGCTCCATAAACTATGTCAACGATTCAAAAGAGTCGTGGTCCAATGGATGATATCTCAGTGTAACATCCCCGGCAATGAAGAGGCTGATAGGTTGGCAAAGGGATGTGGAAATCTACCTCAGCCTGACGCAAGCATAACTTTCGAGGAAGCAAAGAGTTTTGTCAGAACCAGAAACAGATACAATTGGAATGCAGAGCATCCAAGTCACATACACAATGATGAATACTACCTCAACAGAATAGAACAAGTGGTAATCTTGAGACTCCGCACGGGCCACAACAGATTGGGATACCATCTATTCAACAAGCTAAAGATAGGAACTACCGATGAGTGTAACTGTGGTACTGATAAAATGACTTGCTGAACATCTGCTTCATAAATGCCCAACATATACGGAACAGAGAAAGCGCATATGGCCGACACCAGTACCATTCGTGGAAAAGCTCTACAAAGATTCAAAGAGCCTCAAACTGACTACTGCTTTCTTTGAAAACATTCAAGTAGAAGTCTGAGAGTGTACGAAGAAGATGAAGGATGGAGTAAAACACAGTAGATCTTGAGCTGATGTCACAGACAAGAAGACTTAACATAAGTTTGTTGAAAGTCTATGCCGGCTTGGGAGAGGTTGATAAGTTATTGGCTACTATCTTTGCTGCAATAAATACACTTTTGGAGAATTGGGCTGTGATATCAAACTAAGAATATGAAGGCAAGAGGAGCTAATCGATGTATTGGAAAATGCCAAGAAAGAAAATAAAATCAAACCCAATTTAAAATAAAGCCTAAAAATAAAATAAAAATCACGAATTTACAACCGAGATGTCCAGTCGGTCCAACTGAATGACTCAGAAACATGAAGAACAAAATAAAAAATAGCTTCCAAAAAAAATTAATTTAATTATTATATGCTTGTGCAGAATTGACGGATTGAAATGGTGGGAAAAGATTACGAATTTAGAACTGATGTAAGGAATAGGACAAACACTAGTACAACATTGATGATGGACAAGACAAGTGTTGAAGAAAACTGCTAATAACATTACAAGGCAGTTATTATTCTGAAATCCCATATGTAAAACAAACATGAGACCCACAATAAAAACGCTGAGAAAATCATTGGAGACCTACCTCAGAAGGATAAAGCAGGCATCGAAGAAGCTGAATAGATGGCATGAATATGTTGAGCTTCCACATTACGCAGTAAGCTGAGGTGTCATGGTCATTATAAAGATTTATTGTTTTTGATATCGTATAGTCCTCGATTTACGCCGGGGATGCGTTCCTGAACAAACTTGCGCAGTTGGATCGCTGTAAATTGAAACCATTTTATAATGCCAGTCAATGGTCCAGGCACCCCAAAAAAGATGTAAACAATTAAATATTACACACATAAATGTATGTTTCAGGCACTCGTGAAAAATAAAGAAGTAGAAAACTTGACATCAGAAAAACAACAGACGTGAGTGGCTTATCGGAGAATCGAACCTAGGACTATCCGAACGGCAATACCGCCTAGCTACGGAAGCGAATCCTACTATTTTCCCTGCCAACTAGGCACCTAAAAAATTGAAGAGCACCATAGTTCTACTATATATAAAGCTCTTAAATAAAGTATTTAAATAAATAAAGTAAAGTAAATGAAAGATTAAATACAATAAAGTAAGTAGTTAAATAGAAACACTTGGCACACTTACAATTTAAAAAAAAATGCATAATGCAGCAGCTTTTGTTCCCTGACGAAGTCCTTGGTCAAGGATCGTCATGTTTTTTGAAGCATGCGGTGTTAATTGTAATGATTTCCTCTTCCTTTCCTTCAAAATCTAGAAACAAGTGTTCATGGAAGCCGCAAGGCGTGTCTTTGTTGTAGCACTCTGCTTCCAGACATGGTCAATCTCTCACAGAGCTTATTTTTACTTTAGCATTTCGCTTCCAGACATGGTCAATCTCTCACAGAGCTTATTTTTACTTTAGCATTTCGCTTCCAGTCATGGTCAATCTCTCACAGAGCTTATCTTTACTGTAGCACTCTGCTCCCAGTTATAGGAAATCTAGCAGAGGTCATCAGTGAGTTCCTCCACGTCAGAATGGATGCGCCAAAGAATGGATGTTAATCTGTTGATGGCAACTTCATCATAGTGGTTTCATCTTCCTTAGACTTTGTTGTATTCGTGGCCGTATTTCTTCTTTCCCTTACTTGTGATATTCTACTCTGGACTGTCCTAAATCTCTATGATCATATCTCTTGCATTTGATTCTTCAGTCGAAAACCGTAGCCTTATTTAACATAGTTAATCGTTAACTGAAGGTAGCGCAGTGGTTAGTGCACTGGCTTCCTAGCTTGGTGGTCCATGGTTCGATCCCCAGTTGAGGTGGGATTTTTTAGATCCCAAACGGCTCCGGGGTCGACCCAGCCTTATGAATTGGCCTCATGAATTGGGTACCAGAGCAACTCTGGGAAGGTTAAGGCGGCCGGCGTGATACTGACCACATCACTAGTGTGCCGATTGTAAAGAAAATATGGGCCTAACACCATATTTCCAATATGCCTCAATAGGTGTGTAACGGGATCAAATACCTTTTTGTTTTACAACAATGTTCAACAGTTGCACATCTCACTCCGCCAAGTTGAAGTTAACTTTATATTTGGGACTCTTGGATTTTATTGTTCGTACACAAAACTTCTTCTTCCTCGTTCGTCCTGAAAAGGACGTTGGTTGCGCTGTGTCTGTTTACGCCTAAGCTGTGATATCTGCACCTTTCAGTCGACACATCCGACTTCAGCACGGCAGTTTTTGGGACCGGGTTTGCCTTCTCTCTGCGATCCCTACTCTCTCAGCCAGACTGCAGTGATGCAGACTGTTTCCAGGACCACCACGTGGAGGTGGAGTAGGGTCTTAGTCAGCTCTGGTTCGCTGACTCTGATGCAAGCAGTCAAGCTATGGGTCGCTGACTGCATTCTCTATTGCTGCATCTTTGGGTCCCGTACACAAAACAGGTATATCCACACCTGAGGATTCGTAACAGTTCTAAACAAAATAATAATTATTACAGCATACAGGGCAGTTTGTCCTATGTACTAAAATAGTGATGTGGGAACTGTCGGTATATTGCTTTAAGTTCTTGCCAAAGTCCATATAAAAGTTAGTTCCGCTTCACTTTCAGTTTAAATGATCTATGGTTTGTGTTTCAGTCATTCTTACTTATATAAATGTTATATCTTTGTACACTAGTAAAAATTGTCAATATGGGTCTGTTACACCTCATCCTTGCACACAGGCGTATGTTCTTTAAGAATATATAGCTGTGCGCAAGATGAGTGAGCACGAGAACGCACTGATTGTGAAAGAGCGCACCATTTATTTTATCTATGACGTATATTGTTGAACGTTAGACAATCCTCGCTGCATTTTTTGATTCTAGTTTTACCATGTTACAGTGTGTGCATGTTATGTATTAACATCAAATCTATGAAACCACGACATGTATTCAAACACCAGGAAAAATGCACTCGTAACAGGGTCTAAATAAAAAAGGACACACCTTATACAAATCACATACGTCATAAACTACGATTTCTTGGCAAAAAAAACATGTAGATAGTTTTTGATGACTTCTCTCGTATTTGTTTAATTTTCGTGGATTCTGACACGTGATATAGAATTCCGTGCCCATGTAAATATCTTTCACGAACCAGGTTGTCACTGGAAGTGTAGAAGTAAATCGGTTTCACGTAAACAACACATCTGTTCGACCCTACCATTGATTGCATGAAAACAACCGTGTTAAAAAAAAAGTCATCTCATAGTAACCAAACCTAACCTATTAACCTTTTTGTGACGACTTTCTTGAACTAAAGCAACAGGCCGTTCCCACATCACCAAGACTAGTATGGAGGTTATAACTTCTTCAATGACGTCATTTCTGAAACAGGCATGTAATTCTAGAGGTCAGCCTGTGATATATTTATATATACAATAGCCCCTTCAGTCATAACTGACTATGAGAATGCGCCCCTTAGGCGAACGCCCTCAGCTACTTATTTTCCTGGTGTTCCTTTCGACGTTTTCTGATCTCTTCTGCTTGCAAAGACAGCCTCTTTTCGCTCAATCTGAAGTGGCGCCGAAGATAGCATATATTTATGCACACACACACACGGCTTAGACAGCGCAGATTAACGCCATCTTGGACTTGCCCGCCGCACGAAAGATGGTCGTATCCTCAAGGATATTTTCTATGGACAACTAGCAGATGGCAAAAGAACTGCTGAGCGACTGCTGCTAAGGTTCAAATATGTGTGCATAAAAAGAAATGGAAGCTGTGTACATAAAGCCAGTAACAACAACAACTGTCACGAGAGGGTTGATGTTTATTGAATTTATAAGATATCCTGGACACAAAGTTGTATCAGATGATACCAGGATAGTGCCAGATAAGAGTCTGGTCTTATAAGTAATACCGCCTTCTCTGAAAAGAGTAAGGGTGTATAGATATCAAAGGTAGGATAAAGCTGTATAAGTTCCTAGAGAAAATGGTAATATATTACTCTAAGTTCCTACTTGCCCCTCCCCAGATCCTCCTCTGTTAATTGTATTATTATTATTATTAACTCTGCTAGGGGTATTAACTAATCTATCTACCAACAAGAACTGTAACTTAAAGAATTTACGTAAGTCTGCTGGTAAATATTTAAAATTTATTTTTACAGATTTTCTTTTCTGTTTGGAAATTCTTTAAGAAAATCAAATTTTAAATACATCATTTAAATAAATAAACATTTGAGAATAGTTCCAAATTAGCACAAGTCACTCAAGTTGTAGCAAGTCCTTCGCTCTTGGTTGAACTAGCTGTTTGTAGAATATCTATGTCTTTATAACACTGTTATTTCACTGTCATTTGATTTAGGCTATCACTGACTATACTTATGCCCACCAAAAGTCATCATAAAATGTGTCTTTATTAGAATCTTGATTTTAATATAGTGGTGTCATCAGGATACTCTGAACAGTAGCCTTGTTTGGCCACTTATCTTGGTGTATTGAAGTCTGTCACACTCCTGACAAGGAAGGAAAAGTCACATGACGTTTCTCCAGGCAGTGGATACTGGGTAACTGGCCCTATAGACAACAAGGGCGCTCGCACCACAGGGTCCAGCAGTAGTGGCTGACTCTTTAAAGTGTGTGTGGTTGACAGAATATAACCTGAAACATATTGGATTAACCACTATATTCTCTATCACTATCCCTTATTACAGATGTAGGGGATGTGAGACAGTTTTCAGACAAGGTGCTAGCAGACGCACAGGGCACAATAGCAGTAACAACCAAATCCAGTTCACTGTGAATACAATTTTCCTCTAAATCCTTATTTATAGCAATTTGTCCATGATCCGCCTCCATACAATTATTAGGTCTTATATAAATTACTGACTAATAGCTTAAACAATACAGTAATACAATTCCTTTCATCCTTTCCCCACTTCCTGGTGTGTGTCCCATTCCATCAAGAAATAATTCTTTAAATGCTTTTCTAAAACTATAGACACACTTTTGCCACCCTTCTCAATTTATTTGAATATTTAGAAGCTTGGCTTTTTGCCTCCAGAAATTTACACAGTAGTTCAAACACATCTACACACTTCCTAATTCACACTGTAATTAATCAATAGAAATACATATATATACATATACATATATATATATATATATATATATATATATATATATATATATATATATATATATATATATATATATATATATATATATATTCTTTCTTACCCTCAAGTACATACAGTCGAGCTGTTAATGGTCACGCAGTCTGCTCTCAGATGCAAAAGGTAAAGAAGTCTCTCTCTGGCAGAACTCGTCGGCACGAGGGGTGATGTGGTCTAAGTATGACAAATGAATTTCCCTGACTCGATGGATGATAACAGAATATTGGCCTCTCATAACTTTAGAACCCCTGATCATCTGTTGTAACTTTTACCGGCATGCAGCGGTACCATCAAAGAACAGGCTGATCTTCAGAATGCAACGTGGAGCGGCCGCGATCTAAAGAAACAGGGAACCCGCAGCTCACAGAGTTAGCTTCTCGGAAACTTTTCGCACTCTTATGCGAGCAGCCTGAGACGGAAGAAAATCGGTAGACCGGGGAAAATGTAGGAATCGCCACGATTAACACATCGGCGAGGTACCCCGAATTTTGCTCAAGATCAAGAAAGGTGCGAAAATTTAACACGCCCTATTCAAGTTACATTCGAGAAGTATAAATAGAGAACTCCGAGAAACTGCATTTTATCGTTCGCTCTGACAGAATCCTAGTTGCACTAGCATAGTCGGATTCCTGCTGGATTTCATCTACCTTCGTGACTATTGGAGTGTATTCTTTCTGTGCAGACGGTAATTTATACATTAGCTTCGAGTGATCATTGGTCGAGTTATTTCTATTGATTTCAATGGATTGTGGTGTAAATTTAACCTTATTAAATAAACCCATTTTCAAAGTTCTAGTGCAAACTAATGTTACAGCTAAAAGTATTTCCTAATACAATTGACGCGTAAATTTATTTTGCAGACGTTAAAGAGAATTATAACTTTAATACAGTTTAGTTCTGTATAGATAGATGTGCTTTTAATTATTTTTAACTCACGGGAAGTTTTCCTGATTTGTTAATTGACGACGCTAATAAGTAAATAGGCTAACTATAATTTATCGCGTCAGATTATAATATGATTTGTAATGCATTTCTTGTTTTGATTATCTTTCATTCAGAACGATCATTCAACCTGCATCCCAGCAATTATTAACTATATACAGAGTTCTGCCAAACTCAATTTGATAACTCCAGTAACATATGAACTTTTTTAAAGCTAAACTTGTGGCGACCTGTAATGGGCCCCGCTCCTCTGAACGTAACTGAGAAAAAAGCCATTCAAGAAACACTTTAAAAATACTAGTTCATATAGAGCCCTTAACGACAACTGGAAGCAGAACATATTTTATTCACTGCCCCTATTTGTGAAGAAAAAGCATCGATACCTGAACACTGTCTGTCACGCATATTCAGTGGATTTTAACCCCCCCCCCCCCCCCCCCCCCCGAAGAAGAACTTACCTCAGTGTTTTTCTTAACTTGTGACATTACGGAAAAAGGAAGTTATCTCCGCCAGCTGTGCCAATTTTAGGAACCACACCATACCTCACGCTTAGCCAAGTGCCTGTGCCTTTCTTTAGGAACTTTATCTAATAAACAAACAGTACCGTTAAACTTCAACGTCCAGCGATTTCGGGACACTTTGTTAACTTAAACAACCCGCAAAATCTGGGGCTGTACACGGAAGAAATTACTTTTACCTAAACCAAGGTTTAGTGCTGTTTTTTTGATGTATTTCCTATGAAGTGCCAGAATTCACCTTTCGGTAAGTCTGCGTGTGTGTTTGTTGGGATGGCCAGCCCTAGTGTGTTTTTTTGAATGAAAGGAGATTTATCTTTTCTTTACCCTTTTAATTAGTTCGACCTTATACTAAGGTGCATTATATTCCTTGTACGGGATCTCTCCTAGTGGGATTGGGTAACTGTGTTCATTCCCCCCTCCCGTAAAATTTGTTGATTTAAAGGGAGACAATTGAGAACCCTAGCTTTCCTCTACACCCCCCCCCCCTTTTTTTTCTGTAGCCCCTTGCCTCAGAGTAATAACTTTACCAGTGGGTTAAATTGCCTATCTCTGATCACCTCCCCCCCTTTCTTGTCTTTGAGACCGGGTTTTGTCTGTTAGTAGATATAAACGGGAAACGGTGGATGGGATATTTCTCCTCAAAAACCCCCTCTTCCCTAGTTATATTGGTATTTTGTAACCTTTGATTTTGACTGTAAATGTACAATTATGTGTGAGTCCTTTATGATAATAAAGGTATGAATATTTATTTGTGTTGGTTGTCGGTTGGCCTAAAACTCCAAACATTTCCATCTGTGTAGTTTGTATTCATGTACGTTGAGCGACAGAATCACCAAATCGGTGAGCGCGCCTGAGCGACTGGAACTGACACAATTGTTTGTGCAGAAGAGAGATAGGAGTAGTCTGTGAGAAAACAGATATTGTCGTAATAAGAGACTGTCCTTGCTCCTTCCCAGCGCTTGTGAATCTACTACCTCATTCACCTAAATCCTTATTCTCACAGAGCCTTCAATATCACTTTACACTCTAAAGGGACCAATATTCATCAGCACCCTCTCAGATAAAAATTACGACATAGGTGTAGCCTAAACAACACAATTTTTGACTTGCCTTATGTCTTGATGCAGTCCATTCGAGATTTCTTTCTTCCTACCTTACTTCCCGTGGAAATCTTTGCACACACTATCAGATGAACATTCCTTTTATCAAATTCTTGATCTCTGCCATGCTGTACTTCGCTCCTAAGTCTGTAGCTTACCTCCAATTGAACCAAGGTTACACAGATCTAAGCTCGCCATTGTTTAAGCAGTACGTTTGTAAACACGATACATGCAGAAGCGATTACTGTCATAAAGTATGACCTACTGTTTTGGTCAAAATGCCGTTTTGTGAATTCGACTTCACGACAACAACAACAAAAACAGCTGGTGGCTATCACCTATATAGTCATTTATGACTGGAGGGGGCTACTATATATATATATATATATATATATATATATATATATATATATATATATATATATATATATATATATATATATATATATATATATATATATATATATATATATATTTTCTTCTTCTTCTTCCATCCTTAGCCATCAACCGGCAAAGCAGTATGTGGCCAGTACGCCTAGTGGCGTCTTAGGGCAACAACAAATTGATCAATCTATCACTGTTTCCACCACGCCTAGTGGCGTCTTTGTGGAACAAAAACAGACCAAACAATCTATCATTGTTTCCGTAATCAGATTGGTTGGCAAGCAGGTGATCAGCCCACTGTGCGAAGTTTTTACGGGATGGGGTAAACACCCCCATGCCCATACCCTCCTTAGTCGCTTTTTACGACATGCGTGGTAGGGTGCAGTGTTACTATTCTTTGCTCCCCTTTCGGGCCCCGGTAACACACGGGTGATATATATATATATATATATACTTTATATACTTTATATACTTTATATATATAACATTTTGTTTCAGTCCTAGGACGCGTAGAATGTTCAGTATATTGCCAAGCAGAACACTGTTCGAATGTAACTTACGTTTGCCTTGAGTGTGAATCTCCTCGTTCAGGACCTACGTGTGAAGGTTTTGTATTACATATCCTTTTTTTTGTCTTGTGTTGTTTGACATAATCGTTAACATACATTCACATTTTCGGCCATTTCTTTACATTTACCATACATATAAAAAACGAATTATAATGTAGGTTCAGTGGGATAATTAGTTTAAGGCATGGTAACAGATATAATGTAAACAGATCATTGTCTACACGCACGTCTATGATCTAATTTTCACACATGCATCTGATTACACATGCATGTATATATGTCAAGTCAGTATTACTATTTGGCTTCGAAACTTGGAGAAGAACAACCAAAACATCACAGACTTTCATAATTGAATACTTGCATAGAAAAGCAGGATTGAAATGGTATGACCAAGTCACTAATGAGGAAAATCACCTGTAGCGATGGACAAATAGATGAGAAACACAAGCTGGTAATGGATTGGACACACATCGAGGAGATGTGTTAATATGAATTACACGGCGTTTGCTTTTTCTGGACTGCCCAGGCTAAGAGAACCAGAGGTTAAACTGAGAAACACAAGGAGAAGAGAACCAGAGGTTATACTGAGAAACACAAGGAGAAGAGAACCAGAGGTTATACTGAGAAACACAAGGAGAAGAGAACCAGAGGTTAAACTGAGAAACACAAGGAGAAGAGAACCAGAGGTTAAACTGAGAAACACAAGGAGAAGAGAACCAGAGGTTATACTGAGAAACACAAGGAGAAGAGAACCAGAGGTTAAACTGAGAAACACAAGGAGAAGAGAACCAGAGGTTAAACTGACAAACACAAGGAGAAGAGAACCAGAGGTTATACTGAGAAACACAAGGAGAAGAGAACCAGAGGTTAAACTGAGAAACACAAGGAGAAGAGAACCAGAGGTTATACTGAGAAACACAAGGAGAAGAGAACCAGAGGTTAAACTGAGAAACACAAGGAGAAGAGAACCAGAGGTTATACTGAGAAACACAAGGAGAAGAGAACCAGAGGTTAAACTGAGAAACACAAGGAGAAGAGAACCAGAGGTTAAACTGAGAAACACAAGGAGAAGAGAACCAGAGGTTAAACTGAGAAACACAAGGAGAAGAGAACCAGAGGTTAAACTGAGAAACACAAGGAGAAGAAAACTGGGGACATAAATGAAAATGATGAGAAGACATGGAAAGACCTTGAGCTGTTGGCACGTGACAGGGGGGCGTGGCTTGTGTTTGTTGATGGTCTGTGCTTCTTGGTAAGTTCAAGGGTATGGAATGATATAGCAACACAATCATTCTTTCATCCAAACAAACATGGGTACATCTATTTACGCATACACATATTCAAAGATATAAGAATGTACATACACAAGCATGCATTACCTAATATTTCATACGTGAAATAGCGGCTTCTGCTTTTGCGCAACATGGGTCCAGAAATTGTCTAGATTAATGGAGTATTTGTGTAAAACAGAGGCTAATACTAAGAGTAATGGCAAACATCGGCCTCCGTAAACATATACAGCAAATACCAGGCGACTTGCAAAGTAATTTCTATTAGGGTATTGTGCTGATGAATCTGAATATGAACGTATGTAGGCTGTCACTTGCACTAAACCTTGAAGTAGTGGTAATGCTAATATATCCTATTGCGTGGCTTTTATGTTGACTTGCTGATTGTGCTCCTGTAAGTGAAGAGGTCATTGAAAACGCTAGTTAGAGCGCTCTGTTCCTCAAGGTTAGGGGTTAGTTTCAGACTCTTCTTCAAGTGCCATGCCTAGTGGAATCATCTCTCTACAACTTCATGTCTCAAGTACAATTTGTCAATTCTACTGTTGACTTCTCTCCATGTCACGATGTCAGACTGTCCAGTATTTGCTCTCTTTGACTTCCCTTATCTCTTTTTCTGTAAATCTTACCTGTTGTTACGATATATTCCAGCTGTACTCTTCTCATAACATGACCCAAAAAAAGTGGATTGCTTCTTTCTAACTTGTGAAATAAGTTTCCTTTGTGCACTGACCTCTTTCAGGACATCCTCATTACTCTTTTTGGCTGTTTATGGTATTTTTAACATTCTTCTGTAAAACTACATCTCTGTGGCCTCTAGTGCCTTCCCTACATGTTTACTAATAGCCCATGACTCACTCCCATATGTCATGATTGGTTATTGTCATTGAGAATCGACATCATTGCACTCCGGGCAAACCCATAGGTGCTCATTCTCCCTCAGTAAATGTCGAAGGGTATGAATGCTAACAGTTCCTGTTGAGCGCTGATTGTACATACGCCGGATGCATCCTCTCATACGTTAATTCCTGCCAGTCCCACGCCTAATGCCAAACTCTAGCAATCTCAGCCGTGATGATTCATCGATTGCAGTGTCATTCTCTAACATGCGATCATTAATTGTCTTCAGTATCTCTCTCTTATCCATATCCAACATACCCACTATAGGTACTCTTGAAGCTAGTCTGTCAGCTCTTTCATTGCCGCGTACCCCTGCATGACCAGGACAGTAGATCCATACCAGTTTCTAAAGATTTGAGGCTGCTATGGAGGTTTTCCATTCATGCCGTAGCCATCCATTTTGGATCTTCCGAAGCATGGACCGAGAGTCTGACACAATAGCTGCTCTTGTCAATGAAGTTTCAGACAACCACCTTAAAGCAGCAGTTTTTAGCCTCTACCTCCATTCTCATGCTGGAGGTTGTTGTCATGTAGGCCACGCTATGTTCAGCGACAATCATGCCCTTAATTCTAGCCGAGAAGCCCCATCCTGATTTCCCACTACGGGCTACAGACCCATCAGTGTACACATAATAATAATAATAATAAATTCTGTAAGCACCAAACACGGCGCATAAGGCAGAAACCAGTGCTCTCCAGGTTGTTTGTTGTGACGCCACTCCTCTTAGCTCTTGCACATTATTTAGGCCCAACGCTCTTCCTTCTCTTATTATTGTACTCAGTGTACACAACGGCAGCATTAGTCCGAACATTTTCATTTATCAGTTGATCAATTTCCAGTTCTGCTTTTCCATTGCCCCAAGCTCTGCATTCTCTGCCAAGGCTGATGATGACCTGTTGGTAGGTCGCCAAGTTCTCACTAGACCTACGCCACTCCTCTCCCTTGAACATGTTTTCAACTGTGGTCACCTGTCGAATAGTTGACTCAGCCTGCGCCATCCATGACATCCCCCTCTTTATTCGTACTCCCTTGATGTCAGCTATGTTCATGTGTAGGGGATGACTTTTATCTGTGGTTACTCGCATATAGGCTTTTACCTCAGCCATCACATATCTGGATTTAATAGACAGCAAGCCAAGCATCGTCACAATGGGGGGGGGGGTTCCAGCACATTGCGATACTGACAGCGTAGTAGCCCAGGCCTATACGCTATCCCTAGACCAGATGATGATTTGAATGCAGTAGTCGTCTGCTTGAGGTGCGCAGCAGCCATTGTTTTCAGGGCTGCTAGGGCTACTTTGTATTTTCTAGTATGATGTGATATAAAGAAAACAGTAACTTGTATGATGTGATCAACATGGTACTTGTATGATGTGATCAACATGGTATTTGTATGATGTGATCAACATGGTACTTGTATGATGTGATCAACATGGTACTTGTATGATAGTCCTCAATCCAAAGTAACTCCAAGATATTTGAGCTTGTTGTGTCTTTCAATTGACTGCCCATTGAGAGTAATGTCTGGGAGATCTGCTTTCAATATGGAGTTGTTCAGCGAGCACCATAGCGCACATGCTTTGTTAGGATTGATTTTGGAATAGGTTTCCTCACACCATTCAGAAACCGCCTGTAGACTCTCATGTATGCTTCTGACCATTTCTTGTCTGTCTGAGCCAGTCCGGTAAATGAGTATGTCATCGGCAAAAGTTAATGTTGGTCCCAGACCTGTTGGTTGAATTGCAGCTACTTTTGCTGTATAGATGTTAAAAAGCACAGGTGACAATGGAGAACCTTGGGGTAGTCCCGGGCAGGTGTGCATTGGTTGTGATGTCCATGTTGTCAAACGAAATGCAACTGATCTCTCAGTTAAGGCAGCTGCTATGCACGTTGTTAGCCAAGGATTTACACCACATGCCATTACACAGTCGGTTAACTTTGCAAAGTCCACACTGTTGTACTCATCCTCTAGGTCGTTTGCCACAGCTACCGTTTCTTGCTTACCCTGGAAACCCTCATATACATCGTACGCAAATGTACCAGCTTTACCCCATGTTACTTTCATTGGTCTATAACTGCCCATGGTATCAGGGAGGATGTGTGTAGGATTGGTTCTAGTGCCCTGTATATAGAGAGTTACGACAACTAAGGTTCGACCGAAAATGGCGGCCAAACCCGTATCGCTGGAAAAAGGACCTTAGATACAAATATGTGCTACTGTATTTGTAGCTAATTTTGAAAGTCGCGATTGGGTCCTTTTTCCAGCGATACGGGTTTGGCCGCCATTTTCGGTCGAACCTTAGTTGTCGTAACTCTCTATATACAGGGCACTAATTGGTTCTATATAACATTGAAGAACTCTCTTTCTTACTTTCAACGACAAAGAGTTGTATCATAAAATACTCTTCATTTTATAGAATGTTGTTATATTCCTGAACTATTCTGCTCTTCACTTCTGAGATGCATCTTCCATCCATTGTTATTAATGTGCCCATGTATTTGAATTTAGTGACTTGTTTAAAAACTGTTCCATGTACTTTGATAGTGCATTCTGGGGAAGCCCTTTTTTAGACGACTATTACTTTTGCTATTAAGGCTGAGGCCTTCGTTATCACTTTCTGTCACTATTGTTTCAACCATTTCTTGCAGCTCCTTATCATTTTTTTGCAGTAAGACTGTATCATCAGTGTATCTCAAGTTGTCTAAATTATGTTCTTACTTACTTAGTCGTTCCCCTTCTACCGTGAGGTGTATTTTCAGGAAGACAGAGCCTGAGTTTCTTCTTCTCCTTGGTTCACATTCTAGTCCTCGTCCCTGAATTGTTTAATGTTGTCCTCCCAGGAACGGTGTTCCAAAGTTGGAAATGTCTTTGTTTGCTTGCGTTATAGATCTGCAGATTATGAAAACCAAATAAATCTGTTCTACTTTCCGCTGGGTAAATATTTAAATCCGAAATCTTATACAATCATTATGTTAGACTAAACCCGGTCCTGACTTTAAGAAGCTTAACACATTGTAAACGAGAAAAAAGTTTTTTTTTCAGCAAGGACACAAAGAACCACCAGGTTTTTAGAAAACTTCTGCGGCAAATTATACTACTCGTCAAAAGTTAAGGGCCACTTAGAAAAACCTTGGTTGAAACCATAAATGAAATCTGATATAAACGTAATTGTTATCAGTCAAAACGGCATTTATTGAATACCAAAGTGACATGTCACGTAAAGAAATGGAAACACACATTCAAACGCAATGAAGCTGTGAAGTGTGTCACCCACCTTTTCAAAAGTCACACAGTAGATATTGGACAAATAGACATTTCAAAATCGGGTATGACCACCGTTTGCAGCACGGCATTCAAGACAGCGTAGACGCATTGAGTCCTCAAGGGTCCGAAGAGTATCCTGAGGAACAGGAGCCATCCTGAAGCAGCAGGCAGTGGGAATGCAACATCCATTGGCAGGGGGTGATTTTTCACAATCTTCGACCAAGGACATCCCAGAGGTGCTTTTCACGGAGAAAGGTCATTCATATTGGCCACGCCATCCTGATGATCTATGATGTTGCTGAATAAACTCATTCACCACAACGAGCTCGATGTCGATGCGTTATCATCTTGAGAGGAAAAGTTGATAATGGTATTATTAACTACAGGACTGTTGAGAAAAGACAGTTCAATGTTTTCCCTGGACGCACAAAGATACTTCCGATTGCTTCAGTTGATTAAAGTTGCCTGTGGTAAATTATTTAATACTACATCAACGCCACACCAGGCACCACTGACACTTACGTAGGGCCATGTTTAGGACAAAACCTGGTCTATTCTATTTAGGTAAACCAGAGCTATTTATAAAAATTGGTTATGCTGTCATATAAACGTCAATTGGTGTACTGCGGTACAGTCATCCAACGTGACATTTTCATGTATCGAACGAAGAGTACCAAATAATGGTTTATTCACGTTACACACAGACGGCACGACATGACGAAAGAACAGCATAAAGTACATGATATTTTTTAAAGGTATTCACCCCACACTCCACAGCGCTTAAGTACAGCGCCTAATGGCGCAAAAAAACCTCATATAAATGCACGTACACACACACTCCTAAAACTGAACTAAGTGTCACCCTTTTGTAAATATGGCCTCAAAATAAACTTATAGATATTGCACTTCTCATTGAAAACACAAATAAAGGACTATTTCTCCAAAATTGCTGCGGCAGTGAAAATAATCCACGTAAGCTATTGCAAAGGCCTAATCATAAATAGCACTTCCTCTAGAAGATGCAATCACCTTTCCCTCAAAGAAAGACTGCGCACACAGCAGTCTGCAGTAATGGAAAAATCCGTAATATCTATCGCACAAAGTCATGTCTTCCTCTCAGACTCTATATTTGGCCTAATCTTCCTTCACAAAAAATGTCTATGGCCTATAAAGTAATCTCTCTACCTCTCGGACACTTCATAGCGCCTACATAGACTATGGTACACTTCTCACAGAACGTGCCCAATAACCAACTCAAATCTCATAAGCATGCATTACTGCAGTCAGAAATATTAATTACAGCTCCAATAATGTCAACACATGGAAGAATACATTGCAGGAAGAAATATTCAGAAGTGTGTCAGGGTTCAAAAGTCTGTTGAGACAATCTTGACAAACACTCTACCATTGCTCAATCGGAGAAAGGTCGGGAACACACTTTGAAAAAAAAAAAAAACACCAGGGTTGACTTCACTCTGTCAACACCAAAACCACTGCCATCCTGAAACAGTCAGGGACTGCATTTCACCATCAGTCCCTTCACGGTTAAGCAATCTTTCGACGTAGAACTCATTCTACAATACACAGCGAGCTCGATGACCTCTATCATCGAGCGTTTTACTCGGACCAACCCGTATACAAAGAATCATCTCCCTTTTTGACCTTAACAATGGCATTACCACCTGTGGCTTCCAGAGCAGGCTGAACAATTGGTCTCAAGATTTCGTTCTGGTATCTTGGGCCGGTCAAGTTGCCTTGGATGATGTAGAGTGGGGTCTTGCCGTGTCTGTAGAAGCCTCCCCAGAACCCCTACCATAACGATCCACCTCTCGAATTGTGTCATCAGTAAATCGCTCTCCTGGTCGTCTCCAAACTCGAATCCTGCCATCATTGAATGACACAGTGAAGCGAGATTCATCAGTGAAGAGAACTTGACTCCATTGTTGCCTTGTCCATCGGATGTGCTCGCGACACCAAGCAACACGGGCTCTGCGATGAGCAGGAGTAAGAGGGATTCTGACTGCAAGACGTCGAGCAGCCAGTCCAAATTCATGTAAACGTCTGCGAATAGTGCTTTGACTGACATTAACGTTTACAGTTTGTCTCAGCTGACATCTTAGAGTGGAACAAGTCACTGTTCGATGGCGCAGGGCTGACAACAAGAGGTACCGGTCATCATGTCTGTTGGTGCATCTAGGGCGACCTGGCCGGTGGCGATCCTCCACACTTCCTGTGGCCTGAAATCTCTCCAAAATTCTTTGGATAGTAGAGTGTGACACTGCACGCCGTCTAGCAACCTCACGGACTGATAAACCACTTTCAACCCACGCGATAGCCCTCATTCTTTGTAAGGTGTCAAGACTTCTTCTCGGTGGCATGGTTTTTGCAAGTGATGAAACTACCCTAAGTCTGCTGATTGTAAAACAAATTAAGAGTGAACTCTGTTCACGAAAAGTCGCCATTGCACGTGGAATGTCAATCAGCACGATTACTTCACCTGTTTGGTTCTATGGAAGTTTAAAAAAAAACATTAAAAATGTGAATTTATGGTCAGCAAACCAAATTGCACGTGATCACCATGGTTGTCGGTGAGTTGTTTTTATGCTTAAAGTGCATAGAGGACTGTCAGAGGAAGATATTGCACCCATTTTTACTAAAAACTTCCTTCATTTAATCATTCTATGCGCTTATATAAAAGTGTATTGAAAATAATAGGGTGGCCCTTGACTTTTGACGAGAAGTATATTTAACATAGTTTGCATGGTGTAATAGCAAAACACAGAGCTATAGAAAGGAACTTGACAAGAGTCAGTCTATTGTCGGAATAACAGGACATATTTGCAGGCAATGACCAACCCAAAAACCAGATCAGTTAGAACTCACATGAGAAGGCAAGCACAATCTCCATTGACAGAGAAGATGAGCCGAAATAAATGACAATGTACTGAGCCATTTATGCAGTCTTATGTGTGATATGAAAAGAAGTGATGATAAAGATGATGACTCATTACAGATTGGAATTGAACTCAATTATTTGCACTGATGAGCGGAGATGTAACTAGGGTTAATGGCGCCCAGGACAAATAAAAGATGGAGCCCCCGTGAAAATTGTTCTGCATATATAAATATATATGTGAAGTTGAATAAATTAGATTGTCATAAATAAGAAGTTGAATTTTTGGATTTTTTAACCATAAAATGTCGCCCCCGAAATTCGGAGCCCAGTTACGCCACTGTTGGTAAGACATTTGCCAGTGGAGACAGAAAGCCCCTTTTTAAACTGATACGGCATTATGGAATCCCCCCTGAAGATTATTAACTTAATAATGTAAATAGTTTTGGGATGTACGTGAGATATCCCCATTGTGACAATGAGATACCGTACATGCTTGTGTTGGTGTAGATTAGATCCAGATGTGTGATGGTGTAGGCAAAGAAGTTAGATGCAGATAACCACCGACAAAAGACACCCCTACATGGGAACATAGCTGACATCAAAGGAGCAAGAATAAAAAGAGTAATAACACTGGCAGAGGCTACGATTGGGCAGGTGACCACGGTTGAAAATGTATCCAAAGGAGTAAGTCTGGCGAGAACTGGATAAGCTACCAGCAGATTATAATTAGCCGTGGCAGGAAGTGCAGAGCTTGGGCAATGGGAAAGCATAGCTGAAAATTAATCAGCAGATTAATCTCAGCCGATCATGTCGGGGATGACGATGTTATTATGTTCACTGAAAGGTCTGTACTCTGTGGGGAGAAATCAGGATGAGGTTTCTCTGCAAGAATAAAGGGTAGGGTCGTTGTTGAACAATGTGGAACCTATATGACAATAACCTCCAGCATGAGAATGGAGGTAGAGGCAGTTGCTGCTGCTCTGAGATGGCTGTCTGAAACTCGATCAACCAGAGCAGCTATCGTGTCAGACTCTCAGTCCATCCTTCGAAGGTCCAGAATGGATGGCTACGGCAGGAATGGAAAACATCCATTGAAACCTCGAGTCTTCAGAAACTGGTGTGGATCTACTGGCCTAGTCATGCAGTGAAACGTGGCAATGAGAGAGCTGACAACTAGCCTCGAGAGCACCCATATTGGGGACACTGGATATGGAAAAGGGAGAGATACTAAGATAATTAATTGTCGCCCGTTAGAGACTGATACTGCAATCGATGAATTAACAAAGCTAAGACTGTTGAATCTGGCATCAAACGTAAGGTTAACACAAATGAACGTATGCCACCATTGCTTTTCATACTGGCTATAGATTTAGTTATGTCAACAATAGCAGATAACAAAAGTGGAATTCAGTGAACTCTCCCTAAAGAGTTTGGCGATCTAGATTTTGCCGATAACTTGGCTCTTCTGTCTCATAACTGTAAGTGATGCAAGACAAAATGACAGTACTAGATGTGAGGTCACAGAAAGTGGATCTTAAAAAAACACAGGGAGCAGGTCAAACAGAATAAATGCAGGTGAGAATACTACGATGCCACTTGAAGCAACACCTCGGCCAGCTGTATAATCACACATATAGTTTGGCATATAGTTTGGCATATAGTTTGGCAGCAAATGAGATAAAGAAGGAAGAGCAGACAGTGGTATTAAAATAAGAATACAAAAGGCCATGGAAGCTAGCACTGCATCGGGGAAATATTTGGTAATTAAAAGAAATCAAGTCCAAAACAAAACTAGAATTTTCAACTCAAAAGTCAAGCGATTCATGTTTGCTTCAATCTGAAACAAAAACCATGGTTATATCACGAGAGAGAAGAAGGCATCAGATTAAGCTGGGAGAATAGGTCTTAGAGCAGGTCAACCACTTTAAATACCTCGTAGCTGCTGTCATAGACTAGAAGGGAGGCATCAAATAAGATTTGGCTACCCGAAGAGCAGCAGTTTGGAGACTTTTTCAAGCCATAAATCGAGGATTCGTCAGCAAAAGGGAAGTTGGCAAGAAAACAAAGATGGCTGTATACCACTTCACCTTTGTCCCAGTCTTGACGTACGGATGCCAGTCGTGGGCAATGAATACAACACACAGAAGTCAGATCGAAACCTCAGAAATGAGATATCTGAGAAAGGTGGTTGAAGTAACAAGAGACATGATCCGCAACCATACGTTACGTCAAGGCCTAAAAACCTAACCCCTGCAGACCCAAGTAGTACAGTTTCTACTAAGATGGTTTGGCCATGTCTGCAGTGTATTAGGGAATGGAGTTTAAGGGAGGAGTTGATAAGGAAGGAACAGTAAGATAAGAACGTTCGCGAAATACTTAAGGAAGGGTAGTGGTTGCAAGGTTAAGTTACAAACACAACGGCGTGATCGTCGCCGTGAACTCGCCAGGGCTCAATACAAATTTGGTGATTAGGGATAAAACGAGGTAAGTGATTGGGCTTAGGTCAGGTGGCAAGACCAATCAGAAGATAGAGATACTTAGCGGTCAACAGGAGATAGAAAAACAGGTTTGCACGGATAGTTGGTGAATAGCAGGAAAAGGAGAAGTTGGGACTAGAGAAGAAGATAGAGACTGTGGAGAAGGGAGGAACTTAAGTTTTCAGGAAGAAGATTGGCGCTAACGAGGTTTCGTGAATGCAGAAGGTGATAGCTGCAAGTCAATTCTTTAGATCGAGCAGAAATTCAGAGAATTACTACGAGTATTCAACTGAACGTGAGTAGGAGTTGAATTCGAGAACTTTTAGACTAGTGTAGAAGATAGCGTCCTAACCAGAAGATGACGAACCACGAATCTCTTAACTTTATAGTTTGAGTGCATATAGTCCCCCATTCCATCAGAGTTTTACTTTGTACTCTAAAGTCCGTTGAGTGTGTATGGGTCACAGGCAGTAGCCAAAAAATTTGTTGATGTCATTTATTCATGAAGAGACTTGTAAGATTTTCCAGTTAAAGCAGGGTGCTACATCTATCACCCACTGTTGTGATCAGCTGGCAAGCGACCCAAATAAACATTTTATAGTTGTCGTAAAATCTGAGTTGTGTGTTAGTGCCTAACAGCTTTCGTGTTGACGTCGTTTTACATGAAAAGAAAAATGATCGCTTGTCTTGATATAATGAGTCAAAGCAAAATCACCACCATTTACCAGTAGCCTTTGCCCGAGAACCTGGAGTTGGGCAAGTACATCTCACGATCACGTGCTTGCTACCACGCCTTTCGACGCCGACATCTCGAGCGGTAGCTTGTTACACGAAGTGGACTAAATTGGGTAAATTGTAGTAAAGATCCATCCAGTGTTTGTCAGTGCCATCTTATCAACCCCAAGAGTATCAACAGCCTGGCACCCCTTCCCTGCCACACATGGTAATAGCAGAATGGAAGAAGATCGGCTGCCACGGCAAGTAGGGGAGGCTAAGAGCAAGGGATCCAGACTTCCAGGACGACCCAGAATCCGCTGGGAGGAGGACAACATTAGTCAATCTCTGAAGTACCGAGGAATAGAATGGGACCAGGCCAGGAGAACGACAGCTGATATGATATTATAGCGCTCTGTCTTCCATACCTCTACACCTCACGGTAGAAGAGAAACAGCTAAGTAAGTAAGTATACATGGGTGCTTGCATATAAGAGAAGGATTAAAATTTTACGACAAAGTCAGTAATGTGGACCTCACGGCAAGAACTCGACAAATGCCTGTGGAACAAGAGATGAGAAGAACACATTGGCGATGGATTGGACAAAACATGATGAAACCTTCTGATAGCATTACAAGTCTACAAGTTTAAAGAAACTCCAGGGTAAAAGTAAGGCGAGATTTAAAAAAAAAAACATATAGAGAAATAAACACGGAAAAACCTGGAGATCATGGCACGCGACAGGAGAATTAGGCATTCGATTACTGAAGGTCTTGTGGGAAGATAATGGTAATGAATGAAAGCTTCAATGCGTGGTGATCTCTTAAGAAAATTTCCACGGAGTCTTTATAGTTTGAGTGCATATAGTCCCCAATGCCATTATTTCTAAAACCTTTCAGTATGGCTGATCCCATGACATAAGTTGTCATTACTCACGGAACCCCTACCTCTAAAAATACTTTTGTCAAAAGCTAAAAGGATCCTTATACCTAGAGTGTGTATACTTTATGGTAAGGGGTGCGTGGCTATGGTAGAGGTAAATGAATAGAACGATGACTCTTGCACTAATGAGCATACACACAACAGGTACTTATATATCGAAGAAGGACACAAGATCCAATAACCTCGACGACGTTTGTTTATTTCTACAAAAATCACAAAACTATAACGCCGTTGCGTACCTGGTAAAACTTTATTAGTATCAAGCCTCAACGTGGAGTATAGATCTCGGGGAAAAAAAAAAACAGTCGCGAGAAATCAGCCTTACACTCAAAACTGAATACTGCCATTGATCTTAAATACAACATGGCTTATAAATGCTGAATACCATGCTCCTCTAAAAAAATAGAACTATGGTCTGCACAACTGGACTCGGATCCAGCCCCGCGTAGAATGATCCCAGTCACGACCTTCTTTGTTGCTCTTCGTTGGAGGCGGCCAATCCATTCAGGATCTCCTGATCATGTTCCCCGTTCATCTGACCTAAGACATGCTCACGAGTCAAAACAAGGTCTAAGTACACACTCATTAGTTTAATCAACACGTGTCAGTAAGATAAATGGTTAGACTTCGCTTCCTGGGAAGTATGGGTGCGTCACAATACCTTGTGACATAAGTCATTTGCGTATTGGTGTTAGCGACAGTGGAGATCGAGGATAGTAGAAGAAATTGTATTAAGTGCAACACACATTGAGTAAAGCTGTTAAAATCATTACAAGAGTTGTCTTTCTTGAACTATATTAATTTACTAGTGTAAAAGCCCGTCATAAGACGGGAATTAAATTTAAAAGCACCAATACCTAACGGCAATTTTACTTATTCAAAAGTATTTTAAAAAACCCAAATATTTTTTTTTTATCTGATGTTAAAAGTCTGAACATGACAGAAAAGCGACTTGATTTTCTGTTGTTTTAATCTAGAACAACTTAAATCATGGATCTCTGCATCTTCCTGTCTCCAGTTCATGTACTGTTTATCAGTTGTGTTGTTGACTTCTTTACATACAGTATAATCAAACTGTTCATGAGCTGAGATTTTATATATATGGAGGATGGTAATCATCAGCCTTCGCACAGGTCACAACAGATTGGGATACCACCTATTCTATAAGTTAAAGATAGGAACCACCTGTGAGAGTAACCGATTAAATGGCTGCTTAACATCTACTTCAAAGGTGGCCAGCATATGAGCAACAGAGTAAGAACATTTGACCATCACCAGTACCATTCCTGGAAAAACTCTAAGGAGATAACAATCACCTCAAGATGACTACTGATTTCTTTGGACATATTTAAGTCATTGTCTGAAAGGGAACGAAGAAAAAGAACTACATTAAGGGACATTTTATGTCATCAATTTTCCTCCTCTTGTCGGCACATGTTGCGTCTATATGTCCCCGCCTTTTCACAATAGCCTTACATGCCAATTAACCAAATAAGCACCAGGAAGTTGGGAACGCACGGAAGTAAATCCAGTATTGATAATGGCCGGACAAACAAAAAATCCCTCATTTTTTTTCAAGTCTTTTTCTTATTCACAGAGTATCAACTCCTTACAAATCCTTGTGGACTCCTGGCAGGGAATCGTTGCTTTTATTTATGCTTGCACCTTTTGGTCTTCCTTTTTTCTTACCCTCAGGAACTGATGGCCTGTAGTTAGGTATTCTGTTGTTTTGCAAGAATAATCTTTGCTACACTGCTTTTCATATAACGTAGCAAACATATTTATGCTAGAGTCTTCTCTTATTTGTCGATTACATGAATTCTTTACAACTGATGGTCATGAAGGCTAAGACATTTGTTCTCGAATGTATTCAGCTTGTTCTCCAATGATTTTGTTATTTTCCAACTCTCACAGCCGTATGTTAAGAGATAACATTTGAATTAAACAGACGAAGCTTGGTATGTATATTCCAATGAAATTTCCAAAATGTTAGATAATCTATTGAAGGCGCTAGCTGCCAAAGCAATTCTAGTATGGATTTCTCTTGTTGTGTCACCATCCTGAGTCATTTTACTGCCTAAATAATTGAAACTTTCAACTTTCTGTAGTTTTTCCCCGTTCAAGATGATATCAAAGGTCTCGTTAGAAAAGTTCATAGCTTAGTTTTAGAGGCATTTATTTGGAGACCTATTTTAACCGAGAGATGACACAAATTATTTATTGCTTCTTGGGATTGTCTTGGTGTTGAACTTAAGAATGCTACATCATCTGCGAAATCCAGGTCCCCCAGGAATTTTCCATTTGTCCATTTTATACCCAAATGGTATATATATATATATGTTCTTAAAGGTCTCCAAAGAGGCAAAGAAAGCATATCGCAAAGGCAAATGATGATGATGTGAGCATATATATATATATATATATATATATATATATATATATATATATATATATATATATATATATATATATATATATATCTTTTTTGATCCTTAGTCGCCGACCGTCAAAGCAGTCAGTGGCCATTACGCCTCGTGGCATCTTGTAGGGCAACAACAAATTGATTCCACTTTGCTCGGTCGACGGCCATCCTTCGTACAGTGCCCCAACTCTGGTTCATTCTTTGCATCTCAGCCTTCACAGTCCTCCGCCAAGTTGTTTTTGCCTCTCTTTCGTTTTTCTTCATGGGTCCATAGCATAGCTGTTCTTGTGATGGCATCGGGGTCTCTTCTGAGGACGTGGCCAACCCAGCTCCAGCGTCTGCCAGCTATGATGATGTGCATGTCCTCTTGCTTGCTCCGAGTAAGCAGATCTTGGTTGGTGATGGTATTCGGCCAAGAGATTCGGAGAATTTTTCTTAGGCATGTTGTGTGAAAAGAGGACAATTTCGACATTTCCTTCTCTGTAACTCTCCAGCTCTCCGCGCCACAGAGAAGCAAAGAAAGCACACAGCTCTGATATAATCCTAATTTTGTGCTTGTGCTGTACTGAGAGGACTTCCAGATGTTGTTTAGACTAAAAAAGGCTGTTCTTGCTTTGTTCATTCTGTTGTTGATGTCTGCTTGCTCCGCCGTCTGGTGTTACTATGTATCTTAGGTATGTGAAGGCATCTGTCTGTTCCAGTTGCTGATTCCTTACTGATATGGGCTCAGGGTTGCTCACAGTGAGCGTCATGACCTCTGTCTTCTTTAGGTTGATGTTCAAACCCACCTGCTGGCTATACTTATTAAGTCTATCCGTAGCAATATATATATATATATATATATATATATATATATATATATATATATATATATATATATATATATATATATATATATATATATATATATATATATATATATATATATATATACCGATTGACTTCTGGAAAGACAGATGACACTGGGAAAGACTAGAAACCGGCTGACCGGGTTAGCACCCCGTAAGCTGTATTTAATTGCTACAGGACCCAAAAACGAAAGATGCCCCCAGGATTCACCGAAAAGGGGGGGGGGGAGGATGATGAATCCACAATCGCCTCAATGGAATCGACCAGACCCGTTACACGGACTTCGAGCTCTGAACAACGGCTGGAATTTCCATGTGCCTGTGGTAGGGAATTCTCTACTCAGAGAGGAATGAAAATCCACAGAACGAAAAAGGGGTGTGGGAGGTCATCAGGGGGAGATCAACAGCGCTCTGTCTCGACGGATAAGACGTTAGAAGAACGCAGCCAGGAGTCAATCCACAGTGCTGAGTACATTCAAGCTGATCTGCCAGATGATGATCACACACACTTCTTGGACGGGAAGAGAGATGCAATAAAGTTTCCACCTGCCAGTGCAAAAGGGCTTTGGGAACAGCTGGACGAAGCCTTGGCAAAAGAGTTGGATAACAACCTGAAGCAGCTAACTTTGAAGAAGAAGCTGGAAATCTTCGGCGACATAGTATGTCTGCACTGTTGCAAAGTGTTCGGAGTGAGGGAGGCAAGGGAAAGTAACCAACCACGGAAAAGTAGAAGACAAATTAAAATAGATGAAATCAGGAAACAGAAGAAGCATGCCCGAAAACTGTTCAAGAACGCAGTTGCCACAGAGAAGGAAGGGTTACGGCAAGTTTGGGAGCACCTGAAAGGCCAACATAATGCCCTTTGTAGAGCGGAAAGGTTGTGCAGGAAGAGAAGGAAAACTCGAAGGGATAGGGAAAGATTCTTTAGGGAGCCCTTCAAGTTTGCCAAAGAACTGTTTGAACAGCCACGGTCGGGTACGCTAAACATCAGGAAAGAAGACCTGGAAGAACACCTTAGAATGACATATTAAGATGGTCGCAAAGATGAGCCGCTCAGCAGCATGGCAGGCCCTAAATGGCCTGGTAAGCCAGGAGCTGAATTTAACACTAAGCCCCCAACAGTGCAAGAGGTAGAAAGCATTGTCCAGAAAGCTCGGTGCAAGTCAGGTCTAGGTCCTAATGGTGTTCCATATGTGGTGTATAAAAGATGCCCTGAGGTTCTCAAACGACTGCTCCGTTTACTGAAGAATGCGTGGAAAACCCAACTCGTAAGCAAGGAATGGAGAAAAGCAAACGGAGTCTACATTCCGAAGGAACAAAATTCCACATACATCAGTCAGTTCAGGCCAATCTCACTACTCAATGTGGAAGGGAAGATATTCTTCTCAGTAATGGCGAAAAGACTCACTACATACATCCTGGCAAATGGATACATTGACACTACCATTCAGAAAGGAGGTATCCCAGGTACACCAGGATGTCTAGAGCATGCCGCAATGATCTGGGAAGCAATCCAAAAGGCAAAGTCTGACAGAACAAACCTCCATGTAATCTGGTTGAATCTAGCGAATGCTTATGGATTCGTTCCACACCAGATGTTGTGGCAGGCCCTAGAAATGTATCATGTTCCACAAGAGATTGCAGCAATGCTGAAGCTGTATTTCGCAGGGTTTTCTGTCAGATTTTCAACCAGAGAGTACACAACGAAGTGGATTAGCCTTAAAGTTGGAATTGCGATGGGATGTACCATCTCTCCAATACTATTCGTCATGGCTATGCAGGTAATCCTCAATGCGGCTGAAGGAATGGCTATAGGCCCAAAGCTCGGTGGAATGTGTCACATGCCACCGCTCAAAGCATTCATGGATGACACAACAATTCTGACATCAGATGAACATCAGGCCCGGAGGATGTTAGTACGCCTGGATGAACAAGTCAGCTAGTTGTGGTGAAGTACATTGATACAGCGATAAAATCATAAATTATATATATTAAAGTCAAAATAATAGCAGTAGAAATAAAATTAGTAAAGTTGTAACGCGTCTTCTTCCCCGCGCCAGAAAACGCATTGATTTAAGCAGGACAGAACATAGTCTAAATTCTTATCGCCGCGTTGGTAGTATTGGCCTTTGTAACCCGCCCGTCAAGGGTTAAAGATAAAAATTTGAAAAATCTACTAGCGTAGTGGTTCCAGGAAAGATAGAAAGAACACAACACACGAACGCATAAGATTGAGAGAGCGGACACATGCTGCCGGCTTGTCAAGTGTTAGAAGCTTGAATTTGCTACTCAGGCCAACAGTGCGAGACGATGCCGTTAGCCTGTGTCGAAACGTTGTCGCAAGTTTGAAAATTTAAAAATACCCCGCTAGTCCAATACATTTCTAACCACAGACACTGTGGAAAAAAATATATATACACGCACGCATAATTACTAAGGGAGCCGCGGTAGCATAGTGGTTAGCAGCCCCAAATGGGTACCAGAGCAACTCTGGGAAGGTTAAGGCGGCCGGCGTGATGCCGACCACATCACCCCTAGTGTGCCGACGGTCAAAATAATATGGGCCTAACACCATATTCCCAATATGCCTCAATGAGCGTGTAAACTGGTTTTTATAACTTTATCGGGAAAAAGGAAGATCTGAGGCGATTTTTATAACATTCAAGTAGTTGAAACATAGAAAACAACGAACACCAAAATGGAAAATATATTGAATTCTTTATTAATAGGTTTAGGATCATAAAAGTTAGCTAGTCTAAGAGCTGGTCTTGTCCTGATGGGTAATATGCTTTCGAACAAAAAATCCGACAGATAGAAATAAAGTTATAGACAAAAGACTGTATTTGTTCATACAGACAGACCAACACATGCTCGTTTGGACTTGCACTAACGGTGACATTTTTTGACGCGTCCTTGGAAAAGGCAAGAAAGGGTACATGTAGAAATGGGCAGACAAGGAGAGGAAAAAATTATGGGATTGCTCAAACTGAATATTTTTTGGTAGGTAAGGCCAAAACCAAGTGTATTTTTGGTGAATGCCAAGTTCGGACGGACAGACCGACAGAAGTACACTAACATTGGACCGAAATTGGACCTTAGATTAAAAAATTTGAATGGAAAATCTTAGTAGTAGATCCTATTGGTCAAAATTTTTCATAATATTAAGTACATTCAAAGGCTTGACGCCATTTGTAGAAGATAGTCCCGAGAGCAGGACGTTGTGTATTTCTGGAAAAAGTGATTAGCCTTATTAAAGCAAATATATATTAAAGTAATAGGCATCACAGTTCAGCCAGCAGTATATCTCGAATCTGCTATTCAACGTACCTGATTTTTTAAAATTGAATTTCTGGTAAGACCGACATTATTCATATATCTTTTGTTTAAAAATGTGAGTGAGAGATGCTGCCATCACGACTGTAAGTAATCAGGTCCCAAGCTGAGTTGTGCAGGGCCTGAAGAAGAATTAGGCTATAACACATTGCCAGTTTTGTAAATGCACATGTTTTGTGAAATAAAATGTTTTCTTAGGTGACCAGAGGGACACAGCTCACCTATCCCATTGTATGGTAGAAAAGAAAGATTAATAATATTATTGCAGATGCAGTGCCGCCTTTGTAGGAGAGACATGTGAACAACACTGGTACACTGTGGAATGGATGTGCTGGATTCTTCTTCTTCTTCCGTCCTTAGCCACCGACCATCAAAGCAGTCAGTGGCCATTACGCCTAGTGGCGTCTTAGGGCAACAGCAGATAGGTTTTCTTTGCCATTGTTTCCCATCACGCCTATTGGCGTCTTTAGGGCAACGGCAAATCAATCCATTTGCTGTTGTTTCCGTAATCGAAGTGACTGGCAAACGGGTGATGAGCCCGTTGGTATGTGCTGGATTGGTCCATTGGATATGACCCAGCTCTTTATTTCTTATGTATACTCTTTTGTATATAAAACACAGTCTAAGTAAGATATCAACCAGGAAACATTGTTTCATTATTACAGAGTTTTATTTGACACTAGTCCGGGGCCAGAGTTCTATGTGAAAGCCGTTGAGAAGTTTTGGAGTCCAGTAGTGATAGGGGTCGCCAGTATCCCCCCTATTACTTTTGGAGCAGTGGTCATTTGGCAGAAAGAATTCAGACAGTTCCAGTGGGCCAGATAAGTGAAATATCTGGTACCCTGGCAGTAAATCAGCTATAAGAGCAGCATACCCCTGTACCCAAGAAATAAAATAATTCCCTAGTGAAATTAACAGTGACATTGTAGTGTAAAGAGACTGGGAGTGATTAAAGAATCCCAAACAGCCATCCAGTGTTAGAAACCAGTAATAGACAGATTTTAGTAACACTATTAGTATAATTTAACAGTATTTGTTTGGACACTTGTCCCTGTGGGTCTAAAATTTACATTTTGTATATATATATCTTGAATTCTTTTCATTTTAAAGTCCTGACCAGAAGAATACTAGGTTCAGGACCAATAAATCATACAGAAAATTATTAATTGTACAAATTTATCCCAGGTGTGATTTCCTTTAATCATAGACCTTAATACTTGTTTGTGTAGAGGTATATTATTGTTAAAGTACCATCACACCACACTTGCATATCCCTAGACATCAGCCGTAGCTATCATTCATACTAGTCAAGAATACGTCTGCTTGAGGCCATAAGGTGGTAGCAGAAAGGTACCCTGATAACTCAACCCTAAATTTGTTAGAATCAGGGACCTTCACAGCTGGCCTCATTCAGTACAATAAGGAAACATAACAACATTTCATAACATCAAAATCCACCACACTGGTGCAGAATGAGCTTCAAACCCAAGAAGTCGAGAAGCCTATCAGTCAGGAAAGGGAAGATAGCAGAGGTCATATTCACGGTTTCTAGCCAAAGAATCCCTACTGTCATTGAGGAACCTGTTAAAAGTCTTGGCAGGGTGTACGATGCCTCTTTAAAAGACTCGAAGGCAGTGCAACAGACAGTAGAAATGGCAGACAGAGGACTACAGATCATAGACCAAAGCAGACTCCTGGGAAAGTTCAAACTGTGGTGCCTCCAGTTCATGTTGATACCGAAGTTACTGTGGCCACTGCTTATATATGAAATAAGCACAAGTACAGTGGAAGCTATAGAGCAGAAGGTCATCAAGTTCATGAGAAAATGGCTAGGGGTACCACCAGGTCTGTCAGATGTAGCACTGTACTGCAAAAAATCAAAACTTCTGCTTCCCTTCAAGTCAGTTATTGAAGAGTACAAAGTTGGAAAAGCAAGACTTGCAATGATGCTACGCGAGTCAGCTGATGACGTGGTTAAGTCCATTCAGCCCACACTGAAAACGGGAAGGAAGTGGAGAGTGGAATAAGCTGTTGATGCTGCTGAAGAGTCACTCAAACTAAGAGAGGTAATCGGATGCACACAAACGAATAGACGGGGATTTGGGCATGGTGACATCCGCTGGTGGTCCAAGGCATCAAGCAGGGAGTGCAGAGACATGGTAGTTCAGGAGATACGAGGAGCTGAGAATGATAAGAGGTTGCAAAAAGCAGTGCAGCAGGTCCAACAAGGCCAATGGACCCCATGGGAAGGAGCCCTGCAGAGGTCCTTGACATGAAATGATATATGGCACCTCTTAGGCACAGCTTCGTGGTTAGATCAATGTATGACCTGCTGCCGTCGGCCACCAACCTTGTGAAATGGGGAAAATCGGATGATGAGCAGTGCCCCCTGTGCCAGGGGAGGCAGACACTTGAACACGTGCTCTCAGCGTGTAAGGTGGCATTAGGGCAAGGCCGATACACTTGGCGCCATAACAAAGTGCTAAATGAGCTTGCTGCGACAATAGATCAGGCAAGAATGAAAGCGAATAGCAAAGTCCTGCCAGACACCGCAAACACATACTTTCTGAGGGCAGGAAAGTCAGCACACCCCAAACCGAGTAAACCTGGTAGCAGTTTGCCATCTCTTCTTGACTGTGCAAACGACTGGGAGATGGCGGTAGACCTACCTGGACGGGGGGCATATCCAGAGTGTATCAGAAAATCGCGGAGACGGCCGGATATAGTGCTTCAGTCTGCAGGAACGCTTCAGGTCATACTGATTGAACTGACCGTGCCATTGGAATCCAGATTAGACGAGCAACATTCATTCAAAGCGGCCAAGTTTAGCGATCTGGCCGCGGATCTGAGACACGATGGATTCAGTGCAAGGGTCATGGCGGTTGAAGTGGGCGCAAGAGGGTTTGTGGCTGTATCAGTGTACGATTTATTGAAACTGTTGGGGCTGAAGGGACAGTCTAGAACAAGGGCACCGAAGAGGCTTAGTGAAACTGCCGAAAAAGCATCAGGCTGGCTGTGGAACAACCGCAATGGGCGATAGACATCGTGACAATAAACGCTGCGGTACAGAAAACACCAAAAATTTTCAAAGTCCACAACGCTGAGTTTTTTTGGTGTACTAGTGAAAGGGCTGCGACTCTGGGGCAACAGGCGATGTATACTTTAGGGAGTGTCAGGTACAGAATTTCAGTGGCTTGCGGCGCGCAGCTCGTCGGGTGCGCGCTAGTGTCACAGTGTGTGTCCTTAGTTGTGAAGGGCGACGGAACGAACGGAATAATTTGTCTTCTCTTTGTTTCTTTCACAATTGCCTCCACGGCTGGCGTTGTGGATTTAAAAGTTGCTACCATAAGTGAAATGGGTTCATTTTCGATACAAGACAACAGGAAGCTGAGACGCTTGGGAGTCATGACCCAAGTGGGCCCGCACCCCCCCCCCTTTTTTTTTAGAGTGTAAAGGGGTAATTGGGCCGAAACACTTGTCGAATGGACGGACTTCTTCTGATGATCAGATTGCTTCCTGTTGCATCGCTCTGTAAAGAGTTTCCTATCATGTATATATATATATATATATATATATATATATATATATATATATATATATATATATATATATATATATATATATATATATATATATACTGTTCAAAAAAGAAACGCAACTTTTTTGGTGTTACTTTTATAAAAGATATTCGCTGATTGGACATCAGTCAACCTATCGACTGTGTCCACCTGGTCATTAACTTCTCGTGGTTACCTGAATTGTACCCACCTCATGATTCGTGAGGTCATGAAGGAGGTCAAGGTCAAAACAACATTTTTGACAATAACTCGTGACAGGTTCATGAGAATCCCGTAAAACTTACTGAACACAAAACTCTCTGACCATATTATTGAATGCCTATAAAAGATTGACGCTCCTCGAATAAATTCAGTTGAAAATTCAGTGCGCAAATATGGCTCATCTCACTACAGAACAACGACTCATCATCATTGGACGTTTACAGACTGGACAGTCACAAAGTGTAGTGGCCAGACAATTTAATGTGGTTAGAAGCACCATTAGTCGTCTTTGGAGGCGATTTAAAGAAACTGACTCAGTGGCAGACCGGCCGCGCAGTGGAAGACCCAGAGTCACAACTCCTTCCGAAGACCGCTTCATACGGCTGCATCAGCTCAGGAATCGACTTGCATCTGCGTCCTCCACAGTCCAGTCAATGTCAGCAGCTCGTCGAATTTCAGATTAAACGGTCAGGAACCGGCTGAACGACTTTGGGCTAGAAGACCCTACAGAGGTCCTGTTCTTACGGACCGGCATCGCCAGAACCGACTGCAGTGGGCGAACCAGCATCATCAATGGACCGTTGGGAATGACTGGAGACGGGTTTGGTTTAGTGATAAATCATTTTTTGTGCTCCAGCGACACGATTGACGGAGAAGAGTTTACCGCAGAGTCCATGAGCGCTACGCCCAGAACAGCATTGATGAGGCTCCTCCACATGATAGTGGAGGAGTACTGATGTGGGGGGCGATCAACTTCATGGGAAGAAGTGACCTGGTGCAAATTGAAGGACGCCTGAGTGCTCAACGATACGTCGCTGAAATTCTTCGTCCTCACGTCCTTTCACTTCTGGCTGCACGAGGGTCGTTTTTTCAGCAGAATAACGCTCGACCTCATGTGGCACAACTCACCACCAAATTCCTTGCTGACAACAACGTCCAGACCATTCTGTGGCCAGCCATGTCATCAGACATGAACCCCATAGAACACTTATGGGATGAACTCGACAGACGACTCCGCCAGCGAGACGTGGCTCCAGCCAATCTCCGACAGTTGTCTCTTGCACTGTGGGAAGAGTGGGCAGCCATCCCACAACAACAGATCCGACGGCTAATCGGATCCATGTCAAGGAGATGTCGTTCTCTGAAAGAGGCCAGAGGAGGCCATACACCTTACTGAAACGGAGGCCTCAGTCGCAAAGAATAAAAGTCCAAACCAAATTTAATGAACGTCATTTCATTGTCAAAGTCTGAAAGTTTCTTCATGCCAAGATTGAAACATTAATTCCGTAAAATAAAATTTTGGCACAAGTTTGAAATTTGGTGTCCATTACCACTGCAATAATGTTGGCGTTTCTTTTTTTGAACAGTATATCTATCTATATATATATATATATATATATATATATATATATATATATATATATATATATATATATATATATATTATATCTATATATATATATATATATATATATATATATATATATATATATATATATATATATATATATATATGTGTGCAAGAGAGATATGAGGGCACTGGACATGGATCCAGCAACATGGGATGATGAAACTGCCGATCGCACTAAGTGGCGATGCTATTTACGGCGCCACCTTAGATTGGGCGAAAAGAGACTCACACAACAAGCGGAGGAGAGGAGAAAACGTCGAAAGGAGCACCAGGAAAATAAGCAGCTGAGGGCTGTCACCTCAGGGGCGCATTCCCATAGTCAGTTATGACTGAAGGGGCTATTATTATTATATATATATATATATATATATATATATATATATATATATATATATATGTATGTATGTATGTATGTATGTATGTATGTATGTATGTATGTATGTATGTATGTATGTATGTATGTATGTATGTATGTATGTATGTATGTATGTATGTATGTATGTATGTATGTATATATGTATATGTATATATATATATATACATATACATATACATATACATATACATATACATATATATACATATATACATATATATATATATATATATATATATATATAATTAAAAGTACATTATTTTAACTTTACTTTTTTTAGTGTGTCCACAAGGGACTTATGGCTTTACGTGTGAGAACTCCTGCCCGTCGAATTGTTTTGCTGGAAATTGTTCTCCTGCCAGTGGTGATTGCTTTTCATGTAACGTTCGTCACGTGGGGCCCAGATGTGAAGGTTCAGTATTCATTTTTTTACATTTTGCATGAGAGTATGGATTATGCCATACTGGACATGCATCTTCAGTAGCTTTGTGATAACGCCCGTTTTCCTTTCTATCATCGTAACTGTGTATACATCAGAGCAGCCATCACATTGATAAACGCCTTTTCTTTCTTGTAGTAATAATAAAGGCTGTTATTTTGGATGCTGTATACTGTGTTTTGTCAGAGTACGTTGTAAAGATGTACTGGGACTGAAAAGTCAACTCAAACAACCGAGCACAGTGTCAGGTATACATGTCACCTTGTCCTGGGACACAATGAGGCCCTGACAAGAATACAGTGTTGACAATGAGTGTTGTAATGAATGTCAATACGCGAATGTGTAGACTGTTCTGTGGAGTTGACTGAAGGTTCAAACACTCATTCATACGTATCTAGAAGTTACTGATGCAGACTACTGTAGACATTTCAATGGTTTAATTTGACGCACACACTTGACAGGATGGGTACAGTTACAGGAACATAAGTCGACATAAACATCATAGTGTTGATCAATGGACTACCGTCATAAATTAGCATTCATGTAGAATAATCTTGCAATGGAACATCTGTAAACACCAAGATTTCCATTGTTTATAAATACCGTCAGTAGACCTTACTGACCGAGCATGTCAATTAAGCAATACTGTTCAAACCTGACTCCTAAACAGGACCTCTTTCTAGCGAAGGTTCCTTTAGGTAAATTACAGCAAATCTCTGTGAAGATAATATTAACCCACTGGTATTGGGTTTTCTTTATAATAGTGATCTCTCAATCATCACCTGATAATAAGGAAGCATTCCCGTTCTCTGCTTGATGATTTGCAATAAGTAGAATTCCAAAATCAATCGAATTCCACAATGGCTGCTGGTTCCCGGTTGAGCATCACTCACTATACGGATGTATAGCCAAATCTTCAATCGAAGCTTTGTTCCTCAACAATACATGATTCTACAAGGATCAGCATATTCTGTCCTCATAGTTGCTGCATATAAACATATTTAGTGCTGCTAGATAATATGTCGTCCCGACATATTCATAGGTAAATTCATGTAAACGTCTGCCCATCTTAAGCCTAGGAATGAACGAAGTCAGCAAAAGTACGTTTACCTTGACATAAGAAATACACTAGCAAGCACAAACGCTCTCCCGGCGTTATAGAATCACAACTGGGGAACTCATAGACTAAACAATCCTGGAAGAAACTATCTTCGTCCCCATAATGAATTGAAGAGATCACAAACTCTTGGGCATCTCTACGACATGATTTCTCGCCATAGGCTTTTACAACCGAAGGACACACTAACCTCTCTTCATCCGCCGAAAACACCTGACACCCTAAAGTACAGTACAAGAAAAATTAGTTCCACTTAAACATACTAAGATATCAAGATATAAGACATACTCGTCCTACATAGACAAGAACTACCCATAGATTCGGGCCATAGACATTCTGAAGCAAGAATAATCTATTCCTAACCAAACACAGAATAGATTCAAGTAAGTCTAAATCCCTCCGCTGAGTTCGATTCTTAGAACGATACAAAGAGCGATAACTCACAGAATGAATACTTATTGCCTAATCTGAGTTCCGTCCCTCAAGACCAAAACATGCATTCAAAGATGAATATGTCTTTATCAGACAATTAAAACATTTTACATTTGTATGCGTAATCCGTGCCACCAAAAAATATGTGGGCAACAGATTACCACACCCCCCGGGAAAAAAAAATGAAAATCATTTTTTTCCATCTGAGAGCAACATACAATAGGCTCCCAACGCATAAATACTGCGCAGATGAGAAATATCTGGAATTATTTAAGCCAGATTAATGCAAAATCTCAATCTCTCAGAGAAAGCATTTCTCTTAAGCATAAGTGTTTCCAGGGAGGTGTCACCAACGCATACTACTATAATTGCAATGCTACAATGCATATAACAATTTAAGTTTAAGCATTCCAAGTACATGATTGACAAAAAGAAAAAAAAAACATCAACGAGTACCGGTGAATATATATCAATGAACGTAGTGTCATTACGAATTACAATGTGTATCTATCTTGATATAGAAAAGAAAAATCTGTTGTCGAGTTGGAAGTGTTAAGAAGTCCAAGACTCAACAGTTAAGTGGAATCATGTGGGCATCTAGACAGAATGTCTGCCATCACATTATCTGATCCACGGATAGCTCGTACCGAAAAATGAAAAGGTTGAAGAGCAATTGCATATCGAGTAGACCTCGAACTCTTCAAATTTTTACTCTGAATAGCTGTAAGAGCTTTCTGATCGGTTTCTACTATAAAATGTGCGCCTAGAAGGAATCTTTGTAATTTGAGAATTGACCATACCATAGCCAACAGTTCACGGTCTAAAACCGAATAATTCCTTTCTGCAGCATTAAGCTTTCTGGAAATATACATTACAGGATGCAGAGTTCCAGAGTACTCTTGCATTAGTGCCGCTCCAATCCCAGTGGATGAAGCGTCACTACGAAGAACAAATGTCTTATCTTTAGTAGGTAACACTAAAATAGGTGCAGTAGAAAACATAGTTTTGATCTTATCCAAAGAGGATTGACATTCTTGAGTCCAATGGACTATATTAGGAGACCCTTTCTTTAGCAAGGTAGAAAGAGGTGCCATGATTGAGGACAGATTCGGAATGAATCGTCCATAAAATTGTATAAGACCTAAGAGACTTCGCACTTGCTTTTTAGTCTTAGGAATAGAAATGTTAAGTATTTTACTTGTATTATGGTCCTCTGTCTTTAGGAAACCATGACCCACTCGATGGCCAAAGAAAGAAATTTCGCTAAAACCAATGCAGACTTTAGAGGGTTTCGCTGTCAGGTTATACTCGCGTAGAGTAGATAGCAATTCAACTAACCCTGAATAGTGATCTTCCCAAGTATCGCTGAAAAGACAGATGTCGTCTAGGTACGCAATGACATCTGACCGATAGGATAGAATTCTACGCATCATGCGTACGAATGTAGCTGGTGCGTTCATAAGGCCGAAAGGCATGAAATTCCATTGAAAAAGGCCTCTAGGTGTAGAAAAGCAGTAAAAGGTTTGGCGCGTTCAGATAGAGGAACTTGCCAATATCCTTTAGACAAATCTAGTTTAGTGAAAAAATGCGATTTAGAAAGCTTAGTAAGTAGCTCTTCTAGTAAAGGCATAGGTTCAGCATCAAACTTCGTGACTTGATTCAATTTGCGATAGTCAACGCAAAGACGTATGTTATTGTCTTTTTTACGGACAATAACCATCGGCGAAGAATACGCAGAAGTGGATGGTTCAATTTTTTTTAAATCTATCATCTCATCCAACTCCTTCTCAACCTGTGCTTGAAAATGTATAGGAATAGGATAAGGTCTGACTCTAATAGGATTATGGTCAGTTAGAATAATGTCATGTTCAATGACATGAGTTTGTCCAGGAATGTCAGTAAGGACATCCTGAAATGTTTGTAACATAGCCGAAACTTGTCGCTGTTCTCCTAGAGATAAATCCGGAGAAACAGTAACGTTTTTCCATGATTCACTAGAATGAAGTGGAATCATCGGAAGCGGAAGATTAACATCCGAAAAACTTGTTTCCTCATCCTGTATTACAGACAGTGATGAGTAATGACCATGTTGGACTGGTGAATCGTCCGTTGCCTGGAAAATAGGCTGTAAATAATCCGGACGTTCATGGAATTCCGTAAGCATATTGATGTGGAAGGTTTTACGCTTCCCATCAATATCGACAATGTAGTCAACATCAGAAATTTTCGAGATTATATCGTACGGACCTTTCCAAGAAATAAGAAGTCTGTTTTCCCTACAAGGTAGCAAAACAAATGCTTTGTCACCAGGACAAAGTTGTCGTAAGGTTCTTTTCTTATTGGCAAATTGTCTTGCTTTCTCCTTAGCAAACTCAGAAGAAGAAGTTGCCAATTTGCATGCTTCGATAATCTTTTGTCTCAGCGCGATGACATATTCGTAAGAAGATTTCGTGTCATCGGTAATATTATCAGCGGTTATGAGATCATGAAGCAAAGACATAGGGCCGCGCGGTCGCGCGCCAAAGACAAGTTCAAAGGGAGAAAATCCTGTATGTTCATTGGGGACCTCTCTGTAAGCGAAGAGGGCCGCGGGTAAAACCCTATCCCAATCTTGAGGATGATCCTCAGTTATCTTCCCTAATAAGTTCTTGAGGGTTCTATTTAGTCGTTCGACCATCCCATTGGACATAGGATGATAGATACTACTCAAAGATCTCTCTATCTGCAGAGTCGACATCACTTGAGACATGGTATCCGATATTAGTTGGGTGCCATGGTCTGATAATATTTCTCCGGGGAATCCCAGACGAGAAAATATAAGCCAAAGAGCATCTGCAATATCAGCAGTAGTAATGCTCTTCAGAGGAATAGCCTCTGGCCAACGTGTGCACATGTCCACACACGTTAAGATAAACTGATGTCCTCTAGCAGATTTGATCTTAAATGGACCAATGATGTCTATGGCCATTTTCTGAAATGGTCGCATAGGAATGTCTGCAGCCTGAATAGGTGCAGCATGGCGTGGACCTTTGGATTTGACTTCTTGACATACTATACAAGATTTACAATAAATCCGTATGTCTTTGTTCACAAAAGGCCAAAAGAAAGCCGCAAGAACTCTTGACTTTGTACGGGAAAAACCCATATGTCCAGCACACTGAGAGTCGCGTGCGTGTTGTAAGATTTTAACTCTCAAATTCTTGGGCACAAGAATCTGAGAATGACTTGACTTGTCGGAGTCTTGCACCATACGTACAAGTACGCCATTCTTCATTGAAATCCAAGATTTACGCTTTGTATCTTTATTCGGATCACCTTTCGTTGCAAGAGTAAAGAATTTCTTTAGAGTCGGATCCTCTTCTTGCTGCTTTATAAATGAGTCACGAGAAATTACCAAGGGATCATCTTGGTTATGCACTTCATTATCTTCAGTAGGTGAAGATTGAGGCACATTAAGAGCTTGAGCTCTAGTGACTACAGCATTAGCGGTTTGCATATTCTGTTTTTCCCAAACGGAAATTTGTTGTGGAGTGCATTCTTTGACTCCGTGAATACGACCGATGATAAGATCAGCGATCGGATTCGGCAGAAGACATGCGTGTACATCTCCTGTAAAGAAAGGAGTAGCAATCCTAATGATAGCAGTAGAGTATTTCTCTAAGGTGCCACCAAATGTTACACATTTGACTACTTTTCCAGTGGCACGAGAAGGATCTACAAGCGACTGCCTCACTCCAATGGTGGTGCACCCCGAATCGAAAAGAACTGCGACTGGAGTACCATTAACTAAACCTCTATTCAAGACAAGAGAACCTCTTCCATCATGCGCGATTGACGCAGGAAGAGCGGGAAGAGGATGGCCACAACTTAAAGTGGACACCGTAGTTGGTTCAAATAAAGTTTTGCATTGGGGGCACTGAGATGCTCTCCCAAAATCAAAAGCGGCACATGCCATATTATTAGCATCATCATTATCTTTAGTCTGGTTATAGGCTTCATGTGACTCCTGCTGTGCAGAATTTGCATGATAATGAGATTTATGTTTTTTGTATTGGGATCTACCTCGATTATTATTGCCTCTGTAATCATTATTATTTCCTCTATTGTAACCCCTATTTGGGTTTGAGTCATAATTCTCACGATTACCATTATCATATTCATTATAATGAGTATCCATATAGTCATGGTCTTGTTGTCTCCATGATGGATGACTTGGATAGTTCCTATAATTACTTCCTCTACGGAAATGTCTATAATTATGACCACCTCTGTATCGAGGGCTGTCAGCTTGTCTCCAGTTCTTCGCAGAAGAACCCTGAAATGATTGGTTTCCTTGGTTTTGATAACTATTATGGTTACCTTTTTTTCCCAAACTTGTTTTGTTGTCCCTGAAATTTGTGTGAATAATTAGGGTTGTATTGTGTTGCTGATGCAACTGGCATACCTTCTTTAATCTTAGTGTTGCTAAGAGTTATGTCAGGGTGTGCAGTGACGTATTGGTCACAATATTCTTGCATTTCTTTTAGTGTCTTGGGTTTACGCTCATGTAGGAATTCCAAGAAGGGTTTATTAACACATGACATAATCTTGTCCCTGAGCAACAAGTCCATAAGGGCTTCATATGTCTTTTCTGTTTTGGACAACTCAATCCAACGATTAAATGTAAGACGTGTCCTTGCAATGAATTCTGAGAATTCTACCCCTGATTCAGGTACCATTTTCTTAAACAAAATACGGTAACCTTCCTCAGTCAACTGGCATTTTTTCAATAAAGCTGCCCTAATAACATCATAATTATCCTTGTCAGACTCTTCAACCAAACTTAAACTAGTCAGAGAATCACCTTTCAAATTTTCTGACAATTGATTAGCATACTGTGATTTATCCACATTATGAGCTCGACAGGAGCGTTCGAATCTATCCAGCCAGAATGTTATATCATCACTGGAAGGATTGAACGCTGGTACCTTGACCTTATAAGTGAAGGGTTTACCACTGTTACCATTTGACTGATTAACTTTACTCATATTAGTTAATTTCAATTTCTCTAACTCAAATGCTAAAAGTTCTTTTTGATTTTCATGTTCTCTTTTTGCCTTACTCTCCTCGGCTTCTCTGTCTAATCTCTTTTGTTCAGATTCTCTATCTAATCTCTTTTGTTCAGCCTCAGCTTCTTTGTCTAATCTCTTTTGTTCAGCTTCTTTGTTTTGTTTTTCCAATTCCATTTGGAATCTCTTTTCCTCAACCTGCATCTGCAGTTTCTTTTGTTCAAATTCTATTTCCATCTTTCTATCCTCACTTTTTTGTTTTCTCTCTTCAGCCTATAGTTTTTCAATTTCCAATTTTTGAGCTTTTTCATAATGACTGGTAGCATACTCTTCCAACTTATCCCCAGTCTTCCCTAGGGATTTCCCTAACTCAATAAAGTGTTCCAATGTAGACATGATGTCTAATAATGATAGTAATAACTTAACACAAAAATGTAATCTATCTCCTAATAAACAGGAGCAAGTTCTTAATGAACTTAATTAATTAGCTCACAATCCCAATCTCTGTGGGAGACAAGCCTTACAAAGGTCTTGTATACTTACTATAAAATACGTGTAATCAACTATCTCTTATCAAATGTCAACCAAAGACATTGACAAAGGACATGCATAAAAGACAGTATGAAAACAATTGCAGAAATCAACTAAGTCAAATAGAGAAATCAATGAAAATAATCACAGAATCTGTGACGACAACTGCAATGAAATCGACAAGACAAATAACGCCACAGTGTATAAACATAAATGGTGTATAGAACTGAAAGATACGAAAGGATAGACCTACAAATACAAACAAATCAAACAAAACTAAGGAACACAAAATTATTAACAAAAACAACGAAGAAAAGAACACCTCATCACAACTAACAAAAATAGCACCAGATGTTGCCAGCAGATTTCCAATAAAGAAAATTGCTCCCTATAGAACGCTAATATAAGCCCTATGTTACTTGGGAAATCTTATATTAGTCTCCTCCCAACCAGGCCCGCGACATAGACACACAAATAATATGCAAACATAAATACATATAAACATGTAAACATAAATATATATAAAGCATAAATGCATATATCATCAATAAACTGTGATGTAGATAGAGTGTTGTAAAGAAGGCTCAGTTTTATAGTAATGGCACAGATATTCTAATCAAAATAAATAACTGCCACTTTATTGAACTACAATTTCTGGCCTTAAATATTAAAGTTCAACACAATAGCAGAACATAAGAAGGTCCATCGTTGATGTGTAGACTTCTAAGTTCAATACTTCTGCTAACACAGTTAAATGTCCACTTGTAAACAACTTGCCGTGCTACGCTGTCTGTTCTATGAAATTATGCCTGTACGGAGCAAAATGTCAACAGCGGTGACCTAGATACAGTAATCGCTTCATGGGTCACGTGACGAACTGTCAATCAGGTGTAGACTAACACTGCTGGTGTGTCGTATCAGGCGTCAGGGAAACAAACTGGTATCAGTAGCTGTTAACTTCTGGCAATGTCCACTGTGCAGGTTAAGCCCAGAAATCTGGCCTACCATATTGATAACGCTCGTTTTTCCTTTCTATCATCGTAACTGTGTATACATCAGAGCAGCCATCACATTGATAAACGCCTTTTCTTTCTTGTAGTAATAATAAAGGCTGTTATTTTGGATGCTGTATACTGTGTTTTGTCAGAGTACGTTGTAAAGATGTACTGGGACTGAAAAGTCAACTCAAACAACCGAGCACAGTGTCAGGTATACATGTCACCTTGTCCTGGGACACAATGAGGCCCTGACAAGAATACAGTGTTGACAATGAGTGTTGTAATGAATGTCAATACGCGAATGTGTAGACTGTTCTGTGGAGTTGACTGAAGGTTCAAACACTCATTCATACGTATCTAGAAGTTACTGATGCAGACTACTGTAGACATTTCAATGGTTTAATTTGACGCACACACTTGACAGGATGGGTACAGTTACAGGAACATAAGTCGACATAAACATCATAGTGTTGATCAATGGACTACCGTCATAAATTAGCATTCATGTAGAATAATCTTGCAATGGAACATCTGTAAACACCAAGATTTCCATTGTTTATAAATACCGTCAGTAGACCTTACTGACCGAGCATGTCAATTAAGCAATACTGTTCAAACTTGACTCCTAAACAGGACCTCTTTCTAGCGAAGGTTCCTTTAGGTAAATTACAGCAAATCTCTGTGAAGATAATATTAACCCACTGGTATTGGGTTTTCTTTATAATAGTGATCTCTCAATCATCACCTGATAATAAGGAAGCATTCCCGTTCTCTGCTTGATGATTTGCAATAAGTAGAATTCCAAAATCAATCGAATTCCACAATGGCTGCTGGTTCCCGGTTGAGCATCACTCACTATACGGATGTATAGCCAAATCTGCAATCGAAGCTTTGTTCCTCAACAATACATGATTCTACAAGGATCAGCATATTCTGTCCTCATAGTTGCTGCATATAAACATATTTAGTGCTGCTAGCTAATATGTCGTCCCGACATATTCATAGGTAAATTCATGTAAACGTCTGCCCATCTTAAGCCTAGGAATGAACGAAGTCAGCAAAAGTACGTTTACCTTGACATAAGAAATACACTAGCAAGCACAAACGCTCTCCCGGCGTTATAGAATCACAACTGGGGAACTCATAGACTAAACAATCCTGGAAGAAACTATCTTCGTCCCCATAATGAATTGAAGAGATCACAAACTCTTGGGCATCTCTACGACATGACTTCCCGCCATAGGCTTTTACAACCGAAGGACACTCTAACCTCTCTTCATCCGCCGAAAACACCTGACACCCTAAAGTACAGTACAAGAAAAAATAGTTCCACTTAAACATACTAAGATATCAAGATATAAGACATACTCGTCCTACATAGACAAGAACTACCCATAGATTCGGGCCATAGACATTCTGAAGCAAGAACAATCTATTCCTAACCAAACACAGAATAGATTCAAGTAAGTCTAAATCCCTCCGCTGAGTTCGATTCTTAGAACGATACAAAGAGCGATAACTCACAGAATGAATACTTATTGCCTAATCTGAGTTCCGTCCCTCAAGACCAAAACATGCATTCAAAGATGAATATGTCTTTATCAGACAATTAAAACATTTTACATTTGTATGCGTAATCCGTGCCACCAAAAAATATGTGGGCAACACTTGGCTTTTCCTATCCCGTGCGCTCCACATTGCACATCAAGTGCTAGTATCATTATTTTTTCCAAAAGGCAATGAATGCTAGTTTGGTTGTATTAATATTTCCTCATTTTAAAAACTTAACACAAGACCAAACAATGTTATTTATCATATATATATGTTTGAAATGATTGGAGCTTTTGCCTAGCTTCATAACAAACAGAACGGTTGGGGGAGGGGGGGGGGGGGGGGTGAATATAACCTGACGCTTCAATCAGTCAAATTTACTGTGAAGATCGCTTGCCCAGAGAATTCAGAATTTCATTTTATCAGACCGGACCTTTTTATTGGAGAATTTATCAGAACTTTACAAAACAGCACAGGAAATCTCTGTCAGTTTAAATAAGAAAATCCCGAATATCTAAGGAAACTGAACAACACGGAGTCAGAGAGGCAATTAAAGTTAGAATTAACGACCCCAAGTACACGTGTAAAAAGACATCGGCTAGTGCCTTAACTTCATTCATCTGAGCAACAAGTCTATGAGCCAGGATTGGCGTAAGTTGTCATTTTACTTCTATTTTTTCATTACTAACATGTGGACTAATATGTATATATTACCATGTGAATATTAATATGTGAAAATCGCGCAGTGGATGTCCCAGTCATTTGAGGCTGGCAACCTCAGTGCATAGAATGATGATTTCATGAACCACCACTGCACGGGCTGGCGACTGCTTTATTGCTAGTTTCTTGAGGAAAACTAAAAGCATCAGTAGTCCCAAGTTCCATATGGAGCAGGGAGGGTAAGATGAAAGAAATTGATGTATATTTTAATTATAATACTTAGTTTCAAACCAGTGTAAATGTCGATGTTAACATATTCACTTTAAAATTAATGGAAGTTTAAAACTTTTCAAATCAGTGTATAAATGAAAATATATTGAATTTATATTGTGAACACTATTCAATCAGTGAAAACGTAAATGTAAACATATTCTATCTGTTCTATTAACCTTTTCATTTAAATGTAAAGTAACTTTAAAAGCTATTCACTTTAAATGTAAAGAAAATTTTCTCTTGAGGGATTAAAGTTAATTCTCATCGAGGGTAAATTCTGAGTAAATGGGATGGTGGAATAAGAAAGGGGACACATAAGTAAGTGTCGGGAAACGCAATTCCCAAGAGAGCCTTTCGTTTCTATTTTTTTACCAAAGTTGGTGGTGGTGGTACCAGTGAAGGGTACTTTCTCTGGAATAAGAAAGGAACAGTGGTCTGAGCTTTAAGACGAGGGACCAACTTTGTAGACTCTCCTTGACACTCCTGGGAACGAGCTGCACCTTACATCTTTGACCAATGAGAGCGTTATTAGTGATCAGTCCATCAAGAACCAACCCAGCGGAAGCAGAAACAACCACTGTCAGCTAAGTGCAATATAAGCTGCCAAAGTGAAATTTTGTCATAGAGCCTACTATCAATCAATGATGAACCTTTTCTTTTAAAATTTGTAATTATTTTCAAACTGTTAAAACTTTAGTGATTACTAAATTTTGTTATTTGTAGTTTTACAAATTTAACTTCGATTTAATCATTTTAAATGTACTGCATGTTTGTCTCAATCAATTTACTAAACAGAGCTATACCAGAATAATAAGAATTCCACTGAGTAAATCAGAAGTTGGGGCTTGAATGAGCTAAGATTAATCATTGCTTAATTCTTCACAAAAGTTGTCGGCAGATTCTAGAATTAACGTGCTAAGCCAATGCAGCATTGTTTTTGCTTATCAGAGTGAAAACTCCATAGATATAGAAGCACCATTACCATTCTATTTACACATCTGCCAAGAGCAATCTTGTGCGAAGGTAGACACCTTTGAAGCCCATATTAGATATTCTTTAGTTTTGGCCACTGTTGGACCACTACTGCAAAGCAGGGGAGGCAATACCGTCACAAAGATATTGAGGGACGTGGTCGCCCATGTGATAAGGGTGGTTTTAGGCTGACTACTGACCACTAATGATTATAAGCCACAATCTGGCCACTATGAACATTTACAGGTATAAGTCCAAGTCGTTGTTAATTTGTAGCCAAGTAAGTACCACCCCTATAGACACCAGGAATATATATATAGGCTGTGGTGATGGTGTCTTGTCTGGTTTGAAGTAGGTTGCCGTGTGTGTAGGTGAGACGTAGATTCACAGTTCCACAATACAGGAGTTATGACATGTATAATTCATAGAAATGTTATAACTGCTGGTGACGTTTCCATCATTTATTTCGGACGCCTCAATGACAGATAATGATACATCCATTTCACAAAAAGTCATGGACATGACAGTTCATAGTATTCAGCATTAATAAAGTTTCGTCGTGGATCTGCATACATTCTCTAAGTTGATATAGGTAATCCTAGCTGACGATAGCCTCAGCTTCATATCATAAATATTCATAAATATCAGTACTCCTCTCTGATGTTGGCAGATCAGATGTACAAAAATAAGTCTATTACTGTCCGCACGAGAGTGGCATTTCAGGAGTACAGGTCAAGCTGACCTTTATAGCATCCCTAAGTCTAACCCTCGACATAGGTGCAATCGCTGGCATAGCGAAGATCCTAGAACATAGAAATTGTTCTCTGGGCCTAGAGCGACCCGTATATATATAGATCTCAGGTAGGTATGAAGATACCTGGGGTGTAATCCCTAGTAGAAGAACCTCTCCTTTCTGTAACACACAAGCGAGCAGAGAACGACAAAATGTCAAACATCTAGGTAGATCACAGAGTTCAATAAAGGAGGGTATTACCTTGCTTCAGAATCAACACCACAAAACATACGCCTCCAGGCGTTTTCGAATCATATAGGGAAAGCCTTGTTAGTTAACTAAATCACAGGATGACTACAGAATTCCCTATCAAAAATCACAGACGCAGCATGGCGTCCTCTCTGCTCAAAACATCTTGTCGAAAATCCCCGGGCGGAAGACCTTTCAAAAACTCTCCTAAAGTTCAGACATGCGCAGAACGCAAACGCCTGAGTAACACTCAAAACGAGACGATGAAGGAAACATTCCAACAAAGCTATGTTCAGAAATCACGCCTTATATGGACAGGCAATAAAACATCAACTCTGGTTTCAATCATTCCAAGAAACAGTTGACCGATGCTACCATATAAGGAGAATGACCTGACATCGATCGAAAAAATGGACCGGCGAGTCAGGACACAAGAGAAGGTAACCACCATTGAAAATGTAATCACAGTCAAACAAGGATTATCTACCTTTGATCACAAAATTTAAAGTGTAAAATTCATACAGATTAATTACACACAGTCTTAGAAAAATTCTGTGCGTAACAGATTACCGCACCCCCCCGGGAAAAAAAAAATGAAACGTTTTTTAAAAAATCCAAGAGCTAGAAACACCAGGCTCGTAACGCACGTATGATGCGCGGATATAATGCCTAATATGAGGCTAGCTCGACGCATGGAGCGACAGGTGAGATTATATCTCACATCCTTAGAGAAAATATTTCCCTAAGTGTACACGTATATTCCAGGGAGGTGCCACCAACATACGCCACAGTGATGGCAACATCATAATGTAAGCAAAATTATACTCACATAAATACAAATATGTTATCATAGTATGAAGTGTAATGAACTACACATTTTAAACCAAAAATACATTATACAAGCATGTAATAATATCATGATACAATGCATTACTAATCAATACTAATAAATCAGCTGTTCCTCGTAGACATGGATATAATCGTTCCAAAGTAGGTAAGAACTTGACATACTTCATGGTTGACATAATGTCCATACTCTCGCAGACGTCAATGATGTGCTGCGAAAATATCAATAACACAAATCTTTATGGTATATGCTAAATTTCTTAATACAGTAATCAAAATACAATATATAAACTGTGGCCATGTGAGCTTTTGGCCCGTATATTGCTAACTAAGCCTTCTTCCGTTATACCAAAATCAGTAACAGAACAAGGCAATTATACAGTACAATGCTATAAATTCCCAAAATGAGCACATATGTGCTAATATATCCTTGTAGTAGAGAACTGTTATAGATCTCGACATTTAACAGGAAATATATATGACAGAAGAATTAAGTGGAATCATGTGGGCATCTAGACAGAATGTCTGCCATCACATTATCCGAAACACGGATAGCTCGCACCGTGTAATGAAAGGGTTGAAGAGCTATGGCATATCGAGTGGACCTCGAGCTCTTCAAGTTTTTGCTCTGAATAGCAGTAAGAGCTTTCTGGTCGGTTTCCAAAATGAAATGTGCGCCTAGAAGGAATCTTTGTAACTTGAGAATTGACCAAACCATAGCCAATAATTCACGGTCTAAAACCGAATAATTCTTTTCTGCAGCATTTAATTTCCTAGAGATATACATCACCGGATGCAGAGTATCCGAATACTCCTGCATTAGTGCTGCCCCAATCCCAGTGGACGAGGCGTCACTTCGAAGAACAAAAGTCTTCTCAATAGTAGGTAACCTAAGGATAGGTGGAGATGAAAATAGAGTTTTAATCTGGTCCAATGAGGATTGGCATTCTTGAGACCAGCGGATCAGATTAGGCGATCCTTTCTTCAATAAAGTAGAAAGAGGTGCCATAATGTAGGACATATTCGGAATGAATCGTCCGTAAAATTGTATCAAACCTAAGAGACTACGCACTTGTTTTTTCGTCTTAGGGACAGAAATGTTTAATATTTTTGAAACATTGTGGTCCTCTGTCTTTAAAAGACCATGACCAACACGATGACCCAGGAAAGAAATCTCGCTAAATCCTATAAAGGCTTTAGAGGGTTTTGCAGTTAAATTATACTCGTGAAGAGTAGACAGCAATTCGTATAAACCCAGATAGTGATCTTCCCAGGAATCACTGAACAGACAGATATCGTCTAAGTATGCTATGACATCTGTATGATATGAGAGAATTCGACGCATCATGCGTACGAATGTAGCAGGGGCGTTCATAAGGCCGAAAGGCATGAAATTCCATTGAAATAAACCCCTAGGTGTAGAAAAAGCAGTAAGAGGTTTGGCTCGTTCAGTTAAAGGAACTTGCCAATAACCTTTTGACAAGTCAAGTTTGGTAAAGAATCTAGAATTAGAAAGTTTGTTTAGTAGCTCTTCTAGCGAAGGCATAGGTTCAGCATCAAACTTCGTAACTTGGTTCAATTTGCGATAATCAACGCAAAGGCGAATGTTATTGTCTTTCTTTCGAACAATAACCATGGACGAAGAGTATGCTGAAGTGGATGGTTCGATTATTTCCAACCGTATCATCTCATCCAATTCTTTCTCGACTTGTGACTGAAAATGGATAGGTATAGGATAGGGTCTGACTCTGATAGGATTATGGTCAGTAAGTACTATGTCATGTTCAATGACATGTGTGTGTCCCGGAATGTCGGTAAGGACCATGAGGTACTGGAGAATCGTCCGTCGCCTGGAAAATAGGCTGCAAATAGTCAGGTCGTTCATGAAATTCCGAGAGCATATTTATGTGTAAAGTTTTATGCTTTCCATCAATATCGACAACATAGTCGACGTCGGAAATTTTAGAGACTATTGCATACGGACCTTTCCATGCAATAAGAAGTCTGTTCTCCCTTGAAGGAAGTAGGACGAATGCTTTGTCACCTGGACAAAGTTGTCGTAGACATCTGTTTTTAATGGCAATTAGCCTTGCCTTTTCTTTAGCAAATTCGGATGAAGAAGTTGCTAATTTGCATGCTTCGATGATCTTTTGCCTAAGAGCAATGACATACTCATAAGAAGATTGAGTGTCATCGCTAATATTATCGGCAGTGATAAGATCGTGGAGTAAAGACATAGGGCCGCGCGGTCGCGCGCCAAAGACAAGTTCAAAAGGAGAAAACCCTGTGTGTTCATTGGGGACCTCTCTATAAGCAAAGAGAGCCGCGGGTAAAACCCTGTCCCAATCCTGAGGATGATCCTCAGTTATCTTCCCAAGTAAAGTCTTGAGTGTTCTATTCAAACGCTCAACTAACTCATTAGACATTGGGTGATAGATACTGCTGAGAGACCTTTTAATATGTAAGATAGACATTACCTGTGACATAGTGTCCGATATAAGTTGAGTGCCATGGTCTGACAATATTTCTCTGGGGAATCCCAAGCGAGAAAATATCAGCCAAAGAGCGTCTGCGATATCAGCAGTGGAGATGCTCTTAAGAGGTATAGCCTCTGGCCAACGTGTGCACATATCGACACATGTAAGGATAAATTGATGTCCTCTGGCCGACGTGATCCTAAAAGGACCGATAATATATATTGCCATTTTCTGAAACGGCCGAATAGGAATGTCAGCAGCCTGGATAGGCGCAGCATGTCGTGGTCCTTTAGATTTGACCTCCTGACATACTTTGCAAGATTGACAGTAAATACGTATGTCCTTGCTCACAAATGGCCAAAAGAAAGCAGCAAGAACCCTCGACTTTGTGCGGGAAAAACCCATATGTCCAGCACATTGTAAGTCATGAGCATGTTGCAATATTTGCAATCTCATACTCTAGGCACAAGAATTTGAGAATGTGTAGACGTAGTCGAGTCTTGTACCATACGCACAAGTACGCCGTTCTTCATAGAAATCCAAGACTTTCTATTTGTATTTTGATTCGGATCACCTTTTTTTGCTAGAATGAAGAATTTTTGTAAAGAAGGATCTTCTTCTTGCAATTTTATAAAAGAGTCACGTGAAATAATCAAGTGACTATTTTGGCTATTCACTTCATTATTATCAGTTAATGAAGTTTGAGGTGTTTCCAGAGCTTGTGCTCTTGTTACCACTGCATTGGTAGCTTGTATATTTTGTTCCTCCCAAACAGCAATATGCTGTGGGGTACATTCCCTAACTCCGTGAATACGACCGATAATAAGGTCCGCTATAGGGTTAGGTAGAAGACACGCGTGGACATCTCCCGTAAAGAAGGGAGTAGAAATATGTATGGTGGCAGTAGGATATTTTTCCAAAGTGCCACCAAATGTGACACATTTGATCACCTTTCCTGTAGCACAGGATGGATCTACAAGAGATTGCCTAACACCAATAGTAGTACATCCAGAATAAAAAAGGACTGAGACTGGATTACTATTTACAAGACCCTTATGTAGGATAAGAGAACCTCTCCCATCATGCGCAACTGCAGCAGGAAGAGCGGGAAGAGGATGACCACAGCTTAAAGTAGTTACGGTAGTCGGTTCGAACAAAGTACTGCATTGGGGACATTTAGTTCCCCTACTAAAGTCAAAGGCAGAACATGTGATAGCACTAGAGTTTTTATCATCATCACCTTGTTTACATGCTCCCTGAGACTCTTACTGTACAGAGTTTGCCTGTTGATATCTCTTTCTTTTATGTTGCGATCTACCGCGACCATTATTGCCTCTGCAATTATCATTAAACTCTCTACTGTAATTGTTATCCTGGTTCGAATTCCAGTTTCCATAACTGTCATTACCATTTCTATACTGTTGAGAACCTCTATTATATTGGTTTTGAGGTCTCCGCGAAAAATAGTTCCCTCTGTACTGACTACCTTTGCGAAAATGTCTAAAATTATTGGGAGTTGTATACCGTGGAGTATCAGCTTGTCTCCAGTTCTGCGAAGAAAAATCACCCTGAAATTGATTGCTATGATTCTGAGCATAATTACGGTTACTCTTCTTATTAAAATTTTGTTGGCTACCCTGAAATTTACGCATGAAATTTGGGCCATAAGGTGCTGCCGAAGCAACTGGCAGACCTTCTTTTACTTTAGAGTTGCTAATGGTTGCGTGAGGATGCGCAGTGACATACTGGCAACAGTATTCTTCCATTTCTTTTATGTTTTTTGGCTTACGCTCATGAAGAAAAGCAAGAAAAGATTCATTGACAGAAGACATAACCTTGTCTCTAAGTAGTAAGTCCATATGTGCTTCATATGTATGTTCTGTCTTAGACAGCTCAACCCAACGTGTAAAAGTAAGACGTATCTTTGAAATGAATTCAGAGAATTCCACTCCAGTTTGTGGCAACATATTTTTAAACTGAAGACGATAGCCGTCTTCGTTAAGTTGCTATTTCTTTAACAAGACCGCCCTGACAACCTCATAATTGTTCTTGTCAGGCTCATCTACCATGCTTAACATACTCAAAGCATCACCTCTAAGTATATTGGACAACTGATAAACATACAGTAATTTATCTATGTTATGTGTTTTACATGAACGTTAAAATCTATCCAAATAAAACGTTATATCGTCACTGGAAGCATTGAATGCTGGTAGTTTAATCTTATATAACTGTAAACTTGACACTGACTTAGGCATATTAAACAACATTAAGTGCGAAAACAGGGAACTCGGAAATGCAGCAATATTACGGGAAGAAGTGGAAGAGGCTATATGTTCGATGAAAGGAGAGAAGTCACCGGGTGTAAATAATATACCAGCAGAGCTCTTGAAATATGGAGGACCAGATATAGTAAAAATCATGACAACAATTTGCCAGAAGATATGGAGTACAAAAAATGGCCAAAAGAATGGACGCAGTCATTAGTAATACCGCTTCCAAAGAAAGGAAATCTAAAAATGTGCAAGAACTACAGAACCATTAGCCTTATTAGTCATCCAAGTAAGGTAATGTTAAGGATACTTTTGAACAGAATAAAACAGAAATCAGAAGAAATCTTGTCAGAGGAACAGGCTGGCTTTAGACCAAAAAGAAGTACCTCAGAACAAATCTTCAATATTAGATTACTTATCGAAAAACATCTCCAACATCAACACGATTTATACAATAACTTCATCGATTTCACAAAAGCCTTCGATCGAGTCTGGCATGAAGGCTTATGGCAAGTAATGAGAAAATTCAATTTTGATACCAACATCATAGATATCATTGAAGCACTATACAAGGACGCAAGCAGTGCTGTTTTTGTAAGCAACGACATTGGAGAATTTTTCAAAACAACTGTAGGAGTTCGCCAAGGATGTATCCTGTCACCAGTGCTCTTTAATATATATCTAGAACATATTATGCAGGAGGCTCTCTACGATTATAAATCAACCATATCGATTGGAGGCCGACCTCTGTGCAACCTACGTTTTGCTGATGATATTGATCTGATAGCTGGATCAGAATCAGAACTTCAAGACCTTACCTCTAGACTGGAGAAAGTAACAAGAACGTATGGGATGGAAATTAATATAGAAAAAAGCAAGATATTGGTGAATAGCCATAAGAAACATGTTCCGACCAACATTACGTTAAATGGGCAAACGTTAGAAGAAGTTAACACCTTTAAATATCTCGGGTCCACTATATGTAGTGATGGAAGATCAATTAAAGAAATCAAGACAAGACTTGAGATGGCCTCAGCTGCCATGACAAGGTTGAATGTGATCTGGAAAAGTAACGTCAGTTTTCCTGTGAAGATCAAATTATACGAATCACTTGTACTATCTATTCTCTTGTATGGGTGTGAGGGCTGGACACTCACTGCAGATACGGAGCGAAGGATTCAGGCTTTCGAGCATAAATGTTATAGAAGAATTTTGCGCATTTGCTATAAAGAGCACAAAACAAATGTCTATGCTAGAGAGAAGATAAACACCTATGCAGGCCACCAAGAACCACTTTTGTCAATAGTGAAACGTCGAAAGCTTGCCTGGTTTGGGCATGTAACTCGTCATGACTCCCTTTCGAAAACGATCCTTCAGGGAACAGTCGAAGGTAAACGGAGAAGAGGAAGGCAGAGAAAATCCTGGGCTGATAACATCAAAGAATGGACAGGACACGGTTTTTCCACACTTGTACGCATTGCTGAGGATAGAGAGCAGTGGAGGACCCTGTCTGCTGATGCTTCCACCATGGCACCCCTACGACCCATGACGGGTTACGGGCTGAGATGATGATGAGTTTAATCTTAAAAGTACTAGCTTTATCAGAAGATGACCCCTTTTTTGGATCATTAGCATTACCCATGTTCATCAACTTTAACTTCTCTAACTCCAAAGCTAAGAGTTTTTCTTCATGCTCTATTTTTGCTTTTCTCTCCTCAGCCTCAGCTTGTAACTTTCTTTCTTCAGCCTCTCTTTGTAACTTTCTTTCTTCAGCCTCTCTTTGTAACTTTCTTTCCTCAGCCTCTCTTTTCTGTTTTTCCATTTCCATCTGGAATTTTCTTTCATCTGCCTGCATCTGCAGTCTCAGATTCTCAGCATCTATCTTCTTTTGCTCAGCTTCTCTGTCTAATCTTTTATTTTCCTCTTTTTGTCTTTTCTCCTCAGACTTCAGTGCTTTAGTCCATTGAGTATTTGCATACTCTTCTAATATATCACCAGTCTTACCAAGGGTTTTCCCTTGCTCAATAAAGTACTCAAGTGTAGACATGATGTCTAATATTATGAGTCCAAAACCTGAAATAATTAATTATCTTATTTCAACCTTAATAGTAACAAGACTTAAATAAAGTACTTGTATAATCACAATGTTTACCCCAATCTCTGTGGGAAACAAGTCTTTGATAAAGAACTTGTATTATCAAATGTATAATAATACCACCAGTCACTTCTTAATCATAAGGGCACTACACATCTAATAGTGCATAACAACATATCCATCGGTTATTTATCATAACTGCACTACACAGTCAATAGTGCATAAGCAAATCCACCAGTTAGTTATGATAAGTGCACTACACAGCTAATAGTGCATAAGCAAATATTTAACAATAGTGAATGCTAACTAATAACTATGTAAACAATAACAAAGATCCAAGACAATGTAAACAATAACAAAGATCAAAGACAATGTAAACAGTGACAAAGATCAAAGACAATATGAAAACATTCGCAAAAGTCAACTAAATAAACAGCGAAAACTCAAAGAAAATATCACAAAGAATGTGATGACAAATGCGAAAAATGTAAACAAACAAATGACACCACAGTGTATAAACAAAAATGGTGTAAAGAACTGAATAATAGAAAAGAGGAGACCTACAAATACAAACAAATGAAATCAGAACTAAAGAACAGAAAGAAAAAAAAATATTACAAAAAACGACGAAAATAAAGCACAACTCATCACAACTAAACAAATATAGCAACAGTTGTCGCTAGCAGATTTTCAATCAAGAAAATTGCTCCTATAGAATACTAACATAAGACCTCTATTACGTGGTATCTCTTATATTAGTCTCACACCCAACCTCCCGCTGAAATATAAACATATAAATATACAAATAACATGTAACATGTAAACATATAACATGTAACAAAAAGTGTGTGAAAATATAGAAGGCTCAGTTAGGATATAAGGGCACAGTTCACAAACAAACAGGCCACTTAACTTATATATGTCCAAACGTCAGCACGGTGCAGAACAGGTTGTGATCAGCATTCTAAGGATAAATGATCCAACGTTGATCGACATCTGCTCCCATAAACAGCCATGACGCAGGAAATGAGCTTCTGATACAGGATGTGGAGTTTCGGAACTTGTCCTTCTTACAATGATCGGTACTCGAACTTCGAACTACAGCAAACTTGATTCCATCGGCACTTGACCATCTGAATGCGGCAAAACTGATTCAATCGGCACTTGACCATCTGAATGCGGCAACGCCGGGTAGTTTCAAAATCCATCTAAATGCAGCAACGCCGGGTAGTTTCAAAATATTTCATTGACGATGTAGATTTCTTGAAGGAAGTGAGTTCACGAAATGAAGAACTTGAATGTTGTATGGGTTTGTTGACCCCCTTGAGTTTGGTACCAGTTGAAACCAGCTACTGGCCACCATAAAATGATAAGGGTGGTTTTAGGCTGACTACTGACCACTAACGATGATAAGCCACAATCTGGCCACTATGAACATTTACAGGTATAAGTCCAAGTCGTTGTTAATTTGTAGCCAAGTAAGTACCACCCCTATAGACACCAGGAATATATATATAGGCTGTGGTGATGGTGTCATGTCTGGTTTGAAGTAGGTTGCCGTGTGTGTAGGTGTGACGTAGATTCACAGTTCCACAATACAGGAGTTATGACATGTATAAGTCATAGAAATGTTATAACTGCTGGTGACGTTTCCATAATTTATTTCGGACGCCACAATGACAGATAATGATACATCCATTTCACAAAAAGTCATGGACATGACAGTTCATAGTATTCAGCATTAATAAAGTTTCGTCGTGGATCTGCATACATTCTCTAAGTTGATATAGGTAATCCTAGCTGACGATAGCCTCAGCTTCATATCATAAATATTCATAAATATCAGTACTCCTCTCTGATGCTGGCAGATCAGATGTACAAAAATAAGTCTATTACTGTCCGCACGAGAGTGGCATTTCAGGAGTACAGGTCAAGCTGACCTTTATAGCATCCCTAAGTCTAACCCTCGACATAGGTGCAATCGCTGGCATAGCGAAGATCCTAGAACATAGAAATTGTTCTCTGGGCCTAGAGCGACCCGTATATATATAGATCTCAGGTATGAAGATACCTGGGGTGTAATCCCTAGTAGAAGAACCTCTCCTTTCTGTAACACACAAGCGAGCAGAGAACGACAAAATGTCAAACATCTAGGTAGATCACAGAGTTCAATAAAGGAGGGTATTACCTTGCTTCAGAATCAACACCACAAAACATACGCCTCCAGGCGTTTTCGAATCATATAGGGAAAGCCTCGTTAGTTAACTAACTCACAGGAGGACTACAGAATTCCCTATCAAAAATCACAGACGCAGCATGACGTCCTCTGCTCAAAACATCTTGTCGAAAATCCCCGGGCGGAAGACCTTTCAAAAACTCTCCTAAAGTTCAGACATGCGCAGAACGCAAACGCTCGAGTAACACTCAAAACGAGACGATGAAGGAAACATTCCAACAAAGCTATGTTCAGAAATCACGCCTTATATGGACAGGCAATAAAACATCAACTCTGGTTTCAATCATTCCAAGAAACAGTTGACCGATGCTACCATATAAGGAGAATGACCTGACATCGATCGAAAAAATGGACCGGCGAGTCAGGACACAAGAGAAGGTAACCACCATTGAAAATGTAATCACAGTCAAACAAGGATTATCTACCTTTGATCACAAAATTTAAAGTGTACAATTCATACAGATTAATTACACACAGTCTTAGAAAAATTCTGTGCGTAACACCATGGCACTAGTATTTTAAGAAGAAAACTAATTGAAAAGTGAAATTATCATCATCAGATGTCATCTCCGCAATGAAGGTCAGTTGCAATGGATCTCCAACGTCTTATGTCTCTTGTCTTGATGGTGGACTGTGATAGACTCTTTACTGTCCATCTCGTGATGTTATCTTCACACTCATATCGATTTCTTCCTCTACGCGTTTGTCTTCAGCTCTGCTTACTATTATGGTCTTGTGCAAGGTGTTATGCCTTTTTACATGGCCAAAATATTTTAGTTGCCTAATTTTGATCTTCATTAATTCCTTTTCCACACCTAGGTTTTCTAGTGCATCTTTACTTGTTTTCTTATCTTTCCATGAGATGCGCGCAACCTTCTATATATATTCACATTTCAAGAGCCTCAATTCTTCCTTTAAATAAAAAGTAAAATACACAAGTTGAAATCTGTGCCTCGGATTTTTCAGTGCGCACGTTTTGAGATGAGCACACACTTCTATAGAACATTTGACAAGTAATAATCTAATGACATACTCGTTTGTCATCTAGCGTTACTCTACAAGCCCTCTGTACTTCCTGGGTATCCCTGAAGAGACAAAGACTAGGATTAATATACCCTCAGTCATGCCATACACGTGACAAATATGAGCTTGTGCACGAGTCTGGCAACGTCATCATATAGAACACATGACTACAGAAACAACCACTGCTAAACCATGTGACTTCTAGGGGCAGGATTTCTGCAAGGGGACCAGCTGTAGTAATGGCCTCATGATCTGTAAGGCGTGAAAAGGGAAATGATGATGATTATTCTGTTATATTCCTGCGACATTCCTATATCATGTTGTGTGTGAGTTACACGCATGTGAGTTATCTGTGTGCGTGAGTTACAAGCATTATGTGTGAGTTACAATCATTTGTGTGAGTTACAAGCATTATGTGTGAGTTAAAGCATTATGTGAGTTACAAGCACTTTGTGTGAGTTACAGGTGTGTGTGTGTGTGTGTGAGAGTTACAAGCATGTGAGTTATCTGTGTGCGTGAGTTACAAGCATTATGTGTGAGTTACAAGCATTATGTGTGAGTTACAAGCATTATGTGTGAGTTACAAGCATTATGTGTGAGTTACAGGTGTGTGTGTGAGATACATGCATGTGAGTTATCTGTGTGCGTGAGTTACAAGCATTATGTGTGAGTTACAAACATTTGTGTGAGTTACAAGCACTTTGTGTGAGTTACAGGCGTGTGAGTTATGTGTGTGTGTGTGTGAGTTACAAGCATTATATGTAAGTTACAAGCGTGTGAGTTATGTGTGTGTGTGTGTGAGTTACAAGCTTTATGTGTGTGAGTTACAAGCATTATGTGTGAGATACAAGCATTATGTATGAGTTACAAACATTTGAATTTCGTTTGAGTTGCAAACATGTGAGTTATGTGCGGGTGTGAGTTACAAGCATTATGTGTGAGTTACAAGCATTTGAATTATGTGTGTGTGTGTGAATTACAAGCATTTGAATTATGTGTGGGTTACAAGCATGTAAATTATATGTATGTGAGTTACAAACATGTGAATTATGTGTGAGTTCCAAACATTTGAATTATGTGTGAGTTACAAGCATGTGAATTATGTGTGAGTTACGAGCATGTGAATTGTGTGTGAGTTCCAGGCATTTGAATTATGTGTGCATTTTTATGAGACACACTGTATGTATGCTTTCTGCTCATTTTAAAAACATCACTCAGTTAAAACAAACACAACAACTGGTATCCACTTGGTTCCCGGGGCAAAACTTAATCGCCTGGGACAAAATTTGTTAAACATCAAACAGAACAATATAGTCCTCCTTTTAATTTTGTTGATTATTGTAAATGTTGTATTCTGTAAGCCATAGCCTTACACTAGTTATTATAAAGTGGTGTACTTATTAGTTATGACGTTTAGATAGACACTGATCAGTGGATCAAAACAGATACATTTTGGCGGTAACATGCATCAACCTTTTTTTTTTGAGAATGTACTTCTGTTTTACAGCCCCTGGCTATACTAGACATTGAAGCTAAACTAGTACTTAATGGAGTTATAGCTCAACTGGTTAGCATGAGGGTCTATTAGACGTGCCTATAATTCATAGACTAGTCTTCTATGCCAGAACAGAACTCGCCGGACTCAACAAGCACTTTTACAAATTAAACCCCACACATGTCAAATTGCCACAAATGCACCATGCCCGTCCATACAAAACAGTTCAAGAAGTGCTGTTCAGATATCTAGGACTCTACACAGAAAGAAGAAAGATAGTGCGCTCTCTCTCTCTCTCTCTCTCTCTCTCTCTCTCTCTCTCTCTCTCTCTCTCTCTCTCTCTCTCTCTCTCTCTCTGTTTGTGCATGTGTGGGCGTGCGTGTGTGCTTTTTAAATAAATTACTTATTTTTAAACATCACTTCTTTCCATGGAAAGAACTTGAGCGGATTGCACGGGACAGGAAGACTTGGCATGTGTTTGTTGAAGGCCTGTGCTCCTCAGGAAGCTAAAGGGTATTGATTGATTGATTGAAAACATCACATGCGAAGTAAGTAAAGTGACATTCATGGTGCCTGGGATAAAACTCAACTGCCAGAGATGGATAGAGCTGAAGATATTACTACCAACTAATGGACAAAAAAAGAAGGAAAATGAAAATGCAACAGTTATATAAGTTAACACTGAACGTCCAAATACCGTGTTTAAACGGCTGAGATGGCTGAGGAACGTTAACTATTATAAAAAGCTAACAGACACAGTAGGTGATTTGTTGAATAAATTCAAGGACCACAGCCAAGAGACATCTAAGGACAAGACGAATGTACAAGATTACGTGGACTTAGCAGTGGATGTAATGAGACGCCATCAAGGGAAGTCACAAGTAGAAACGGCCAGTTTTTGTTGCCAAAGGACCTTCATTATTGGAGCACTGAAGAATAACATGGTTTGGCGGCTTGCGGACCATGACAACACACAGAGCCACACCAGCGGGAGTTTTACTCCTGGCAGGTTCTACCAAGCTGGACAGGTGTGCGCGGGTAGGGGTCAGACTAAAGCATAGGGCCGACATCCCTGTCTATGTAAACAAGAAATCAAGTTTCGGAAACGGCAACATATGAACCAAATCTGCTGCTGGATGGACGTCCCGAGTCTGAAGCTCGTTTGACTGACACTGGTAGGAGCCGAAAAGAAGCCAATGACACGAAAACGAACGTCCTGATCGCAAATCATGAAACAAGAATAGGATTTTGGAATGGCAGGACAATGAATGAGACAGGACAACTTAACCAGACCACATGAAACTACAGGTTACACATCCTAGGAATAAGCGAGATAAGATGGACTGGGGCAGGTAGAATTAAAACAGCAACAGAGGAAACAGTACTTTACTCAGGAAGAGAAGATGGTCAACACAGTGATGGCGTAGCCATTATCTTAAAAAGGGAATAGACATGTCGTTACTTGAATGGAAACCGATCAACAATAGATTGATAAGCGAGAGTGAAAGGAAGATTCACGAACATCACTATAATACAAAGCTTCGCGCCAACAAATGACAGTGACAAAGAGGCCAAGGATGAATTCTATCAACAACTAAAAAATGAAATGGAAACTACACTTAGATATGACATTATCATAATAATGGGAGACCACAATGCCAAAGGGCTCAGACAATACACACTATGAAAGAGTAATGGGAAGATGCGGTAGTGGTGCAGCAAACGAGAATGGTGATAACTGATAGTCTTGTGCAGCATTAACAACTTAGTCATTGAAGAACCTCTCTTCCCATATAGAGAAATTCACAAACTAACATGAATATCACCTAATGGCCGTGACAGATACCAGATAGATCACTTAACGATCACTGGTAGATGAAGGCATTCATGACAAGATATGAAAGTAAGAAGAGGTGCAGATGTGGGAAGTGATCACCACTTAGTGGTAGCAGTAATAAATGTGAAGTTTAGAGCTATTAGACCTAAGGTAAGAAACAACAAGAAACGACATCAACAAGCTGAAGGACCCATTACAATAAAGAAAGCTTTGTGGTAGATATAAAAAAACGTTATCACACTGCCAAAAGTCTGGAGGGCATTTTGGCTTGGGTTTCCAGAAAAAGAAGATACATGATTGGATAACACCAGCAACATTGAAAATCATAAGGATGAGAAAAGTAATCAAAATAAAGAAATCAGAAGCAAAGTCCCCTAGATTAAAGGAAATATACACTAAACAGTACAGTCAGCTGAAGCAAAACGCCAAACCCGTGCAGACAATAGGAATTGCATAGTGTCAAGGATTGCCTCCCCTTAGCTCTGCAGTAGTGGTCCACCAGTGGCCAAAATGCAAGAGTATTTAAAATAGGTCGTCAAATGTGTCTACCTTCGCACAAGATTACTCTTGGCAGAATTGTAGATAGAAGGGTAAAGACGCTTCTATCTCAAGGGAGAATTCACAAGATATTTCCGAAGCCAAGAACAATGCTGCATTGGCAGGGCAATTGTTAACTTATATCGGTCCGTCGCCTTTTGTGAAGAATTAAGCAATGGTTATAGCCCGTTCAAGCCCCTAGTTGGTGTAAATCCATCGAAATTCCTTTTTATAAAAATTAACTCTATACATGTAAATATATGTCTAAATGTGTGTGTATATATATATATATATATATATATATATATATATATATATATATATATATATATATATATATATATATATATACTGAAGCACATTAAAAACGCACCACTGTTATATATACTGATGCCGAGAAGCTGAAAAAAAAAGTGTGGGAATGGATTTTCTCCGTGTTTGTCATGAGATAGAGAGCGAATCGCTGCTGGAATGGAAAGTGCATGATTCAACCCACGGGTTTGTGTACAGACTACATGAAAACAATGAAAGTTACACGTACAACACGATTCCCAACAGCTATGACCCTGAAAATGTGTACGCGTTGAGGCAGTATACTCGGTATAAAAAGGCCGTTGAGACAAAACACCCAGTATATGTACTTGAAATGCCACGACTATCTGAAAACGACCGCCAACGAGCCATTGGTATGTTGGAGACCGCAATGAGCTCGCGGGCCATTGCCAGAAGGATGAATTGCCACCACAGCACTATTGTACGTCTCAATGAACGTTACGGAACCACTGGCAATGCCCGGGATAGACTTCGGAGTGGCCAACCACGAGTTACTACCCCTGCGCAAGATCGTCATATTGTGCTGAGTCACCTAAGGAATCGTTCTCTCCCGGCAAGTCAAACAGCAAGAGCAATAGTGGGTAGACGAGGGCAAGTCTCTCGAATGACAGTCATACGACGACTCAGAGATACAGGCCTTACTGCGAGACGACCTTATGTTGGGCCAAACTTGACTCACAGACATCGTCAGCAGCGCCTGCAATGGGCAGAGCAATATGTCAGATGTACTAGACTGCAGTGGAATGCTGTCCTATTCACAGACGAGACGAGAGCAGATTCAACATATCCTTTGCTGATGGACGTATGCGGATTTGGCGACGGTGTGGAGAACGCTTTGCAGATTGCTGTGTTCGTCAGCACAACCGATTTGGAGGGGGCAATATTCACATTTGGGGAGGATTCAGTTTTCTTCATCGCTTGCCTCTTCACGTCTTCCGTGGAAATGTTAATGCTGTGACATATCGAGATGAGGTTCTGGATGCATTGGTTGCTCCTGCGTTCACAAATTATCCAGACTTGCAGCTTCTCCAGCAGGATAACGCACGTGCGCACACCGCATGCATTACGCAGCAATATCTACAGCAACAGAACATTGTGACGATTGATTGGCCTGCCCTATCACCAGACATGTCCCCTATAGAACATCTGTGGGACGTACTTGGACGCAGAGTCTACAGTCAAGGTTCTCCAGCTAATCTGCAACAGCTCGAAGCTGCTCTTACACGTGAATGGGACTTGATTCCCCGGAATTTCCTTCAGAGACGTGTGCGTTCCATGCGGAGCCGCTGCCAAGCTTGTTTGCAAGCACACGGTGGACATACCAGATACTGAGGATAGTGTGAATGAATTTTGTTATTGGTTGCATTTTTGGTTTTCTCCCTTGCCTGCACAGAATGCAATGAATTTCATAACAATCAAATGTACAAATTAATGACCAGCATGGATTCATAGGAAAATGAATAAAGATTCCAAATATGTAAACTTGTAAACACTTATATTTACATTTCACACTCTGTTCCTGGATTATACAGATGGTGCGTTTTTAATGTGCTTCAGTAGATATATATATATATATATATATATATATATATATATATATATATATATATATATATATATATATATATATATATATATATATATATATATATATATATATATATATATATATATAGGAGAGCGATTTACTGATGACACAATTCGAGAGGTGGATCGTTATGGTAGGGGTTCTGTCATGGTCTGGGGAGGCTTCTACAGACTCGGCAGGACCCCACTCTACATCATCGAAGGCAACTTGACCGGCCCAAGATACCAGAACGAAATCTTGAGACCAATTGTTCAGCCTGCTCTGGAGGCCATAGGTGGTAATGCCATCCTCCAAGATGATAACGCTCGACCCCATCGAGCTCGTGTGGTGAATGAGTTTATTCAGCAACATGGGATCATCAGGATGGCGTGGCCAGCTCATTCACCTGACCTTTCTCCGATTGAGCACCTCTGGGATGTCCTTGGTCAAAGATTGTCACCAAATCACCCCCTGCCAATGGATGTTGCACAGCTGACTGCATTTCTGCTTCAGGAATGGCAAGCTGTTCCTCGTGATACTCTTCGGACCCTTGTGGACTCGATGCGTCTACGCTGTCTTGACTGCCTTGCTGCAAACGGTGGTCATACCCGATTTTGAAATGTCTATTTGTCCAATATCTATTGTGTGACTTTTGAAAAGGTGGGTGACACACTTCACAGCTTCAATGCGTTTGAATGTGTGTTTCCATTTCTTTACGTGGCATGTCAATTTCGTATTCAATAAATGCTGTTTTGACTGATACCAATTACGTTTATATCACATCTGTTTTATGGTTTCAACCAAGGTTTTTATAAGTGGCCCTTGACTTTTGACGAGTAGTATATTTTCATATATTGAGGTTGCCAGCCTCATACATATGTAACCACTTAGCAAGAAAAAAACATGTTAAATTAACATTTGTAAACTAAATGTTTACATTTACCCCAAAGTAACTTTTGGGAACACAATCTCCTGGCACAGTTTAGAATGGACACAAGCAACTTAGGATATATGCTTTCGAATCACTTGGTCTGGAAATTTTGTATTCCTCTTGTGACGAGTGATCTGATTCCTTAGGACTCTAGTCTTTGTATTTTAAAAAAATGCGGATTTACTTTTTTTAAGTTTTAAAGTTGCCCAAATACGCTGATCTGTCCAGGTCCTTTAAGTTTCTAGTCTTTGTATTTAAAAATGCGGGTTTACTTTTAAGTTTCAAGTTGCCCAAATACTCTGATCTGTCACTTATAATTTTGGAATCCTTCGTCCTTTTTCTTTTCTCTGGCTCTGGTAAATTGCTAGCTTGCTATGGCGATGAAGTCTGATCTGTGCCTCCGATTTCGCTAGATTACATTTCCAATTATAATTATCAGTTCAAAATCCCATAGGTTACAAAAATGACTTTTCGGTCGTTTTCTTGTTTACTACGGCCGTATCCTGGACATTTGTTATATTGATTATTTACGTATTTCAGTGACCGGCACCCTCTTTCTCTCTCTGCACTGTAGCAGATATTTTTTATTTCCTTCTTACACCCCTCCCAGAGAAAAGTCGCCATGTCTGTTTGTTATCCATTTCTCTAAAGCTTTGCAAGGAGCGGCAGAGATAATATTAACGACAACCATGTTGGCTATCGCGAGTGAAGTCGACATTAGACTACAGATTAAACACTGAAATCGCTCAGCGTATTTGCTTAATTGCTGATAAGGCGAGACTGCGCTCGTCGCCAAGTTGGTAATAAGTGATGAGACATTTTGGACAGACAGGACTGACAAAATTACTTTCGATACAGTAATAAGATGTTACATCTTACACACATTGCTAAGAGAGTTTACTGATGTGTTTGTGAGTTCGTACACAAGGCATATGAGGTTTGATTGCCATATACGGAAGATGTGACCTCTGCATCACGCGCAAAATTATTCCATGTCGGAATATTTTGAAATTACCCCACCCAACATTTTTGTTTGTCATGATTGGAGCCTGAGTAGCTCCATAACAAACAGATGCGGGGGTTAGACATGAATATAACCTGACGCGTTTCAGAGTAAAGACATTGTGAGATTCACGCTTGCCAAGATAAAATCAGATCCTGCCAGAGTGAAGCCTAGAACTCAGAATTTCCATTTATCAGACCGGACTTTGTGGAACAATCTTGAAGGACTTACATAGCCCAGGAAAATCATTTTAATAAGGAAGGGTAAGGAAACTGAAACACACGAAGTCATAGAGGGAATTATCTTATAAAAGTAACGACCCTCAAGAACACTTGTAAGAGGCATAATCAAGTGCCTAAACTTCCAATCATCTAAGCAAAAAGTCTGAGCCAGGATTGGCGTAAGTTATCATTTTAAATTATATATTTTTCATTACTAACATGCGAACTAATATTTATATATTGTCATGTGAATATTAATATGTGAAAATCGCTAGTTGATGTCCCAGTCATTTGAGGCTGGCAACCTCATCATATAGAATTATGATTTCATGAACCACCACTGCAAGGGCTGGTGACTGCTTTATTGCTAGCTCATTACAGAGAACTAAAAGCATCGGTAGTCACAAGTTCCATATGGAGCATGGAGGGAAAGATAAAAGAAATGATGTACATTCTAAGTTGTCGTAGATTTTTGATCGGAGTATTAAGACTTGGGTTTGGTCCCTTCTGAATAGGTTGGAATGAGTGATAGTCACGGTGAGAGTTAGAAAAATGAAATAGATTCCACGAGTGGTGAGATGATAGACTGTGGTATAGAGGCTGTCGCTGAAAGCGAAAAGAATTCTTCTCCCTCTCACCTATCCTCTACGACGGCTTTTAAAGAGTCCGACAGTCTAAACCACATATATATTACATATAATTCTATCTACTCACGGACACGCACATACACGTGACGACAGTTAAACACACAGACTTGGAAAATCTATAACAATGATTATATAGATAATTGGGATCGAGCTGACCAACGCACTGATTTTGTTCAAGAGAGATTTTATTATTATCATTAAAAAAAAATCTCTCACAACACCAAAAATTTCATCAAGGAAAAAAAAAACATATACAAATAGTCATAAAATTCAAGAAAAATGTTACAAGGATGATAGCCCGTTAGATCTTACTCTAGGTTTAGCCCACAGCCCCGTTAAGAGAACAGATGATGGCCCAAAGAGTTATAGATACGTAGGGTTGAGTCTAAGAGATTTCTTTCTTTCTCGTAACTATATGAACAGAGTTGGATAAATCTGCTTTAACCTAAGAAAACAGAAACTCTAGCATTTTGTAACAAATTCTGCAGGTTAAAAAAATTTAAGACAGCAAAATGTGTGACAATAATACACCGGTAAAATAACACTCAGACCTGTGTACTCTCATTCATCCAGCCATGGCCTTTCTCACACATATATACTCACAACTTTGCTCGCTGCCTCTGGGAACATAGTAATTCTAGGACCTTCACACAGACCCGAAAAATGCAGTCAGCGACCAAGAAACCCCCAGTTCCAAAAGACGTACTGAACTCTCTGTCTCAGGGAACCGATTCCTTGGGTGTTCTAATTTTTCTCGAATGTCTGATTAAGTCACATAAAATATGTCCAGGCACGAAAGTTAGCAGAGCACAATGTCATTAGCTTTGGATTCTAGGATTTAAGGAATGTCAGATCGGTGTCTTCTTTCAGGCAGGTACTATATTTGGTCACCACAATATTAGTCACAATCTCTGTCGGAATGTTAATATTCTTCTTGTAATATTCTCGCCGCCAGGCAGCATGTACATTTAAATTTGTGGAGCAATATGAACTGGCTCAAAAGCCCAATATATATTTCTAGTCATTAGAAACCGTTAGTGGGGTTGCTATTACTGTCTCTCTCTGATGGCTTATGCACTGTCAGACCCGTGTTACTTGAAACAAAAAACCCCCCGTGGTTAAAGATAGGAAATATCTATGCTTCTCACAAATATGTCTCTCAGGCTACTAAACGCTGGCAAGTTGGGTACCACCGTTTCACTATATAAAAGAAAGAACACATATCAAATAATTTACATATATGTACTCAATATAGATTACATTTAACCCCGCAAGCCTACAGCTTGACTTATTATTTAAACTTCCGGTGAAATAAGTTATATAAAATCAATCATCATGAATTCAGGAATATCTGCGTATTCCGTCACTATTCACTGATGTCGCATCTAGCATTTTATAAGTTTGATATAAAATATTCTCGACTGAGTATTAGCCGTTAAATTAAATTCCTTATAGCTACTAGTTTTAGTAAGCTAAGATATAATTTATTATGTATTTCCACTGTAACTCGTCGACTTAGAGAATATAACAAACTATAAATTAAGCACTCTGTTCAAAAGAAACTAGTTAAAAATGAAATAAGCGACTTAACACTTTATCATTTCACAAAATACTAGATATAATATATATTACCTCAAAACACAGCACTACAGGGTATCGCACAATTAAGAATTATACGCTTATATTTATGGAAGTCTAGAAGTTCGACAAATTGTCGCAACAAACTAAGAAACTTCGCTTATACAGCTCTACTCTTCGCGAACCACCTGTCTACTGCGATTATAGAGAAAGAATGAAGATAAAGTTTCAAACTAGGTTTAATATCTGAAACAGACAAAGGATGAACTATCTCCCCCGCCCCGATCTCTCCCCCTTCTCATAACAGCTACGTTATACTTAGAGGCGTGTCGTAACTGCCACCGGGCGATTACGCACCTGCGTTGACAAACTGACCGGGAAAAGCGCGTGTCAGTTGCAAATCTCAGACAACCGTCTACAACTGCGTCGTACAGATGCCGGGTTTGACACCTTAAGCTAGTGACAGGTGAAAATGGTAGACCAAAAGTCTGCTCTATGTCCAGCGAAACGAATTTCTCACACCCCAGGCCCAGAAATCAGGTCGGGCCGTGCTCTGACCGGGGAAACTGCAGACGTATGTCTGGCGAGAACCGTATATTCACAGCTATCTGCGCGACTGACATCTGATGCAATAAGGTTACTAGTCAGTATGAGAAAGAAAAACGATGATGGGAAAGAAATATATTTTTCGCCACGAGTGATGCGAAAAATACAGGAAAAACAAGTACGGAAAGATAATAAAATAAAAGGATGCGGGTGAGAGAATAGGAAGAAGATGTAGGCAATTTAATGATCAAAACGACCTACGTGACATAAGTATAATAGTTCCATTTTCAAACTAGTATAAATGTCTATGTAAACATATTCACTTTAAAGTTAAGGAAAGTTTCAAACTTTTCAATTAGTGTAAATGTAAATGAAAACAGATACAGTTTATATTGTGAACACTTCTTAAACAGTGGAGATGTAAATGTAAAATGAGGATAAAGGTATTCAATTTAAATGTAAAGAAAGTTTCTTTCAAGGGATTAAGTTTAATTCTCATCGAGGGTAAATTCTGAGTTAGATGAGATGGTAGAATAGGAGAAATTGGACACATAAGTATGTGTCGGGAAAACGCAATATTCAGGAGAGCGTTTCGTTTCTATTCTTTCACCATAGTTGTTGGTGGTGGTACCAGTGAGGGTACTAATCTCTGAAACAAAGTGAGGGTAGAAGTGGGCTGACGTAGAAAGGCAGGAAAAGCTTGACACTTACTCCTTCAGAATTCTGGGAACGTGTTGCACCTTTAATCTTGACCAGAGTCGCGAGAACTGCAGTGACCTATTTGCACAGAACCCATCAGCGGGAGCAGAAACCACTATTGGCAGCTAAGTGAAACCTATAAGCTGCCAAAGTGAACATTTTTAATGAAATCTACTATTATTCCATGATGAACATTTTCTTTTAAACTATTCAATTATTTTAACCCTTGTTAAAACGAAATGATTATTAAGTCTGTTATTTGTTAGTATACAAATTTAACTTCGATTTAATCATTTTAAATGTACTGCATGTTTGTCTCAATTTACTAAACACACTCTAAACAGAGCTATACCAGAATAATAAGAATTCCACTGAGTAAATCAGGGTGCGGGCTTAACGAGCTGAAATAAATAATAGCTTAATCCTTCACAAAAGTTGTCAGCAGATCATAGAGGTAACGTGCTCAGCCAATGCAGCATTGTTCTAGCTTTTCTGAATATCTTGTGAATACTCCTTCGAGATAGAAGAATCTTTATTCTTCTATCTACAATTCTGCCAAGAGTAATCTTGTGCGAATGTAGACGCCTTTGAGGCCCATATTAGATACTCTTGAGTTTAGGCCACTGTTGGATCAATACTGCAAAGCAGAGGAGGCAATATCGTCACAATTGCGGACATGGTCCCGGATTAAAGAACCTGTCTAGTAATCCCCTAGACTTGACTGTCATAAATTTCATATTTCCTGAAAGAATATTATCAGAGTGTATTTATAGTAAGACTGAGCATACATTGCATTCATAAATAACAGTAAAAGTGACTTTTAAAGAATAATTGAATAATCAGAATGAAACAAAAATTTTTTAACTAAAGTTAAAGTTAAATAAGAAGTTCACTTGGTGTGGCTAATTAAGTGTTTAGTTTAGTAGATGTTGTAAGTTTGTGTAGCTTTGTAAACAAACTTTTTCCTCAGAATGGCAGAGTCCCAAAACCTCCACACTTTTTATCTGAATGTCGCGAAGTTACTGGGCATGACCGGTCAAAACTCTGACAGATTTTGTGCTTAGTTCGGGTAAAGACGAACAAGACAAAGCGGCTGAAAGGGAAGAGAGAAGGATGGCCAGAGAGAAGGATGGCCAGAGAGCACGAAAGGCCCAAGCCGAAGAGAGAGAAAAGGAAAGAGCGGAAAAAGAAAAAGGAGAGGGCATTCGCTAGGAAACAGGCCGAAAGGGCCAAAAAGGCCGACAGAGCCCATGCCATTTGATTGAATGAATCGAAGGGAGAAGGGTGGATTCTAGTTCTAACAATGGCGGGTCTGGCAATTCCCAAGGTAGCGATGGGGGAAACATTTCTCATGCAGTGGCGCCTAGTGCAATCAATCAATATCAATACCCTTTATTTCCCCAAGGAGACTATGCCTTCAACAAACACATGCCAAGTCTTCCTGTCCTGTGCCATCCGCTCAAGTTCTTTCCATGTTTTCCTCATCATTTTCACCTCTGTTTCCAGTTCTCTTTTCCATGTGTTTTTTGGGTCTCCCTCTGCCTCTCTTTCCCTGTGGATTCCAGAACACGTACTGCCTTGTAATGCTATCAACAGGTTTCCTCAGTGTGTGTCCTATCCATCGCCAGGATCTTCTTCTCAACTCTTGTTCCACTTGCACTTGTCTGGTTCTTGTCATCAATTCCACATTTGTGACTTTGTCATACCATTTCAGTCCTTCTATTCTACGCAAGCACCCGTTTATAAAAGTCTGTAGCTTTTCGGTTGTTGTTTGGAAGATGAAGCAGATACGGAAGACCACTGGCAAAAAGTAAAACATATATGGAACGAGACATGTGAAGAAGTAGTGAGAAAAAGAGAACATCAGCACAATGCATGGATAACAACAGAAACCATAAGCAAGATAGAAGACAGGAAAAACAAGAAAGCAGATTTAAACAGAAGTAAAACCAGAAGCTCCAAAGCCAAAGCTCATGAAGTGTACATAGAAGCAAACAAAGAAGTAAGAAGAAACATCACAAGAGACAACAGGAAGTATATTGAAGAGTTGGCAAGGGAAGCAGAGGAAGCTACAGCCAAAGGAAATACGAGGGCCTGTACAACAACACAAAGAAGCTTACAGGGAAATATAAGCAAGCAAATGGCCTCATAAAAGATAAGAATGGAAAATTGCTTAATAATATTCAAGAACAAATGAAGAGATGGACAGAACATTTTGAGGAACTTCTCAATGGGCCAGCTCCAACTAATCCCTCAGACATTCAGCCAGCAGAAGAGGAGCTACAAATCAGCTGTGAGCGACCAAGTTACTATGAGTGCTAGGAAAATTATTAAACAGAATTATCATTGAAAGATTAAAAGAGTCCATAGACAAGCAGCTGAGAGATGAACAGGCAGGTTTTTGACAAAACAGATCCTGTACAGACCAGATAGCCACATTGAGAATAATAGTTGAACAAAGTCTGGAATGGAACTCACCGCTATACATCGGATTCGTGGGTTATGAAAAGGCATTTGACAGTGTAGACAGAGAACCACTTTGGAAATTGATGAGGCATTATGGAGTTCCCATGCAGATCATTAACTTAATAAGGAAGACCTATGAAGACATGACATGCAGAGTTCTTCATGAAGGACAACTTACAGAACCGTTTAGGATTAGAACTAGAGTGAGACAGGGAATCCTCTTGTCTACATTTTTTTAACTAGCAATAGATTGGGTTATAAAAACATCGACATCACACAACAGAAATGGAATCCAGTGGAATCTGTCTAAACAGCTTGATGATCCGAATTTTGCAGATGACTTGGCTCTTCTGTCCCATAACCATAATCAGATGCAAGAGAAAATGAAAATTCTCGATGAGAGGTCACAGCAAGTGGGCATGAAAATACACAGAGAAAAGACAAAGATTATGAGAATAAATGCAAGAAATGATAACAAGGTTGAACTTGAAGAAACACCACTAAAAGATGTAGAATCGTACACATATCTTGGAAGTAATATAGACAGTCGGCGTCTGTGGCCTAATGGATATGAACGCAGTTTCATAATCCAGATATACCAGGTTCGAAACCTGCTGCAGGCGGTTTGGTAGCAGATCGCTTTGTGTGGATTTTTAACAATGGTATAAGCGCCGTACCGTTCAGAAAGCAATGGCAAACTACTGAACGTAAAAATTGCCTAGAAAAATCACAAACAGCCAATAAAAGCTGGGGTTGATTGCCACGTCCTGTAAAGGATAAGCAACTAACTTTAATATAGACAAAGTTGGAGGGACAGACGGTGATATCAAAATAAGAATACAAAAAGCAAGAGGAGCTTTCATTGCATTGGGAAACATAGGGAGAACAAGAGAAATCAAGTCCAACACGAAAATAAGAATCTGTAACTCAAATGTGAAGTCAGTCCTATTGTATGGCTCTGAGTCATGGAGAACAACAAAAACAGCCTAGTGCAATATCCTTCTAATTAGATGTATATTCTGGGGCTTCAGAAAAAATAGACATCTACCTCTCTAGGTTTGAATCCTTTGCAGCTACAAATGGCTTGGAGAAGGAAAGATGCATCCCGAAGTCTGAGAATATCTGCTTAAGAGGTGTTTCCCAAAATAACCACCGAAGAACAGAACAACTACATGTTGAAGAATGCTCTGCTTCAGCATTTTATGCTAAATGCAGAGGCTTTTCGTAGTAAATTCCGGAAAGCTAAGATGCAGAAATATGGATCGTTTAGACAATTTGCTACACGACTAGAAATGTACTTGGAGAAGTAGGGATCTCTCAGCACCTTCGATGAATCTTATGAAGGGCTGAAGGAGATGATTCTCGTGGAGCAGTTCAAGGACTCGCTCACCCCAGACATAAGAAGGTTTCTGGCGGAGCACGGGGCCGAAACGCTTGAGCAGGTGGTATTATTTGCTAAGAGGTACCAAAGCGCCCAGTGGGAAGCGAATCCGTCTAAACGTCGCGAACTCGATAATCGCCCCAGACAAAAGGATCACCCAGATAATACATCTAAATATACGGACTACATAACACACAAAACAGCCCACCAAAGCAACAAAAAAGCAGAAACAGAGCAATTAAGCCCAGGGAGCTGGAAGGCGATGGTGTAAGGTGTGCGAAAATGACAGACATTTTTCATCGGATTGTAAGAGGCAGAAAACAGGCCATTACAATGTTGCATGCTTGATCACTAGGTCGATAGGGAATCATGACTTAACAATGTATGAGCAGAATCCAAGCCACCCCTCTATTACTGAACTCGTAACTGGGTAACCGATCAATACGGTGCTTATATGACTTGGGTTTCGAATACTCGGCTTTAGTTTCTCCATCTCTGGTGAAGGCCCACCAGTACACTAGTAAAATTGTAGAAATACTGGGACCCCGAAAGAGTATAAAGCCCATGATTCTTATAGTTGCGGAAATTGATGTCTCAACCCGATATGTCCGGGGACAAATCAATGAAGCAGTTTTAGACGATTTAGTCTATCCTCTCATTTTAAGGAGAAAATATGTCTTCCTTAAGAATCCGTCACGGAAACCAAGGGTCGACACAAAAGAGAGAGAACCCAGGACACGCCCATGCGGTCCCAGAGCTCTTATCTCTAACCAGCCCGAATATTTCGGAGCTGAAGCAGGCACAAAAGGCCAATCAAACCCTAGAACCTTGCTTTTCAAAGTTGTATGGAAACTACTCCCATACTCCTCCGGGAGCATATTATAGGGAGAAAGGTTTAGTTTACAGACCGGTTGGGAACAAGAGGCAGTTAGTTGTCCCACTCCCATATAGAACATCCTCTCATGCAGCAGTTGCATAAACCCTATTCACAACCTCATCGAGGTAAACGTAAGTTATTACGTCATGTTTCCTGGAAATGCTGGTGGCCAGACATGCAACGGGATATTCGTCAATATATAAACGATTGCTCGGACTGCCATAGCCTGGAAATCCAGAATGGTAAAATCCATAATTTATCTGGGAGGAAGTTGATGGAACATAGCGCCACAGATTGTACTTCCGACGAATTTGCCAATGAGAACCATTGTGTTATTTGAATCTCACTTTACACCAATCGAATCTCTTTTGCACTAAATGGGTTGGGGACAAAGACAGACAAAAACCCCGCGGGTTTTAAAATATCACATTTCAAAATTCAATAGCGAACCTCTTTCTAATAATGCAGTAATACTTCCGCCCCACTGTCTCCTCTGCCAGGTCATACATAATAATTACACAGGGATGGTCCCGTACAAGCGATTATCTATTTATTACCTGTGTTTTTGCCCATCCTTCAGGCGGCTTTCCCAGACACACAATATGGGTTTTCTTTTCGTCGATCGTGAGCGACAATATTGTGTCAATAGAGAGAGCCTCTAACAAAGGTGGATAGTCGACTCAATTAATAACGCCTTACCTGCTGACCAGTGTAATTAACCTGGTATTGTTACAGTTCACCTGGTGAAACGTAAACAAGTATGGGTGCGGTCACAGCAAAAAAGAATGTAAGGGCAATAAATATGCCAAATAATAGGACGATGAGTGAGAAAAGATAAGAAATGAAGTGATACTGCCGGAGGGGACGAGAGTTATAAATCTTACACGACTGATTTCGTCACAGATACCCCGTCACCTAAAGTGTTTTATTAAATATCCAAGTGAGGGCATGCGCTTTTACGTGGTTCGTGCCTTCTTCTAATCCTGTTCTGGATTACAGTGTTCTTCTCCTCATTATATCCTTGGCGAGTGTTTGAATTGCTGCTTGGCAATGTTTACAGTTTAGCACGAACTGACGAGCGTCTTCCCATCGTTTGGGCCAAAAGTAAACATCTTGAAGGTTACTCATAGTGGTTCCCACGGGAACATGTTCCCCCGATGAGGATATATGAGCCGCTTTCATAACGGAGGGTCTTTAGGGGAGAAGCACCACGAGTTGTTTCCCCCACCTCGTCCGTCGATAAATAATTCCATCTTCTTTGTGGAAAGTTCTACCTGAAGCATGGGTTGTCTCTATGTGACTCTGTTCAAAGTACTGCGATAGGGTAATATCATCCTTCTGCGCTTGTCGTAACTCTGCTTTACTGCACAGAAATGACGAGTTGAGGTACGAGCTATCCAATGTTGGGTGTTGGATACTTTGCTCGAACTCTTTCTTGGTAGTTTCATCCTTCTGGTTGTCCGAGTTATGGCTAACAGAGCAATCTCTCACAAACTGTCGAACATCTTGTCGCAAACCTGACCAGAAGTAGTTCGATAAGACATGTTTCCCTAGGACATTGTAACTTTTAAGGGAGTGGGGCAGGGTGAATTGCATTTCCTGCATTAGGCGGGTGCGATAGGGGAATGGGACAACTAATTGTCTCTTGTCCCCCACCCGTCTATAAACCAAACCTTTATCTCTGTAAAATGCTCCCTGAGGATTATGGGAGTAATTACCATACAACTTTTAGTAGCAACGCTTTAGGTTTTATCGGCCCTTTGTGCCTGGTTCAGGTTCGAAATATTCGGGTTGGTGAGAGCGTGTCCTGTGTTCTCTCTCTCTTGTTTCGACCTGGGTTTCTACGAAGGATCCCCAAGGGAGACATATTTTCTCCATAAAATGAGAGAGTAGACTAAATCGTTTAGTACTGCGGCATTGATTTTACCCCGCACATATCGGGTGGAAACCTCAGTTTCCGCAGCCGGAAGAAGCATAGGCTATATACTCTTCCGGGGCCCCTGTATTTTTACAGTTTCACCAGTGTACTAGATGTGGAAACTAAAGCCGAGTATTCTAAAACCGAATCATAAAAGCACCGTATGGTGTGGTTACCAACTGTAACTTGCTCAGTAATAGAAGGGTGGCTTGGATTTTGTTCATATACCTCGGAGTGATGGTTCCCTATCGGCCCCCTGATAAGGCATGTGACATTATAAGGGCCTGTTTTCGGCCTCTTATAATCCGATGTAAAATGTGTATTGGTTTTGCACGATTTACAATATCGTCTGCCAGTTCCATGGGCTGAATTGCTCTGTTTTTGCCTATGATGGTCCTGTCGTTGTTGTTGTTGCTGTTGTACCGTGTTGTGTGAGGCGTATTCTTGGAGTCAGTGAAAAGGCGCTCCTCTCGTTTGGGGTGACTACCATGTGGGCGCCTTTTAGCCGGGTTCACTGCCGACTGGGCGCTCTGGTATCGATCAGCAAACTGTACTGCCTGATTAAGAGTTTCGGCCCCGTGCTCCACCAGGAGCCTTCTCATGTCAGGGGTGAGCGAGTCCTTAAACTGCTCCACGATAATCATCTCTGGCAGCCCTTGATACGATTCGTCGAAGGCGCTGGGTGATCCCCACTTCTCTAAATACATAGCCAGAGGTGTAGCAAACTGATTATACGACTCGTCTTTTTGCTTCTTGGCTTCCCGGTATTTGCTTTGAAATGTTTGTGCATTCAACTGAAAACGTTGGAGCAAAGATTTATTCAACAAATCATAATTGCTATTGTCTTCCGGGGCCATTTTGAGGAAGACGTCGTACCTTGAGAACTACCCGATCCTTTAGTGCTAGAGCTAGATTCGATTTTTCTTCCTTGAATCTCTAGTTCTTTAAGTCTAAGTGCGTAGGCTCTGTTGGCCTGTTCCTTCCTTTCTGCTCTTTCGGCCTCCTTTTCTGCTCTTTCGGCCTCCTTTTCTGCTCTTTCGGCCTCCTTTTCTGCTCTTTCGGCCTCCTTTTCTGCTCTTTCGGCCTCCTTTTCTGCTCTTTCGGCCTCCTTTTAGGCCTTTAGTCTGTCATCCTGTTCCTTCTTGAAAGCTCTTTGCTTTTCTTTCCCTTCCAACGTTGAAGTAAAGCTTTCTTCCACAAATCATAATTGCTGTTGTCTTCCGGGGCCATTTTGATGAAGACGTCGTACGCAGGTCCTTGCAGACTCTGAGATAACTTCATGTTGTTTCTCTATCTATCTAATCCATAGGTGTCAGCTAAAGACTCAAACCTAGCAAGATAAATGTCTATTTCCTCAGAAGCCTATGAGTAGACATCTTACTGAAAAGAAGCCGCGCTCGGAACTGCCGCGTGAGAGATATTTCCCCCATCACTACCTTGAGAACTCCCCGACCTTTTAGTGCTAGAGCTAGATTCGATTCTTCTTCCTTCAATCTCTAGTTCTTTAAGTCTGAGTGCGTGGGCTCTGTCGGCCTGTTCCTTCTCGAAAGATCTTTGCTTTTCTTTCTCTTCCTTTTTGTGTTTTCTCGCCATTCTTCTTTCTTCCCTTTCAGCGGCCTTCTCTGCTTCGATCCTGTCTTTGTCCTTTTACACAGAAGTGGCTACAAAATCAGATAAATCTTTGCTCGATAAGCCCATCTCTTTAGCAGTATATAAGTAAAAAGTTTAGATATTTTGTGATTCGGAAATGCTGTGCAAGGGGACTGTTTACAGGCTACACGAAATTACACTTGCTACTTAACTAAAATAAATTAGAAGCTTCAAGTTCAAACCACTAGCTGACTAAAGTTATATAATCCACTACAATGACAATAGATATTAGGCTTCAGCAATGGACAGTTTTTTTCCCTCTTTCAATTATTTTTAGAGAAGTTTTTTGATTTTATCAATTAGTGTCTTTACTCTTAAAATATTTCACCTATTTTATTTATTTATTGCAAGACGTATGAGCAGACATATCTAAAATAATAACTAACAATACTCTTTCAGTTAGTATATATATATATATATATATAAATAAATATATATATATATATATATATATATATATATATATATATATATATATATATATATATATATATATATATATTTATTTATTTATTTATTTATTTATTTATTTATTTATTTATTAAGATGTCTTGCTCATACGTATGCTTTCACACTTATAATAACTGAATCAACTATGATTGTTATGTTTTAAAATAACATGTAACAAATTTAATAATCAATTAGTTTTAACAGGATAAAATAGAGATGAAGTGATGTTGAATTTTAGATGAAAATTAAAGTCGTCTTCATTGAGACTTGGTTTGAGGATTGATATTTTTTAAAATTCTGTCATTTTGCTGGTTCCTAGAACTCAACTGATCTAGGTGAGTCCTGCAGCCGTGGTTTCGTCGGTTTGTCTGTGATGATGACACTTCACAGTCTGATAGCTTTGTTCTACGAACAGTCTGATAGCTTAGTTCCACGAACCGTCTGATAGCTTAGTTTCACGAACTTTTGGACAAAATAAAGAGAACAAATGCCTCTTCTAAGCACATTTGTGGGCTGCAAATTAACAGGCGCATTGTCTTGCTGTCCACCCACCAATGTTAGTCTCTCTAAATAATTAAATTCTTTTGAGTATACACAGCGTAATTCAGGGAAGATGATTAGAAATCACCATTATTCTTCTGGGTATTAAACTGGGAAAGTATGTGCTTGGACAGCGCGAAATCAATGATTTGTCTGAATTACAATTAACAAGGTACATATTTCTCACAAGATGATATGATACACTTGAGGCACATGTGATGTAATCATCACTCATCACTGCTCCAGTTGGAGTCTGTGTTCGCTGCTGCTTTCGCGTTTCTGAGTGAATTAGCATAAAACAAACTCCAGCGCTTGGTTTATGAACATACTATTTTCATATGTTGAGGTTGCCAGCCTCATATACATTACCACTTAGCCACAAAAAACATGTTAAATTCACATTTGTAAAATAAATGTTTACACTTACCCCAAAGTAACTTTTGGGAACACAATCTCCTGGTACAGTTTAGAATAGACACTAGCAACTTAGGATATATGCTTTCGGATCACTTGGTCTGGAAATGTTGTATTCTTCTTATGACGGGTGATCTGATTCCTTAGGACTCCAGACTTTGTATTTTTTTAAAAAAATGCAGGTTTACTTTTTAAGTTTTAAAGTTGCCCAAATACTCTGATATGTTCGGGTCCTTTATGTTTCTAGTCTTTGTATTTAAAAATGCGGGTTTACTTTTAAGTTTAGAGTTGCCCAAATACTCTGATGTCACTTTTAATTTTGGAATCCTTCTTCCTTTTTTTTCTCTTGCTCTGGTGAATTGCAAGCTTACCATGGCGATGCAGTCTGATCTGTGACTCCGATTTCGCTAGATTATATTTCCAATTCTCAATTCAAAATCACACATTGTACTTCCGACGAATTTGCCTATGAGAACTGTTGAAGGTGAAAATGTACGAGGGACGGTCAAAAAGTAATGCCTCGTAATTTTTAATTTCATTCAATAGGCAAAAAAAACAGATAAAATTCACATTGAAATGTAGCCCCAAGTCTGAACTTTAAAAATTTATTTCTCAATGTAGTCTCCGTTATTTGTTAGTTTTTGTCCATCTTCTCACAAGGGCATGTATCCCCGCACGGTAAAAATGTGTGTCCTTTTTCTTAAACCACTGGCGTACGGCGCGTTTAAGGGTCTCGGTGTCCTCAAAGTGATGTCCGCGAAGATCTTCTTTCAGTGGTCCAAACAGATGGAAGTCAGAAGGTGCAAGATCGGGACTGTAAGGGGGATGTGGTAATAATGTCCAGCCAAATTCTGCAATCGCATCAATGGGGCGTTTAGCGGTGTGTGGCGTGGCATTATCGTGCAACAGTAGTGCAGTTCTCTGATCATTTAATGGGTAAAGTCGCCGAAGACGACCTCTCAGCTTCTTCAAAGTTTCATTGTAACGGTCTGCATTCACTCAAAGTTTCAATGTAACGGTCTGCATTCACCGTGTTTCCCCTGTTCCAAGAAGTCAAGAAGAATCACACCCTTCTCATTCCAAAACACGGAGGCCATAACCTTCCCTACAGATGGTGAACTTTTGAACTTCTTTCTTGTCGGCGATGTTGTGTGATGCCATTCCATTGATTGCCTCTTGGATTCTGTTTCAAAAAAATGAACCCACGTCTCATCACCTGTCACAATATTCGATAAAAACTCTTCTCCTTCAGTTTCGTAACGGTGCAGGAGGTTGATGGCTATGCTTTTCCTTGTTTCTTTATGTCTGTCTGTCAACATTCTGGGTACCCACCGTGCACAAACTTTTGAATAACCCAGGTCTTTAATGATGTTCTGGACACTGCCTTTACTAATGGACAACATAGAAAAAAGTTCATCCAGTGTTACCCGACGGTCACCACGAATGATGCCATCAACTCGATGAATGTTGTGTGGAGTCACTGCGGTAGACGGACGGCCAGTCCGCTTTGCGTCAGCCATTGAGGATTGACCTACTTCAGCTTCGTCACAACGATGTACCCAACGTCGGACAGTGCTAACATCCACTGTTGAACCTCCATAAACATTCTTCAAACGTTCGTGTATGCGAATTGGGGTCTCGCCTTCAGCATTGAAGAATTCTATGATATAACGTTGTTTTAACCGTACGTCTTTGGCAGCCATTTTAAAACTGTTACAGCGGTGCCACCTGTTACTGAAACAGGTTGGTAATGCTATACAGTGCAGAAGAGTGTTTGAGGAATCCTGCTAAATTTACAAATTGCACACCGATGCAGTATTTACATACATAAAAAATAGGAGGCATTACTTTTTGACCGTCCCTCATATTATAGTTATTTTTGTACAGCTGATCATGCTATGAACACGAATGCATATTGGCAGTTACTCGGGAACAAACTTGATAGACAAAACATGAGCCGGCAAACTGGCAGGTCCACAGCAGACATGGTGTCATATTTATTTTCATCAAAATTGGCTACATCAATCAATAACATGTGATATAGAAGCATGTTTTAATAGTGTAGCTCTTCATGACAACTCGTCCGTTCATACATCTCAATTATAGGCATCATAATACGTGGCAGTGTAATAGAAATACAATTATCTCCTCTCCTTCAATTCTGGCTGTTGTGTCTAGAGGTTCGTGTAGATCACGAGAACCCAACAAATGCGGCAGAAATAACTTAGATGCATTATTCGTAATAAAAATACTCCCTGGACATGGTAGTTATTTCTGGGCAAGTTAAGGTACCATCCGTAATAATACAAATACGTGGCGGACTCCGAGATAACAATGCCACAATAAAATTAGGATCAAAGTCCCCACTATTTTGGGAGCTTAAAAAAATGTACGTCTACTCCGGACGAATTCACAAATACGAAAGGCTAAGACGGCTGACCGTTAAAATGCAAAACACGTGATATATTACGTCATTAATGACCGGTGACGTAGCAAAATATGCAACGTTCAATATAAGTGAAAAATCGTACATAAAAATTTACTTTCACTACAGACAGCTACATCTCCTCAAATCAATGGATATAAGCCTGCGTGTAAGCAACATAATATAACATATTAATTATATCCTTAACAAGAACAATTGCGTATTACGGCTCTCACTTTACACCAATCCAATCTCTTTTGCACTATATGGGTTGGGGTGTTAAATCATCTGTTCCCCGCGTGTTTTAAAATAATACATTTTAAAATTCAATCGCGTGACCTCTTTCTAATAATGCTGTAATACTTCCGCCCAGATTGTCTGCTCTGCAAGATCATCCGTAATAATTACACAGGGATGGCCCCGTACAAGGGATTATCTACATATAACCCTTGTCTTTGTCCATCCCTCAGACGGCTTTCCCAGACAGACAATATGGGTTTTCTTTTCATCGACCGTGAGCGACCATATTGTGTCAATAGAGAGCCTCTAACAAAGGTGGTTAGGCGACTCAATTGATAAAGCCTTACCCGCTGATCGGTGTAATTAACCTGGTATTGTTACAGCTCACCTGGTTAAACGTAAACAAGTATGGGTGCGGTCACAGCAAAACGAATTTAAGGGCAATAAATATGCCAAATAATAGGACGATGAATGAGAAAAATTAAGAAATGAAATAATACTGCTGGAGGGGACGAGAGTTATAAAAAGTGCACGACTGATTTCGTCACACCTAGAAGGCATTGCAAGACAGGCAGAAGTAGCAGTACTCAGGAGTGAACAAAGCACATTATACAAAATAGCAAAAACCATCAGTGAAAAAAAGGAGTAAATAATATTACAATAGCGTCTGGGGTTGCCTCCCTTTTGCTGTGCAGTGATGGTCTAACAATGGCCAAAACCTAGAGTATCTAATGTGGGTCTTCAAAGGTGTCTACCTTCACACAAGATTACTCTTGGCAGAGAGGCTGATAGAAGGATGATGGTGCTTCTACCTGGATGGAGTTTTCACACGAAATTTCAGAAGTCACGAACAGTGCTGAGTGTGTCTTAGCAATGTTAACTTTTATCTGCCCGACAACTTTAGTGAAAGGTATTATATAATTTAATTTAGCTCGTACAAGCCCCCAACTGAATTAACAGTGAGATTCCTATTATTATTTGGTTCTATAGAAATTAAGCATAGATATATTAAAGATGCTGATTCATCCGTGTACACTTCTCTCTCTGTAATAACGAAATTCAACCATGAATTTGTTAAAAAAACATATACAAAGTTAATCATTTATTTTGGAACAAATGTAAATAAATATGAACTGGCAATTACTAAAAAATGGGTTTCGTCATTGAAATCAGCTTTAGGAATCTTAGTTGTGAAATATAGATCAATAAGTTCTGTTGTGTTGGCCTTTTAAAATGCCACTTAGCTTCTATATTGCTGAAGTGTTGATGCTGCTGTTTCCGTCAGTTCATCTCTGTGGCGGGGCACATCTCCTGGTCAAGGCAGGTATTCTTTACAACCAGTTAAATGTAAGTTTGAAGTGTCGATCGCAAGCTTCAAACCTTTGAACAGCAGTGCTTGTGGTGTCGTAGAATCAAACCTCAAATGGTCTCATAAACTTGTACCACCAACTTTAGAGGGAATAAAAGAACTAATTCCGCTGCTAAGTCTTTGTTCTCCTGACTTTAATCTATCGCCTATCCCGATGTCCGTCAACCGAATCTTTTCTCTGACTTTTTACTCTACCTGAGTTTATATCATATAACTCAGGGGGTATGATGAAAATCACCATTCTTTTAGTTAATTTATTGGGGAAAGTGTCGACTGGACTGCGGCAAGTGGCTTGTGCCTTGTTGGACATGTTTAAATATACATACTTATTACAAATGATATTAAATATACATACATACGATGTCATCATTATCCACTCCCTTCTCCACTTGGGCTACCTCTGTCTTTGGTTCCCTGAGAGAACTAGCACGAAGCAATTGCCAGGTCTTTGCTGTGGCGGTTCATGAATATATCATTTTCACATGCTGAGGTTGCCAGCCTCGTAAGGACCTGTATAACCATCAGCAAGCTCAAACATGTCAAATTCAAAGTATATGAAATATGTTACAACTGACCATAACAACTGAGTGGGAACTAGATTTCTTGCTCAGTTGAATAGTCTCAATAACTTAATGCAGATGCCTCGAACATTATAGAATCCCTATGTGGCTTTGTGAGTAAGTCCTGTATGAGTCCGGATTCCTTATTAAAAGGTGGAGTTTCCTTAGTGCATTATTCGAAAGGTGCTCCAATACTTGTTTTCCTTTCGTATAAGATCACACTCCTAAATCCGACTCTTTCCTGGCTTCAGTCACAGCTGTTTGCTTTGATGATTCTGGAATGCAGTGTTGTATGTCTAAAATGTTCTACGTTATATTGCAGTTTTCCAGCCCACGCTCACTCCTGGCGTTTCCGACAAAACTTCGAATCAACGTGAATATCTATTCGCACCTCAAATGCCAGCCAATACATTCAAAAGTTCGTTTTATGACTTTCCTCATGGATTTTTCTGCGTGGCTCATACGTATGTAAAATTTAAACGGTAAATTTTCCATATATGGAGTTGTTATTTCCGTCTATTCTCTGCAGTGTTTACATTCGCCGTCCTCCTGCAACATCTTGGCCAAACAAATATGTGCGGAAGTGTATTACATCATTCATGCTTATGTAATCTGTCACCAGTTTCGATAATTGACCAGCACTCCCTGTGCAGACACACACTGGGTCACTACATGAAAATGACCTTGCCAGCCAATCTGGTCCGATTTGTATCAAGCGCCCAGGTAAACAAACAGTACACAAATGAATGGAAGGAGTGTAAACATTGACTCGAAAATACCAAATACTGTCGGAAGTTGTAAATCAAAGGCTTAACCAATGAAAATAGTGAAAAACAAGTGAGGGCGACGAATCAGAAGTAGCGAGGGAATCGTACGTGAGAACAATGACCAGAGGTCATTAGGAGAGTCCGGTTTCTGAGTTTGAAGAAACAAGAAGTGTTTTTGTTCTGGGCGGTTACCTGCACACGAACGGATTCTGTGGTTTGACAGAAGTAGAATAAGTCTAGCAAGATATAAGACTAAGTCTAGCAAGATATAGAGGTTATAGGATAAGGAACATAAGTCCAGAAATTGTTCAGAGGATGTGTTAGCGCTAGACAGTAACTGTATAAGATAATGAAGAAGCCTTGTGTAGACTATGAGAGTATTAGCGCTAGACAGTAACTGTATAAGATAATGAAGAAGTCTTGTGTAGATTATGAGAGTAGTGAATGTATTTCAGAAGATATTCAGCGATTTGATTGTAAGTATGATTTTGAACTTATTATGCATACAAGTAAGAGATTTACAGGAGAAGTAACGCAGATGTACCAAGTCGACATGTCAAAGATATATGTTGAGAACTTTGTGGACTGAGCAACAAAAGAGTAAAGTTAGAGGTAAAGGATAACCACCTTTGTCATGGTGAGTTCACGACAAGTAAACTAATGAGCTGTCTTCAGAGAAAAGTTACGACAAGTAAATGATTTGAAGAGTCGACTTTTGTAAGAACTGTTCACACGCCCTCGCACGTAGGTATATGCTTAGATGACATGGTACTTGTATATAGTTTAAGCTAATCTTTCAGCGATAGTAACAGAGCCCTACAGAGGTTAGAAAGAAATAAAGGCAGGAATATAATGAGATGGGAGTGAGGAGATGGAGTATAGAGGTATTTAAGTGAACAAGATACAGGAGGACGATGCATATACATGAGTGTAACAGCTTTCTTAGCAAACGCCACACAGGCTACCAGATATGTAACAGTCACTAAGTATGTAGCGTGTTTTATTTTCCTTAGTGTTCTCAATAGGCCACACTGACCACAGGTATGTAACGTGGCTGTTGGAAAATGGTTCGTTGATTCAGTCGCCCATAGTACACACACTCTCGTACCACATGTGGGAGTCAGTAAAGTTGGAACAGCTGGTACAGTTCTAACGATTTATTACAAACACATCACATCGACATAAAAACGAACGTACTGTCATTAGGACAAGGCTCAATCATATTCAACATCACGTACATAGCATTAGTTCATAGTATCCAACACTACAAAGACTCTTGCAAATCAAGCCGCATAGATGGCGGGCTACAAATGTCTAACACTCTCTCTGTATTCTTCATTGACTAACCAGGTCAGGTAAATCTTTGCTACAAAATCGAGCCGCAAAGATGGCGGGCTACAAATGTCTAATACTCTCCCTGTATTCTTCATTGACCAACCAGGTCAGGTAAATCTTTGCTACAAAATCGAGCCGTATAGATGGCGGGCTACAAATGTCTAATCCTCTCCCTGTATTCTTCATTGACCAGCCAGGTCAGGTAAATATTTTGGCGAAACAAGCCATAAAGCGCCGGGCTTCCAAAGACTACATATAATGTCAATAATGTCAATCTCTTATTTAACGCCTCTTCGCACCATGAGCAGGCCACCTTAAACATACAAAATTCCTGGCTACAAAATTAGCTTCAAAAGTACCTTTACCTGTACTGCTGTCCAGGAATAAGACACCACAACATTTTTCACATCCTTGGCTTACAGAACATGCCAGAATTATCACTGGGGAAAACTCAACCATCTCTTAACACACAAAAAGGCTCCATTCCCCGTTGACACAGACAGAGAGAATCGCTGAGCTCCTTTCAGCTCAAGAAACCCGGGTCGACTCCTTAACAAAGACAGTCTTCCGGACCCGCGCAAAATCATCGCGCATGCGTGGATCATCGTAAGCCCCTGAGTTGAGCTCACCCACGGAACTATTCAACCGTTCCTCGAAACAGACTAGAACAATCCTTATATGGACAACTGTATGATACTTATATATCCTTATATGGACAACTGTATGATGTCAAGGGGAGATAAGAACTAAATCTAACATGAAAAAGAAAGTATACAACCGGTACATTCCCTTAGACCACTAGAAAAAAATACACATCCTAACTTAAACAATACTGACTGTAACAATGAGATATAGAGCTTTTATATATGAAGCCAACATGAGATAAACGTATGCAAGCTCTGGGATGAATTATTTGTCTTGCTGATAAAGATATATATATATATATATATATATATATATATATATATATATATATATATATATATATATATATATATATAGATATATATATATATATATATATATATATATATATATATATACATATTTATGTAAATAAATGTTTTGATGGATACAACAGATGTTTGAGTCCGTCTGTGAGCGTTGATGTATGTGGCCAGCAAATAAGAATAATAAAAACAAACTATCACTATACGAATGTCAGTAGAAACAGCAAAGAAGGAACCGAACGAGTCGTGAGTTAAAGAAAAGAGGGAAAATATGTTCATCCAGGAATCTACACCTCTGGCGGAGATGGCCAGTACACAAGTACACTCTTAACCCACTTGGAAGATAAACAAAAAGAGATTTTGTGACTTGAGTAATAATTAGAACAGACCACCCCTGTCACATGCTACTAATTGGTGCCGTTACCAGTTTTACAACATACACACGGTTACAGCAAGAAGCAAGATGGGCTGAGCATTTAAGATAAGCTGAAAATTCTTGAGGCTGAAAATGACCTGGACAAAAGTACAGATGTTCCAAGAAAGGGAGAAATCATCACAGCAATCAAAGGATGGAAGAATGGAAAAGCTCCTGGTCATGACAGCTTAAGCACAGAGCTATTTAAAATTGATTCTGAATTATCAGCTGAACTCTTAAAACCCTTCTGTGCACAAATCTGGAAAACGGAGACAACACCACTCGAATAGAAGAAAAGAACAATTATCCCATTATAAAAAAATTGTAACCTTAAAGACTGCAACAACTGGAGAGGAATTACGCTCCTCTCCGTTCCCAGCAAATTTCTGAGCAGGATAATTATCCACAGAATCTCAAGAGATCATAAACTGAGGAAGGAACAAGCAGTATTCCGAAAAAACAGAAGATACGCAGATCATATTTTCACCGTCAGGTACATATGGCAGAGACATAAAGAAACTTTGTCGATTTTGAAAAGGCTTTTGACAGCACACACAGGGATAGCTTATGAAAATATTAAGGGTTTGCGGGAGCCCTACGTGTATTGTTCCCATCATAAAAAGTCTCTGTGCTAACTTTACATGCAGTGTTAGGATGAGCAACCTTAGTGTTGAATTGAAATCAGGTGTACGGCAGGGTTGTCTCTTGTCAACAATTTTATTTTTAACTGTCATAGACTGGGTGATACCCCAGACAAAAAGGGTGCTCCTAGAGGAAGACGATGGCAAACGTTCGCCACACTTGAAGATCTAGAATACGCAGACGATATTGCACTACTCTCACATTCACATCAGCACATCCAAGAAAAAAATAGACAAACTGAATAAATGCAGCCAACAAGTGGGAATGAATATCAACCTGAAGAATATAGAAATTATGACACTCAATGTAATACATCTTGAGCCCATAAGAATAAGGAAGCAAAAGCCAGAACAAACAAATACATTTACATATCTGGGAACCATAGTAACACCAGACGGTGGAACAAGCAACACAATCAGTAACAGAATGAATAAAACCAGAACAGCTTTTGCAAATCTAAACAACATTTGGAAATCTTCTCAGCACAGCACAAACACCAAATTAAGGTTATACGAGAGTTGCGTACTATCTGTACTTTTGTATGGCACGGAATGATGGAAAGTTATAGAAAAGGAAATGTCCAAATTATTCTCTTTCCACAAAGACTGCCTAACGATAATGGTTTTTGGCGGAATACCATCTCCAACCAGGAACCGCTTACACGGTGCAGTCAAAAAGGAATGTACACCATCATTGCGGGCAGACGCTGGAAATTTGTGTGCTATGTTCTCAGAAGGGACCCTGACACCATCTCCAGAACTACTACGCTATGGACTCTAGAAGGACGGCGAAACAGAGGCAGACCAAAGACAACCTGGCGGAGAACAGTGGGGGCTGAGATGCAAAGCATGAACCAGAGTTAGGGCCCGCACAACCAACGCAACCCGCCTGAAGCCGCTACCCGCCGTTTCCCTGCCCGACCTAATTAAATGTTGTTGTCTATATAATTGTACCTTACTTTTATGTAATTCTGTTATAAATAGTTATATAATTTTAAAAAAATAAAATAAAAATGAATATTTGTGAGTTACTGTAAAATAAAACTTTCAAGTTGTCACATTTTTTAATAAATTCCTTACTTTGTTTTGTAATTATATAAAAATATATGTAACTAAGGGGGGAGGAGAAAGCTTTATCATTCTGATGTATTGCTCCGCCCTTGGATATTTCCTAAATCTGCTAGTGGACTGACGAGAGAAGCCTGAGACGGACTTCTAGTAGCTTCATAAGAGAGATACATGTGGTTATTTGAGAGCCAACGTAAAAGCAGAATATACTAACATATGATACGGGGATGTCGTATTCAAACAATGAGAATGGCTGCAGTTAGGCGACGGTAAACACAAAGTTTACAAAAGATATTGTGTCTTACTGTGATAAAAGCCGAACAGATTTCCCTATGTTTCGGCCCCAAGGCTTTCGTCAGCGACAGCAACATAAAAACAAGAGGAAGAAAGAGAGAACTAAGTTAAATACAATGAACACAAAAAAATAATAAGTACGTGAAATACGACGCAAGCTTGAAGTCGCTAGTCATACCCCAGTGAGAACCTGAATAAGATTGTAGATAGGGATTTTCTTCCAGTGGCCATCTTGTTTATTTGTTGCAGATAAATAACATGAGCTTACCCAGCGAGTTAGTTTCGGCTTGTATAATCAGTATTTATTCATTGTGAATTGAGCTTTCTTCCTGTCAGATTGTCGTTTGTTTGTCTCTTGTGGCCACAGTGCTGGCCAGGGTTTCTTAACCTGTATAATCTTTATTTATTCGTTGTGAATTTATCTTCTTGTCATGTTGTCGTTTGTTTATCTCTTGTGGCCACAACGTAGGTCAGGATTTCTGTCGTGACTTGATTGGAAATGTCTGCCCCTAAAATCTGAGTGTTCTGCCTGTTTTCTCTTTATCTCTTGTCTACGCCTACATTTCTGTCAAATTGCTCTTAACAGCTCTGATTCTGTCGTTAGCCGTCAATCTTGAGACAGAGCCAGGCTAACGCCACCCCTTGCACGCGAAAAGCGGCATTTTTGCCAACATTCTTTTAGTAGCGATTCTGGGGAAAACAGCAAGTTCCTTGTCCCTTTGATTGTGGTGGACACGAGGAATTTTGTGCCATTTATTTTTGCCGTCCTCGTCTTTCGTCACGAACGAAGGACGCTGGTAAAACGGTGAAAGCGTGCTAATGTTTCGTCTATTTCCTCGTCTCGCGAGGCGGCCGATGACTCTCTCTCAGAAGTCTTACGTCAAATTGTTTCATCTCGAGCGGGCTGAGAAAAACGCTCATTGAACACCTGTGGGCCCTATCTTACTATTTAAGCAGACTTCTCTAATCCTTTTGACTATTCGTCTCGAGAAGATTTTTTGCTACCTTGCAAAGTGTTATTAGTTGAGAGCTTTAACAGTTACAGTGTGGACTCTGATTCTTAAACTTTGGTAAGCACATTTACTTAGTTTAATTTATTGGAATTCTATCTTAAACATATAGAGTGAAGACCACGTGTTACTTTAATACTATATTTAATATATATTTCTTTAAGTAAAGTATTTAGTATGGCCGGGAGTTTCTTATCTGTTTTTTTATTATTATTAAGCCCGCTCCCAATTAAACTCCGCAAAGAGTTAAGCCAAGAGGGATTTTATTTTTGTGAGACAGAGAGTGACCGAATGTATATCATCCTGTTTCCACGATGTTTGTCCATGTGAGTATGTATATGTATAATTCTGTAAAAGATTTTTCCTACATGCTCCTACATTATATATATATATATATATATATATATATATATATATATATATATATAAATATATATATATATATATATATATATATATATATATATATATATATATATAGTGAGGTTGAGGGCATAGTTATTTTTGTAATTCCACCCAGTGGTAATTCTAATGTTGGTAAATAACACTCGGGCCGCCCGTTATTCTTATTACAGTAATTTGTTGTCTAGTTTTACGTTACATGAGCTAGGTTGATGCTGTGTGTGTGGTTTCGCCTTTCCATACCGTGAGAAGGGGCCACGAGTGGAATTGAATATTTAGCTATTAGACCCGCGGCGAACTCTTTGCGCGTGGTTGGGAACGCGTTCACGCATGGCTGAGTTACCTGCGTGAATAGCACCGCAAGACAGGAGAAGAGATGGTGTTTTGTGTATCTGTGTATCGCATGAAAGATTAAGGTGGGCGTAAGGGGGGGGGGAATGGGAGGGGCTAGCGATAGAATGCGGGGACGGGATTTGTTTGTAAACATTGGAGAGGACATACAAATAGTTAAAATTATTGTTTGACTTGTTTTTGTATTTCAGAGCTTGTCAACCTGTACTGTGCTCTATTGGTGGCACTAAGCAACCCTCCAGAAATACACTAGGCCCTTGTAACAACGTGCTCCTTGAGGTCATCATTACTGCCCCCACAATATCAACCATCAGTTTATATATATATATATATATATATATATATATATATATATATATATATATATATATATATATGTGTGTGTGTGTGTGTGTGTGTGTGTGTGATGGGGCCGTAAAGACACCCCAGCTTTCCCCTTCAAACAGGGCATATTTATCGCCCATATATTTTCGATGTGCGCGCAGCACTCTGGGATGTGAAAAGTCTTCATGAAAATATATTAGTTTAGGCCATAATAAAGCCTAAGAATTAGTTGTGATGTGTTATATTTGATAATTGTGGGCCATATCTGTGTTTTCGTGCCTAATAAAGCAAATATCGCGAGTGTTATTTATGCGGCCAAATTAATACGCGTAGCGCGCAGTAAGTTGAGTGATTAGCCTAGTGCCTATCTAAAGCATGCGATGGCCAGCAGCGGCCTTTCTAAGTATCAGTCCAGACGAGAAAACAAACGAGACGAGGTGACCGGTGTGGGTAGCAGATGGACCAGCGCACGTGAGCTGTAATTCTTAGCGCATTTTGTAGAATTTAGCATTCGTGTTCTATAAGTCTGAAATTATATTCAGCACGAGTCTGTTTTAATGTTTAGTGAATTAAATAGATAGATGTGAAAGTTTAAGAGCGATTATTTCATTTATCAGAAAGGAAAATATGGTTTGAAGCTATTTCACGTGAATTTAGATAATATCAACCTGTTAGCAAAAATATCAAGATGGCAGCCGGGAGGCCACGTGGTGATGACTTTAGTTCTAGTTGTTAAGTCAAGAGTAATTATATTTTATTCTTTAATGTAAGAGTAATTTAGTGTATTTCGCGTTTATTGATTATTCTACTGTATATCTTTGGTGGGTTACTTTGAAGTGAGAATATGTATTTAGATCTCTGGAGAGCGCGAGGCCACTCCTTTATTGAGACATGTGTTTCTCTGGTTGCTCCCGGCGGAGCATGGAATCACCAATGCAGCTGGTGTCCATTACAGGCCCACAATAAGCATTTTGATGCTATTGCTGTGGTTGTTTCGGTAACGGTAACGATGTGTTTCATGTGATGAGTTCCCAATCTCATCAGGGGTCATATACGACACGCTTGTTACCAGGCGTGCCAGTCGTCACTTACGACATGTTCAGAATGCAGTAATGAATATTGAGATAGATCAGTTGCGAGGTGGTGGTTTATTCTCATTATTGAGAGTATTTGTTGTACATATAGTTGAATATTATTCTATGTCTATTTTATTATTATTTAATTATGGTTATGTGCAGAATGGTTTGTGAGAGCACGTGGGCTCACTTAAAGATATATATTTCTCTTCTCCGCTCCTGAGGGAGCATGGGGCCACCAGTGTGGTTTGCCTCCGTATGAAGTATTCATATGCTCGTGCAGTAGTGGTTTCGGTAGCAATCTGTGTTACATGGTGAGATTGCCAGCCTCATGCACAACACCTTACTAGTCGCATTGGACGACACGTATGAGTGTGTGCATGTGTGATAATTGAGGGTGTCAAGTGGCGTGGAAGGACTGTTTGGCAGGTGAGAGTATCGTTATTCAACTATGATTTTAACTAGCCCATGCTTTGTTTGCGTTTCAGGATTAGGAACTGAGCACTAGCTGGGTGTTTGTTTGTTTAGTGTTTCGCTTGCTGGTTTATTTGTTTAATGTTTGCTTTGTGTGCTTGTAGTCACGGACAGGGTTGTAAAAATAAATACAGCCCCTGCCTCAAGAATCAAGAGTTTTTATTGTTGTTCGGGTTGGTGCGAGTGTGAAAAGAGAGTGATCACATATCACAATATCATCGTCATCATCATTCTCGCCTACCCTTTCATATATATATATATATACAGTAGACATTCAAAAATCCGGCAACCTCCGGACCTGAGGAGTGCCGGAGTTTTGAAAATGCCGGATTTTTTATGGTTATATATGCTGTATATATTTAACAGAAAATGACTACCTGAACACTTTATCTGCGATCGACAATGCATGATGTTTACGTTTTACACCACTTCTTTTATTTGCTGAATCCATAATGGGGCTATACAGCAGCAAATAAATGACAAAATGAGCAGGAATGCCTGTTAACACGTGCAAGCAAGACCCAACAGCTGCATCAAAACATAAACTGCTCCAGAAAACAGTGGCATGCCAATGCGGTAAATTTAAAAATGCGCTCCGAAATCCATGCCGGAAATCTGAAGGAACCGGATTATCGATGCCCGGATTTTTGAATGTCAACTATATATATATATATATATATATATATATATATATATATATATATATATATATATATATATATATATATATATATATATACTGTATATATACTGTTCAAAAAAAGAAACGCAAAGCTACTGGAGGCACACACATAGCCATAATTTTGACATTCAATAACTTTTTTAATGTAATGAGTTAATTGTTCAAATTGCACACAAGAATACCTTAGGGTTCAACCAATCAATTGACAGTTGTTTTGCATCTGGGTCAGAGAGTTTTTTGGCTTACGGGCTTTCCCGTTAGTATGGTGTGTGGCCTCCTCTTGCATCGATCAGCGACTGGCATCTCCTGGGCATGGATGCGATCAAACGTCTGATGTGGGCCTGTGGGATGGCTGCCCACTCTTCCTGGAGTGCCTGGGACAGATCACGACGATTGGCTGGAGCAACGTCTCGGCGACAAACACGTCTATGCAGCTCATCCCACAGGTGTTCAATCGGACTCATGTCTGGAGACAGGGATGGCCATGGAAGGGTGAGAATGTTGTTGGCAGTCAGGAACTGCGTGGTCAACCGTGCACAATGGGGTCTGGCGTTGTCCTGTTGAAACACAGACCTTTGTGCAGTCAAAAGTGGAAGGACATTGGGTCGAATACTTTCATTAACGTATCGTTGCGCATTCAAGCCTCCTTCAATGTGCACCAATTGACTCCTACCGTTGTAACTGATCATTCCCCACACCATTGCACCTCTACCACCGTGCGGCGGAGCTTCATCAACGCAATTTTGGGCAAAACGTTCATTTCGCCTACGGTAGACCCTACGCCGTCTATCATGACGCTGCAACAAAAAGAAAGATTCGTCACTAAACCAGACACGTCTCCATTGATTGTCAGTTGCCCAAAGAAGTCGATTTTGGCGATGGCGGCGCGTAAGGACAGGTCCTCGGTGAGGTCGTTGTGCCCAAAGTCCAGCGTCATGCAGTCTATTCCGAACAGTTTGTTTGATCAGAAACATGACGTCCTGCAGGCAATGACTGGGCAGTTGAGGAAGCTGTTGTAAACCTGTCTCTGAGGTGACGAAGCCGAATAAAGCGATCCTCCGCTGCTGTTGTCACTCTGGGTCGTCCACTGCGATACCGGTCTTCAACTGAGCCTGTGTCTTGGAACTGGTGCCAAAGTCGACTGATGGTACTCTGATGCACGTTTAGATGCCTGGCAACCTGACTTTGACTTTCGCCTGCATGCAGTCGGCCAATAGCAATGTTCCTTAAATTTATCGATAGAGACGCCATAAATGTCTGCTTGAAAATGAACTGAATTTTGTGTGTGTAGCGTTATCCTTTTATATGGTTTCAGTTGCGTAGTCAGTGAATAGTGTTCACCCCAAATTGTGTTGCTTTCACGTGCGCGCAACATGAGCTGTGGTCAAAAATCGCATCATAAACACTATTGACCACTGCGTTGTAACGATTACAAAAACGAATGCAATTCAGGTCAACACGTGCATTTGACACTGTAAAGAACATTTGAGGCTGGTTTTTATATACCTTAGCACCAAATTTTACTTCATCTCATCTCAACCCGTAACCCGTCATGGGTCGTAGGGGTGCCATGGTGGAAGCATCAGCAGACAGGGTCCTCCACTGCTCTCTGTCCTCAGCAATGCGTACAAGTGTGGAAAAACCTTGTCCTGCCCATTCTTTGATGTTATCAGCCCAGGATTTTCTTTGCCTTCCTCTTCTCCGTTTACCTTTGACTGTTCCCTGGAGGATCGTTTTCGAAAGGAAGTCATGGCAAGTTACATGCCCAAACCAGGCAAGCTTTCGACGTTTCACAACTGACAAAAGTGGTTCTTGGTGGCCTGCATAGGTGTTTATCTTCTCTCTAACATAGACATTTGTTTTGTGCTCTTTATAGCAAATGCGCAAAATTCTTCTATAACATTTATGCCTGAATCCTTCGCTCCGTATCTGCAGTGAGTGTCCAGCTCTCACACCCATATAAGAGAATAGATAATACAAGTGATTTGTATAATTTGATCTTCACAGGAAAACTGATGTTACTTTTCCAGATCACATTCAGTCTTGTCATGGCAGCTGAGGCCATCTCAAGTCTTGTCTTGATTTCTTTACTTGATCTTCCATCACTACATATAGTGGACCCGAGATATTTAAAGGTGTTAACTTCTTCTAACGTTTGCCCATTTACCGTAATTTTGGTCGGAACATATTTCTTATGGCTATTCACCAATATCTTGCTTTTTTCTATATTAATTTCCATCCCATATGTTCTTGTTACTTTCTCCAGTCTAGAGGTAAGGTCTTGAAGTTCTGATTCTGATCCAGCTATCAGATCGATATCATCAGCAAAACGTAGATTGCAAAGAGGTCGGCCTCCAATCGATATGGTTGTTTTATAATCATAAAGAGCCTCCTGCATAATATGTTCTAGATATATGTTAAAGAGCACTGGGGACAGGATACATCCCTGACGAACTCCTACAGTTGTTTTGAAAAATTCTCCACTGTCATTGCTTGCAAAAACAGCACTGCTTGCGTCCTTGTATAGTGCTTCAATGATATCTATGATGTTGGTGTCAAAATTTTACTTACAAACTCATAAAAACGCGCCCTCGGATAGCTATGTTTTTCTTTTTTTGAACAGTATATATATATATATATATATATATATATATATATATATATATATATATATATATATATATATATATATATATATATATATATATATATATATATATATATATATATATATATATATATATATATACGAGGCGTGTTCAAATGAAACCCGACCGTACTGCGCCAAGTGGACATTCGTAGGAGGAGCATGATGACGTCATATCTGACGTAATAAGCACTAACGAATGTACAAGTGTGTAAGTGTTCATTCTCCTAGTATTCATTGGTTGTGCTGCAGACCGTTAAAATAATGGCCGGTGTGATAAGGAATCCCTCCAAGGTCGATCAGCGAGCGGTGATTCAGTTCCTAACAGCCGAAGGATGTCGACCAGTCGACATTCATCGCCGAATGAAAGCAGTGTATGGTGACAAAAGTGTGTCTAAGACTACAGTGAAATACTGATCACGAATGTTTCGAGAAGGACGTCAGTTAACGAAAGATCTTCCGCGGCCAGGTCAGGTGCATATTGTTGCGACAGAAGAAGCCATCGCCGAGATTGATGCAGCAATACGGGTGGACCGTCGTCGGAACTTACGTTCGCTATTTTTTTTTTGTTTGAATCAGTTACTCGCGACTGTGTACAATAGGTGCGCACTCGTGCGGACATGTAGTCACTACACTAATTAAAAAAAAAAAAAATATTTTTGAACGGATCTAGTAACTTTCCTGTAAAACTAATAAAAATAAACCCAGACAATGGTAAGAGTTTTTTATTTAACGTAAAGAAGAAAATTCGAACATGACATGAGTTTTGTAAGGGCAAAAAATATATTAATAACTGCATGGAAAATCTAAGACTGCATGCAAAAATTCATGTCCATACAACAAACAGTTTTGAAGAAAATTGACACTTTCTGTGGGCACGAATTTCCGAACGGACTATACCACATTATGCAGTTCAAACTAATTTGAGTTCTGCTAACTCTCACAAAGCTGGCAGCAGACTGACTTTTTTGCTAAAAAATACGTCCTTATATACTATAGTCTTTTTGGCGCTCTTTTAGTAATCTAGGATTTCATTGGCTGTTTCGTTTAACCTACTCTTTATCAATAAATCTCATTAGCTAATATGATCATGTGACCAATGAATTTCAGACTATTGCACTACTTCCGTTAATCGCTAGTATCGATAGAGGCAATGTTTTATTTTTTGTACTTGAATAAATTAAAATTTACGCCAAGTTTTTTAAGGACAAGACGCTGTTTTAGTTCAGTGGTGAACTGATCTACGTCCTATGTTTTACTATACTTTATAACTCTCTTGCGCTCTAACTATAAGTGGCGTTCTTGGTTACTACGTTGTTGAAACTATTGCGTAGTTCTATTTTTAGATTGAAGTGCATCTTTAGTTTCGGTTAGTTAGTAAACACAATGACCTTGATAGTTAGTGCTACATTTAATCTCGCCACTATCATCATGGGTTGGTCAACTTTCTTAGTCTTTATTTTTCATTCTTGTTATATTCCTAATGATTTATTTGGAGGTTTATCTACCGTGTTATCTATGTGTTTATTCTGTTCTATGCGTTACCCTTTCATATTATGTTACATACACATACACATACACACACACATATATATATATATATATATATATATATATATATATATATATATATATATATATATATATATATATATATATATATATATATATATATATATTCTTTCTTCTTTGATCCTTAGCCGCCGACCGTCAAAGCAGTCAGTGACCATCACGCCTAGTGGCGTCTTGTAGGGCAACAACAAATTGATTCCACTTTGCTCAGTCGGCGGCCATCCTTCGTACAGTGCCCCAACTCTGGTTCATTCTTTGCATCTCAGCCTCCACAATCCTCCGCCAGATAGTTTTTGGTCGGCCTCTCTTTCGTTTTCCTTCAGGGGTCCAAAGCATAGCTGTTCTTGTGATGGCATCGGGGTCTGTTCTGAGGTTACGGCCAACCCAGCTCCAGCGTCTGCCAGCTATGATGGTGTGCATGTCCTCTTGCTTGCTCCGAGTAAGCAGATCTTGGTTGGTGATGGTATTCGGCCAAAAGATTCGGTGAATTTTTCTTAGGCATGTTGTGTGATAAGATTATAATTTCGACATTTCCTTCTCTGTAACTCTCCAGCATTCTGCACCATAGAGAAGCACAGAAAGCACACAGCTCTGATATAATCTTAATTTTGTGCTTGTGCTGTATTGCGAGGACTTCCAGATGTTGTTTAGGCTGAAAAAGGCTGTTCTTGCCTTTGTCGTGGAATATTCTAATCCACATATATAAATTATCAAGTAAATATAAAGCCTAATAAATACATATAATAAATAAAGGAAGAAGAATGGTAAAGAACAGTGCTGTCACAATGACTGTACTCGAAATCCCCCTTGTTTTATGCTTCGTCTGCAAATTGTAACGCTTTCACGTTGATAGTAAAAGCTTACTGTATTATTACCCGCTTTCTTCAATGAAACGTGTGCTGCATTTCTAAGAAAAACATTGAGAGGCCCTGCGTAATGACCTAAATTAATCCTAACATTAATTATATTACGTTACCAAAACGAACGAACAGATGGACTCAAATATAGAGAGAGAGAGAGGGGCGAATAAAATCGGGAACGCATGCAACACGCGTCGCGCGATACACAAATGCTGCCATCACGCGTGTAAGTCTACATGCACTAATTGTTTTTCAGACGGACAGTGATAAAATACACTACCCTTTCCCAGAGTTAGGTTTATAAATAAAAAAAAACTCTTATTAGGAAAGACAACATTAGATGGGTTTACGGTTGAAAACATAACAGTACCCAGACAGCACATCTTCGAAACAGGAGGTAGAAAATACATATTTTGAACGCAGCCACGTAGCTCTTTCAAATTGGTATATTTGGGTTCCTTAGGGCTTGCTGACAAATAATATGTAAAACGTTACGCAAATAGTCCAGGAATTAATAAATTATACCCAAAATAAAATAGTGAGGATGCCTGACAGCATGGAATAATTTCTGCTCATAAAATTTTTTTTATATAACGTGTTTGAAAAAACCTTACGTTACATAAATAGCCTACCATGTAAACTCCCAATTGATTGGAGCGCAACAAATGAAAGCCTAACCACGATTGGTCGGACTATAAATACTATCTTTCGTTGTTAGGGGAAACGGGGAAAGGTAACATTTTTTCAAACACTTGTCGAAACGGGGCCTCATTGGCTAGACTCGCTGGATATAATCACTTGGGAGCGTTAGTTCGAAACCACTTGTTTAAATAAGCTTGATAAAGCATCAGTGCGTTGAAGCCAGCTCACAATTTTGCTAAAATAAAAGCCTGGAACATAAGCAGATGGAAATTTGTGCCAGTAATTGTGCCAGAATTCATTGCTAATCAACGTATCTGTGTTTATTTCCATGAAATTGTGGTAAGCTTGAACCATTCAGTATCTTTTAATGAAAATTGAATGTAAATTGTTAATTTATGCCTGTATATATATGTGTAGTTCAGTGGCAAACAAGAGATAAAGCCTATAATGCTCCAGCCTGAACAGAGGGTGTCGGAGGGAAGTAAAACGGCATGGAATGGCCAAATAGTACACTGACACCTAGATGATTGACTAGAAAGAAATAATGCTGGAAGTGCAGAGGCGTGGTAACCATTAAGGAGGTAAATACTGGTATAAAGTACTTCAGAATGAAGCTGATAGTTGGCCTAACGCTCTGAACTCAATGTTTGTGCTGTATTGTGATCAGTGTAAAAGAGAGTATAAGTTAGTTATGAAGTAGAAGGTACATCCTTCTTGATTTCAGGGACAGTGATCTTGATGGTACTGAGCAGCACCTGGTCAGAGCTTTGCTGAATCCAGTGTCGGACAGCATACTCCTTGGTCCTTTTAGCTATCAGTGAGGTGTCTCCAGAGCCCAGAGGAGAATTCGAGCAGAGGAGTCCTTTCCTGCCGCCATCACGCCAGATAAGCTAACTTGGCCAGCTGAGCTCAACATTATGTCCCCTCATCTTGAAATGACTTTATAAAAATAACATTCAGAGGGGAATTTAATTGTCTTAATATCAGGAACTGAGAACATCTCCAATACTAGTCCCAAAAGACAAACTATTGAAGTCATGATGACAAATACCAACAGAGCTTGAACAAAACAAAACCAGTATTACCTCATTTTACTACTACACAACTGACACACATAGAATATTTGTAATAATATATGTCACTACAATATTCATATTAAATACATTCTGTACATACTTGTAATTTAAATTGATTGTGATTCCTGGTTCCCTTGTAGTTGAATCAGGACACATATTCATTCATGCCAGTAATGAATACATATTGTTATTTGAAAAGTTACGAGTGACTTCTTTAAGATATTCTCATAGAGTGTTATATGTATGTGAGTGTCACAGTGTTGTTAAGAGTAGTGGATTAAATTAAATTGTTTATCTGTCTGTTGTTGTGACTTACACTTCATCATACACATACCCTAGACACATAACGTAGTCATCACACTATTCCAGAATAATTCTGACTGAGATATATAGATATGTGGTAGCAAGTAAGGTTATATATAATACACTACTCTTATTAGATATATATACCTTCACAGCTGATCTCAGTCAGTACACTAAGTCCCCTATAAATATTTATAACATCCCACTTCACCACAGCCTTATTCATTCTGATGTTGATGTCTTTGCCTGCCCCGCCGTCTGGTGTTACTAGCATTCTAGGTATGTGAAGGTGTCTGTCTGTACCAGTTGCTAATTCCTTACTGATATGGGCTCAGGGTTGCTCACATTGAGCGTCATGACCTCTGACGTCTTTAAATTGATGTTCAAGCCCACCTGGTGGCTAAACTTATTAAGTCTATCCGTTTTTTCCTGGATATGTTGATGTGAATGTGCTAGCAGTGCAATGTCATCTGCATATTCCAGATCTTCCAATGTAGAAAATGTAGTCCATCTTGTTCTTCTTAGACTGCCCTCTGTTGTCTGGCGCATCACCTAATCTATGACTGTTAAAAATAGAGTGGTTGATAAGGGGCATCCCTGTCGTACTCCTGTCTTCACCTCAAAGGTTAGGTTGCTCTGCCCAACACTACACGTAAAGTTGGCATAGAGGCTTTTTATGATTGACACAATGCAGCTTGGAATTCCATAAGCCGTCAGTATTTTCCATAAACTGTCCCTATGTATGCTGTCAAAAGCCTTTTCAAAATCAACGAAATTAATGTACAGCTGTCTTTGCCATTCTGAGCACTGCTCTATAATGTTCCTTAGAGTGAATATATGATCTACACATCTTCTGTTCTTCTTAAATCCTGCTTATTCTTTCCCCAGTTTGTGGTCTACTGCTTTTGAAATTCTCTGTATAATTATCCTGCCTAGTATTTTGCTGGGAACTGAGAGAAGAGTGATTCCTCTCCAATTATTGCAGTCTGCAAGATCTCCCTTTTTGGGCGATTTGACAATTATTCCTTTGTTCCACTCTGATGGTGTTGTCCCCGTTTTCCAGACTTGTGCAAATAGTGGTTCTAATAGTTCTGCTGCTAGCTCAGGGTCTGTCTTAAATAGCTCTGCATTTACGTTATCATGGCCAGGAGCTTTTCCGTTCATTAACCCTTTGATTGCTGTGATGATTTCGTCTTTTCGTGGAATGTCTGTATTTACATCGAGATCGTTTTGAGCCTCAGGAATATTCAATTGTGTCTCTGGTGGTTCCTTGTTCAGAGTTTCTCTGAAGTGCTCTGCCCATCTTGTTTCCTGTCCCTCTGCTGTCGTGATGAGATTTCTTTGCTTATCTCTTACTAATGTAATATTGTTTGCACCTCGTTTTCCGCTGATGAATTTAGTTATTTTGTATACTGTGCTTTGTTCATTTCTCAGTGCTGCCTCTTCTGCCTGTCTTGCAAGATCGTCTAGGAAATTCCTTTTGTTGGCTCGGGTTTGGCGTTTAACTTCCTTGTCCAACTGACTGTACTGTTCGCCATATAGTTGCTTTAACCTGGGGGACTTCGCTTCTGTTTTCTTTCTTTTCATTTCCTTTCTCAGTGTTATGTTGTTTAATGTTTCTGGTGTTATCCAGTCTTGCTTCTTCCTTTCCTGGAATCCCAAGCATGATTTGCTGCTTTTCTTATATATTGTTGAAATGGTGTTGAATTTCTGGTCTATATCATCAGTCAATGTCTTTTCTAGACTTTTGGTAAATTGATATCGTTTCTTTATGTCAGCCGCAAAAGCTTTTCTGGTAAGGGGGTCCTTCAATTTGCTGATGTCAAACCTTTTCTGTGTAGTTACAGTTGGTCCAGCCCTTCTTAGTTTCACTTCCAGTTTTGCTACTACTAAAATGGTGATCACTTCCCACATCTGCATCTCTTCTTACCTTCACATCTTGTAATGCATGTCTCCATCTACCGTTAATCATGATGGGGTCTATCTGGTTTCTGTCCCGATTATTTGGTGATTCCCATGTTAATTTGTGAATTTCTTTATGTAGGAAAAGTGTTCCTCCAATGATCAGGTTTTTAATACTACAGAAACTTATTAATTTATCCCCATTATTATTGTAGTATTGGTGAATCTACCTCTAAATCTTAATCTTATCAGTCTGGTGTTGATGGGTTTCCATTCCAGTAATGTCCTTTCTATTCCTTTCTGTAGAATAATGGCTACACCTTCATTGTGCTGTCCATCCTCTCTTCCAGAGTATAGTACTGTTTCTCCTGTTGCTGTTTTAACTTTTCCTGCCCCTGTCCATCTGCTCTCGCTTATCCCTAGAATGTGTAACCTATAGTTTCTCATTTCTCCCGTGACCTGTTTTAGTTTACCCGTCTCATTCATTGTCCTGACATTCCAAAATCCTATTCTTGTATCATGTTTTGCGGTCGGGACGTCCGTTCTCATGTCAGTGGCTTCCTTTCGGCTTTCACCACTGACAGTCATACGAGCCTCAGACTCCGGATGTCCTTTCCGCAGCAAAGTTTGTTTCTTAGTTGTTGTTTACGTAACTTCAGCTTTTTTTTTTTACATAGACAGGGGTGTCAGCCCTATGCTAAAACCCCCAACGTGGAGGACCAGGGTGTCTGCTTTAGTCTGACCCCTGCCCGCACAAAACTGTCCAGCTTGGTAGAACCTTCCAGGAGTAAAACTCCCGCTGGCATAGCTCTGCTGGGGGTAATCAGGGTACACAAGCCGCCATACCCCGACAAGGTATTGCCACCGATGATGGCAGATATATATAAATACTGTCCAAAAGTTAAGAGGAGTGGCGTCACAACGAACAGCCTGGAGAGCCCTGGTTTCTGCCTTATATATATATATATATATATATATATATATATATATATATATATATATATATATATATATATATATATATATATGTGTGTGTGTGTATATATGTGTGTGTATATATATGTGTGTGTGTATATATATATATATATATATATATATATATATATATATATATATATATATATATATATATATATATATATATATTTTTTTATTTATATATATTTATATATGTGTGTGTGTGTGAGTGTGAAAATCCTTGAGTCTGTTTGTATCGTATACAATTCCGTATGCTTTATTATTACTTAAACAATTTTGACAGATTACTGTTTAGGTTCTGTGGGGTAACGTAATAAAGTTATTGTTGACCAGATCATTTTGGTTTTGCCGAAAAACAATATTAACATATTTTTATTGTTTTTTTATGTACGTTTCAGGGCCGATTCAAGGGAAATAATTTCATTTGAGAAATTAAGAGAAATAATCAGAATAATAAACAAATTACTTTTTGGGAAGTAAAAAAGGCAATGTTAATTATTTTACAACGTAATTTACAATTGTTAATTATACACTTATACTTTAAGTGAAAATGAACAAAATAAAATGTTTAATTAAGTGTAGCATTTTTGTTTGTTTTTGACTATGTAAATTTAATAAAATTAATCTTGAAAACCAGATTTGTATTGTAGACTCAGTTTAATAGATTTGCTTTAAGTACATGATAAGCATTAAATATGTTTTATTAATTTACTTGTAAAAATTCGGAAGCAGAATAAAATCGACCTTCCAGTCGAGCCATCTGGAAAAATATATTTTGTGCGGCATGCATTTGCAATTGCTGAAAACAAGGCCCAAGGACAGTCTCTTAAAGAACAATCATTAACTTAAAAGAAATTTATATGTTCAGGACGAATGTCAAAATATCATGGTGTGATTTATACATTTTCCATAGTTTCCTCATCCGTTACTAGGAAAAATCCGAGAAACGCCGAGTAACTACAGCTAATTGTGTTATATTGCTTGTATGTGTATCTATATATATATATATATATATATATATATATATATATATATATATATATATATATATATATATATATATATATATATATATATATACCATAAATATAAATAAATAAAAAACATATATATATATATATATATATATATATATATATATATATATATATATATATATATATATATATATATATATATATATATATATATATATATATATATATATATATATATATATATATATACTTTTTTAGAACTAATTGTTGATTCTTATTACTAGTTTTTCGTTGGTTAATATAAATATATATATATATATCTTATAACGGTCAGTATTACCTTTCTATTTAACCTATCTCCTGAATGTTAACCTTTTATTAAGATATTCTTCATATGTCGAAGAGAAAAGTGAACGTATGACATTTACAAGCTTGTGATGGTTGTCTAACCCCATTTACTATATATCGCCACTTCGGACTGTCATACAATACTCTTCATTCACAGTTGTGAAACTATTTCTGTCTAATGTCAACCATGACACTCGCAATTTAATTGAATCAGTCATATTCTTAAACCACCTCATGACAGTAGCCGTCACTGAATTATTAAAGGGGCCCTTAGCCTTCAACACCCAATCAAAGGTGTCCATAGCTTTCACTGGACAATCAAAGGAGTCCGTAACATTCAATGGACAATGAAAAAGGTCCTTAGCCTTCATTGGCCAAACATGGGGGGTTAAGAACCCCTGACGTAGCTAGTTTCTTTATGTTCTTTGCCCTTATGTTGTCTAGCTTTAACACTTCTGGTCCTAGAAAATCTTTTGCTTTAACTGCCAATAAGGTTTCATCTGGCGTGATAAGAAAAGTGTTCTCCCCTCTGAATTTGTGAGATTTTATGTACAAAATTAACCCAAACTGAATATTATTTGCGTGAGTTTGAGTATTTTGTTATAACGAAATGGTGAGGGAGGTATGAGCTCATTGCGTCATCAGTTTCGGTTCAGCATGTTTATTCAAACTACCTCTCTATCTGCCCGTCCAAAATACAATAGATAAATTACCTAGTTGAGACTTACACAATATTTTAACAGGAAGTGACCGTATAATTCCCGTTTTCTGATAAGGCTTTGGTTTGGTTGTATAGACCATCTTCATTGCTCACGGACAACTGCATAAGTGCTCCAATCTCCTTCCTTCGAACTTAAGGAGGATCTCAGCACAGTGCAAGAGCTCTGTAGCATCGAAGAGGTTCCTAATATTTTTATACAGGAATAACAAATTATATAAATTTTATCATGGCACCGGCCGTATCGCCTACTCTTTCCAACTCCAACTGCCACGGAATTTTTAACGTACGCAGCGAGCACACGGAACATCCTATTCTTTCGCCCTTATACGAGAGGGCTAGCCATCCGATCTCATTAACCTGACGATCGAGGGGGTGGGGGTATGACATCATAACGAACAGCTGGTAGTAACAAAATTCAATCAATTATATTCCTTGTACTGGAAGCGAACCCAGTGCCTTTAGATTTATAAGAGGACGTCATACTTTATAGCGGTCTGACCCGCAAGGCGACCGTCTCATATCCTAATTTATGGATACAGAACACGGTGAGCTACGACTCCTATAATTTTGGTTTGAAAGTAAACACCCATTGACACCAAGGAAAAAAATGAAACAGAGTTACATACAGATGACGGCAAAAGAAAGGCTGGAAAAAAGGACGGAAAAAAACAAACCAACTGAACGAATGTTATCTTGTGACAATCACATGATAGGAAAACAGATCAAATATACTGAAGCACATTAAAAACTCACCACTATTATATATACTGATGCCGAGAAGCTGGAAAAAAAAGTGTGGGAATGGATTTTCCCCGTGTTTGTCATGAGGTAGAGAGCGAATGGCTGCTGGAATGGAAAGTGCATGATTCAACCCACGGGTTTGTGTACAGACTACATGAAAACAATGAAAGTTACACATGCAACACGATTCCCAACAGCTATGACCCTGAAAATGTGTACGCGTTGTGGCAGTGTACTCGGTATAAAAAGGCCGTTGAGACAAATCTGCTGATTAATCTGCTTTGTCACACATGTTTCTATGTGATTAGTCTGCTTTATCACCACTTATAATATTCTATATGATTAGTGTGTGATGTAGGTGTCTATATATGCTCCAGAATATGAATATCGACTAAGTTAACCACCGAGAAACTTAATTAAATAACTTAACGTTGGGTACTATGTTGATTGGAGTACCTATAAGCACTATTGCTGGGTGAGTGCTGCGAATTAGTACTATAACTGTGTGAGTACTTTGCGACGATTACACTGCCTGCATAAATTTTGAAACCTCTTTTGCAAGCTCTAACAGTGTAATTTCTCTACTGGAGAGACGACTGTCGTACTGTGATGAAGTTGGTATCAATTGTGATGTCGTGTTTATAGTCGCTCTGCAGGAGGAAGAAGGCGAACGAATATTTGTATGTTGTTGTAAACCTAGAGACGATTTGTGTACTTGACGATGATTTCTTTTGAACCTTGCTCGTACATGCTCTTGCGGTAGACGTAACAACTTCGGTCTTGGTGGTGAATCTGGCGATGAAGGTTGGTAAGGGTACTTGGTAGCTATACGAATCTCGGTGCTGATAGTGTCATCCATACACTCAGTGTCGCTTTCTTCTCGTTCTGTTGTGTCAAGTTCTGATTGAACAGGTGCCAAAGGCATGTCAATGATGTTCTTGTTACTGTTTATGTGTTCCGCTGTAGGACTCTAAGTATGGTGGATGATGTTGCTTCTCGTTGCTGATTGCAAGGGCCTCTCATCTTTACTGTCCGAACTGGAGTGTGTAGGCTGGTGTTGACTGGAAGTTGATGGTGGTAACTGTCGACTCGTATGTTCATCTGTAAGGCTCCGACTATGGGGGGTTATGTTGTTTCTCGTTGCTGGTTTCAAGGGCCTCTCATCTTCGCTGTCCCAACTGGAGTGTGTAGGCTGGTGTTGACTGGAAGTTGACGGTGGTAACTGTCGACTCGTATGTTCATCTGTAAGGCTCCGACTATAGGGTTTATGTGGTTTCTCGTTGCTGGTTTCAAGGACCTCTCATCTTCGCTGTCCCAACTGGTGTGTGTAGGCTGGTGTTGACTGGAAGTTGATGGTGGTAACTGTCTCTGACTACTAAAATATGTTTGACTTGTTATCGATGTCTGGGGTTCGTTGTCATACACTGATAGTGATGTAGTAATATCTGTTTCATGTAGTCGATTATCTCTGTATCTCAATCTTTCTCTCAGTTCTGCTGGTGGAATATCATGATCTTCTGAGTTTTCTCTGCAGCGAGTGAGGCGACGTATAGCATCTTGTAACTGATCTGGAGTGTTGCTTTGTTCTTCGTCAATTTCCTGCTCACCGTCTGTGTCGTGTTCGCTATGTGAAGTGCTTGCTGACTCTGTAGACTCATAGTGAGTCAACGTGGCTTTTCGTAGTGGTCTGCTACTCTGTAAAGCTGGTGGTGCTGTGGTGCGATGATTATCTTTCTTCATCTGTGCTGCATGTGCTTTGATGGTTATGTTCTTCTCCTCATTCCATAATGTATAGTTTACTGGTGTTGTCTGTTTCAACACTTTATATCCGTCAAGCCATCGTGCATCAAATTTATTATCTCGAACGTTCTTCTTGTAATACACTTTATCTCCAACTTGAAATTGTTCTAATGTCGCTGTTCTGTCATGCTGCTTCTGCCATTTCTTGAAGGCTTTCTGTGCATTACTGTTTGTTATCTGATGTGCTCTATACTTCTCCTGTAGTATGACTTCGATGGGATCTTCACCTTGATACTTCCTCTGAGGTTGCAATAGATTATCTAATGGAAAGGTGGGTTCACGTCCATATAACATATAAAATGGTGATAACCCTGTCGTTTAATTTATGTTGACCCGTATTGCTTCGAGGGCTTGATTAATGTAAATGTCCCAATACTGTACATTTCCTTCTATGTATTTGGCAAGGATATCATGCACTGTAGCATGCATTCTCTCATTTCGTCCATTTGCCTGCGGTCTATAGAACGTACTTGTGGTATGTTGAATGTGTAAAGTCTGGAGCGTCTTTTTAAAAGGGTTACCGACAAATTGTTTCCCATTGTCTGTGATTATTCTCTTAGGACAACCATGTCGTGGTACAAATTCTTGAAGAAAAAATTCAGTAACTGTTGCTGACGTTATATTCTTGAGAGGATAACTTTCAGGCCATACCGAATATTGATCAACAATGTGCAAAAGGTATGCATTCCCAGACTGGGTAACGGGGTACGGACCAGAAATGTCCATGCTTATAACTTCCATAGGGAAATGTGATGCTTTCATCTCTTGTAAAGGAACTTTAGTTGGTCTCATGTTTCGTATTCTGCAAATTTTACAAGTATTAACGTATTCAATGATGTCTTTATACATTGTTGTCCAATAGTACCTTTTCGTAGTGACATCCATAGTTTTGTCTCTTCCAACATGTCCATTATCGTCATGGAACTGTACCAATGAATGAGGTATTACTGATTGGGGAATTACTTTTTGTAGTCTCCCTTCTTGTTTTTGATCGGTATGATATAAGACCTGGTCATGTGGCAGAATAGTGAATTGCTTAAGCGACGTGGGTTTCGCTTCTATTTGTTGAATAAGTTTAACTATTTCGGGGTCTTTTCTCTGTTCAGCATATACATCAAATATATCCAAGTCTATTATCTCTTGCGTACCAGTGTCTGTTGTGACAGTGCTATCATCAACATCTACTCTATTGGAATTTATAACATCGATCTCCTTTGCATTATTGTTAATATCAGTACCAGCATCAGTATCGTCTTGCTGTGTAGTACTAGTGTGTGGAATTCGAGAAAGGAGGTCTGCACATGTGTTCTGGGTACCTGGAATGTATTCGATCGTTGTATCATATGATTGCAAGTTCATAGACCAAGTCTGTAATTTCTTAGGCTGTTCTTGTGTCTTGGTGAGCCAATTCACCAATGGTTGATAGTCTGTTCTAATGATGAGTTTGGTACCTCTGATGTAAAAGTCAAGTTCCTGTATGGCATAATGTATAGCAAAAGCTTCTTGTTCTATAGTTGACCATCGTCTCTGTGTTTTGGCAAGCGCGTGTGATATAAATGCTATAGGCATCTCATTAGGAATCTCTGGTATGATAGGTGTTTCGTCATCTTCTCTAGGTTGGACTAAACAAGCACCTATTGCTGTGTTCGAGGCATCCGTATACAAAATCATCGGGCGAGATATATCTGGATGTGCCAAAAGTGGTATTGTTGTGAGTGCTTCTTTAAGGTAATCGAAGGAGTTCTGACAGCCTTCTGTCCACTTAAATCGAGAATACTTCTTAGTGAGATCGATAAGTGGTTCAGCGGCCTTCGAAAAGTTAATATCGTGGCGTCTGTAATATCCAGAACAACCTATAAATGCTCGTACTTGCTTCACTGTTGTGGTAGCGGGCATCTTCCTTATTGCTTCCACTTTATCTGTGCCAGGGCGAATGCCATCTTTGTTTACTAGGAATCCTAGGTATTTGGTTTCTGTTTTTAGGAAATCGCACTTGCTTAACTTGAGTTTTACTTGGTGGTGTCGAAGGCGATAAAAAACTTGCTCAACTTTGTTTAAATGGTCATCCACGGTACCTGATGTATGAATAAGTACATCATCTATGTAGGCTAATGCAAAAGAATGCATTCCCTGCAAAACTTCGTCCATTAATGCCATGTATGTTGCAGGACTTCCTTTCAGACCAAAAGGCATAACGTTCCATTTGTAACTACCCATGTGTGTACAAAATGTTGATTTTTCCTTCGCTGCTGGTGTCATAGGGATACACCAAAATCCTGAGCGTGCATCCAATGTGGTAAAATATGTAGAATGTCCAAGTGTCGCCAAGATATCATCAATGCGTGGTAGCGGGTATGAAATTGTTTTAGTTATTCTGTTCAATGCGCGGTAGTCGCAACAGAATCTACTTGTTCCGTCTTTCTTTGTAACGATTACTATTGGTGATGACCATGCTGATGTAGATCTCTCTATAATTCCTGCTCTTAACATCTCATTTATAGATTTTCCACTATTTCGCGATTCTTCAGAGGGATGTGGTAAGGTTTCAGACTAATAGGCTCCTCTACTGTAGTCTGAATGTCCATGTGTATCGTACTGGTTCTGCCTAACTCCATATCCGTTAGTGCAAATACATCTTGGTGTTTAGTGATAAACGCACTAAGTTTATTCTTATATTGATCGTCTACCTTCAATGTTGCCAGTAATTGTGATAACCGATCCGGTGTGTTATTCTGTATGTGAGACTCTTGGCTTGTCCATGGTGTCTTAACGTATGTGTTTTCTCCATCCATTCTGTGAAAGTTATTGCTACTCTCTCGTTCTCTGTTATGGTATTCAAAAGGTTTGAAATTCATGGGCTCTTCCTTTTGATCAAATAGTTTCTCAGCGTATTTTGCACTGGGTTGTCGCCATGGAGTATACTGTCCATATTTCTTATAATTGTCACTTTCATTCTGTCGTTCGCCACGACAGTAATCAAAGGGTTTTGAATATCTTGCTCTATATCTTCGGTACATTGGTGCATTTGAGTATCTCTTGTTGGTTGTCCGCCATGGAGTGTACTCTACTTGTGTTCTACCATTATTCCTTCTGCTCTGTCGTTCACTACGGCAGTATTTTGCTGGGGTTGGCAATAAGGAATGTGTGACAAGATTAATATAATGTGATTTTTTCTTACTATCTCCTGTTCTTCTATATATTCCATCGCTATCTTTTCGCTGTATTATTTGATTTACTCTGTGTGCATAGCGAGAGTATTCATTGTTTTTCTATTTGCACCTATATTTTCCGGTTCATTTCTACACGCTCTCTCGTATGGTGTATCATCTTGATTAATGTGTCCTATTTCTCTGCGTGTCGGAATACTGCAACTGTCAGGTATATAATCAGAGTTATTCATTCTGTGTCTATGATGTGTTTGTTGACCATTTTGTCTCTCCCTATTCTGCTGACTGTATATGTTATATCTTTCTATTGTTCTTCTTAGTTTGCCCCTCGTTCCTGTTTCTGAAGTCTGACGATTAGTCCTATGTATAAAGTTATTATTGTCTGTATTATGCCATTGAGATCGTCTGTCTGAATCGGAAGGGTAACATGAGGCATAATTGTGGGATATATGTGGAACGGAGGAATGATGGTATTGACTTTGACCAACGTCAGGTGTTCTGTTGTCTCTTGTAGAGGTTAAAGATAATCTTTGTACCTTGGCAATTATTGCACCTCTATGTATTGTTGTCGCTTGTCCCGATGTGTTTACAATCATAACTGGAAAATCACGGGAGGATGAAATCTCTGCAATGCCTTCGGTAACAAACATGAGGGGTTCATCGTTTATGTCTTCATTTTCCAGGGGTTCAATCTGTATTATTTGACCTGGTTAATGTAGTTAGAATTCTTGATTCGACCTTTTACTATTACTAGTGTGTTAGGTGACACCGTAACTGGAGCTGTCAAACGCACCAAGGATGCAATATGTATATCATCCTGCAGTTGTATATATTCATCGTTGATTTTAATCTTATGGAGGCATTATGATTATTGAAGAAGTCTCTACCTAGGATAAAATTTCTAGACATTCCACGAGTGATTATGAAGGAATGTGTAATCTGTTGTTGTCCCATGTGGAAGGTAATATCTGCGATACCACAAGATTTCATAGGTTCTCCTGTCACTGATGACATACATGTTTTTGAGGGTCAAAAACTTACTAAATGTTTAATTTGTTTATATAATTGTTCTCTGATCAGGCTGACTAAAGCACCTGTATCCACGAGGGCTCGATAATTCTTGTTGTTAATGTTGATCAGACAAGAACTGGGATCTGGTGTAATATTTATCCTTTGAGGAGGAATTATTGATTGTGAAATCATGTTGTTTTTCTTTATATCTTTGGACCTACGATGGGAAAAGTTATTATTTCCATCACTTTTGTAGTCACCACTAACGGTCCAGCTTAATGGACTGATTGTACCGTTTTGCTTGTCCTCTTGTGAAGTTGGAAGTTGCACGCGCTCCTCGGAAATTTTGACTGTAATTTTGAGTATTAGTATTACCATCATATCGTGGGTTACTGTAATTATTCTGGAATGGGCGAGAATGTTGCTGTCGGCACTGGCGAGCTAGGTGTCCTCGGAAACCGCAAATAAAACAAGTGGAGGTATTGACTTGTTGTATGGTTTGCTGTCTGGGAGGATGTCGAGTATAATTCATGTTTTCTGACTGTTGGTTGCCTGCATGTCTTGGGCGATGCCAACGTGTGCGGGAATGTCCAATTTCCATGGGTTCCTGCTCTGTGTGTGTCTCAACTGTGGAGTCATGCTCAATGCATTGATTGAATCTGGTTTGCACGTTCTGTTCCCTAACTGCTATCTGAATTGCTTCATTTATTGTTCTCGGGTCTTTTCGAATCATGTATAATTTTGTGTTGCTGCTTAATAGTCCATCAACAAAAATACCCACCAGATGTTTTTCCATATCTGGCGATGCTGCTAAACCATCCAAAAATGCTTCTTCTGCTAGATTTAGTAACTTCTCCCCATAAGACTGAATAGATTCGTTGTTTTGTTGTCTTATGCGGCGGAGGAGTGACCATGCGTGCTCCGTATTAGTAATGTCGTTATATCTGTGTGTTAGCTCTGTCTTTAGTGATTCGTATGTTTCTGTGGGATATACACTGTCCCGTCTACGTAAGAAGTCAGAGACCAATGAGTCTGATGATAAATGTAGTATTCTTTTGCGTTCCGTATCTGTGGATGCATTTATAATTGTAGCAAATTTGTCTACATCCTTTAGCCATTTTCTAAATTGTTTAGAATCTCCTGCAAATGGTGTCATGATTGATCTGATTTGGCTGTATTTCGAACAATGACTCACATCGTACATCGTTTCAGTAATAGTTTTCAAGGCAGCCATTGTGAACTCTTGTTCCGTTGGTAGTGGGGCTGGTATGGGCTGTTGTTGATGTATTGTATCGGGAAGTGGTGTAGCCATGTTGTCACTGTAGAAGGAGTGGTCACGGCGTCAATTAGAAAAAGTGTAGCCGTGCATCAGTGAAAACTGGTTACGGCATCAATTAGAATATAACGTGTAACAGCGCTACCTCTTCTCAATGTTACTAGGTGGCGATCTATTTAACTAGGTGACTGATGGCAGGCCTAGTTATATCATCATCAAGATGTTATTCTCTTTGCTGGTATATCTTCCAAGTAGGTTAATATCTTATACACTGGCCATCACCGCCAGAGATGACAATTCATGGATGAGATATGGTCTGTCTTATTTCCAACCCTTGGCTTGTTCTATCCCTTCATAGTTGTTACTCAGTGACTAACTTCGTATAGTGGTTTTCTTTCTGAATGCTAACACCTTGTTTACTCTTCCATTCAACAATCTTTACAGACTAAGCCCGACTTATATGGTGTCCACCAAACACTGATTTATTTACATATCATAAATTCCATTTACAATAGGAGGCATATGGTACAATTCTCCATTACTATCATTTCATATTGTCCCCGATATACTGCTATCTCATGTATATACGTATGATTCTCTTCTTACAAACAATTTCATGTATAGTCCACGCAAATTATTCCTCCAGTGCTTCATATCCTCTCAGGCCTCTTCCAAGCGTCTCTTTAACTTATTGTGTGCTTATTCCCTCCTGACTAACTCTGTCAAAAAGTTATCCACTTTTAAGTTTCTTGTCTTGCCACGTCGGTTCCTCAAACCTGGACTGCTCAAACACGACCGCTCAACAGCGCGCCATAACTTGTTCTCTCCTCTAATCATTGTCAGCTGATCTCTCCCTTGTTTTCCAATTAAAACGATTGATCCGCCTTATTTCCACTCACTAAAAAACATGCTCACGCTTATTTACCACGTAGGCGAACATCAGTGAACTGTCTTCTGTTATTTTAAACTCCCCTCAGTGTTTCCCGTGCGTTTTTTCCTTCTCAGCTCACTAAAACCTACAAGGGACTTAATTCTCCGTTGTCTCCCTTTGATAATTTACCTTAATCTTATACTCTCTTCTTTAAGGCTTACTACAAAAGTCTTCTTATGCTAATTTTCATAACCATAGCTGTGGACTCACCAAACCTGCTTAAGTCTAATTCAGCCTTGTTTTCACCAACCGTGATTTACAGAGTTTCCTCCCTTTTTACAAAAGTATCTCTATGCAACATTTTATCTCCCTTCAACTAAGACAAACAGTCTGTACCCTAATCTATTCATTTTTCCTAAACCATTTTTCCACATTCTTTTACTTTACTAAAACCGAATCACTGCTCATCTAAACCTTGCCTGAAGCACAAACAATGCTCTGGCGAACCCAACGGTGACAATGCCACTTAAGATGAACAGTAAAGTGAAACAGAAATAAAGCTAGCAGAACAAATCATACAAATTGTACCTAAAACAAGCAAGCACCTAGAACGAATATGATTGGGACAGTGTAGAATAGCATGAACTCACGTGTAATGAGGATCTGTGAAAAGACAAGAAAAAATAAGGCAACAGTACTCTCAGACTGAAGTTTTATATGGGGGGGGGGGGGGGGCGTGGCAACCTCACCAGGTCAAACAAATTACGACAGAAAGCAGCACAGCAGCAGCATATGAAAGCTTAATTAATGTTGGCTTCCTGCAACTGGACCAACTGTAGTGGTGGCTCCTTGCTCCTTCCAAACACAGTAATAGTAACATCTCTTGTACAAGCCAAACACAGTAATAGTAACATCTCTTGTACAATCCAAGTACAGTAATAGAAACATCACTTGTACAAGCCAAACACGGTAATAGTAACATCTTTTGTACAAGCCAAACACAGCAATAGTAACATCTGTTGTGCAAGTCAAAAACAGTAATAGTAACAAATCTTGTACAAGCCAAGTACAGTAATAGTAACATCACTTGTACAAGCCAAACCAAGTAATCGTAACATCTCTTGTACAAGCCAAGTACAGTAATAGTAACATCACTTGTACAAGCCAAGTACAGTAAAAGTATCATCACTTGTACAAGCCAAACACAGTAATTGTAACATCTCTTGCACAAGCCAAGTACAGTAATAGTAACATCCCTTGTACAAGCCATATACAGTAATAGTAACATCACTTGTACAATCCAAGTACAGTAATAGTAACATCACTTGTACAAGCCAAGTACAGTAAAAGAAACATCACTTGTACAAGCCAATTACAGTAATAGTAACATCACTTGTACAAGCCAAGTACAGTAAAAGTAACATCACTTGTACAAGGCAAGTACAGTAATAGTAACATCAATTGTACAAGCCAAGTTCAGTAATAGTAACATCACTTGTTCATGTAAAGTACAGTAATAGTAACATCACTCATAAATGCCAAGTACAGTAATAGTAACATCACATGTACAAGCCAAACATAGTAACAGTAACATCTCTTGTACAAGCAAGTACAGTAATAGTAACATCACTTGTACAAGCCAAATGCAGCAATAGTAAAATCTCTTGTACAAGCCAAACAGTAATAGTAACATCTCTTGTACAAGCAAAACAAAGTAATAGTAACATCGCTTGTACAAGCTAAACACCACAGTAGCAACATCTCTTGTACAATCAAAATAGAGTAATAGTAACATCATTTGTACCAGCCAAACACAGTAAAAGTAACATCTCTTGTACACGTCAAGTACAGTAATAGTAACATCGGTTGTACAAGTCAAGTACATTAATAGTAACATCACTTGTACAAGCCAAACACCGAAATAGTAACCTCTTGTGCAAGAAAAGTACAGTAATAGTAACATCTCTTGTACAAGCAAAACACAGTAATAGTAACATATCTTGTAAAAGCCAAGTGCAGTAATAGTAACATCACTTGTACAAGCCATATACAGTAATAGTATCATCACTTGTACAAGCCAAACACAGTAATAGTAACATCTTATGTACAAGCCAAACACAGTAATAGTAACTTCACTTGTACTAACCCAACTCAGTAATAGTAACATCTCTTGCACAAGCTAAACACAGTAATAGTAACATCTCTTGTACAAGCCAAGTACAGTAGTAGTAACATCACTTGTACAAGCCAAACACAGTAATAGTAACATTTCTTGTACAAGCCAAACACAGCACTAGTACCATCTCTTGTACAAGCCAAACACAGTAATAGTAACATCTTTTGTGCAAGCCAAACACAGTAATAGTAACATCTTATGTACAAACAAACAAAGTAATAGTAACATCTCTTGTACCAGCCAAGTACAGTAACAGTAACATTACTTGTACAAGCCAAACACAGTGATAGTAACATCACTTGTACAAGCCAAGTACAGTAGTAGTAACACCTCTTGTACAAGCCAAGTACAGTAATAGTAACAACTCTTGTACAAGCCAAGTACAGTAATAGTAACATCACTTGTACAAACAAAACACTAATAATAACATCTCTTGTACTAGCCAAGTACAGTAATAGTAACATCATTTGTACAATCCAAGTACAGTAATAGTAGAATCACTTGTACAAGCCAAGCACAGTAATAGTAACATCACTTGTACAAGCCAAGCACATCAATAGTAACATCACATGTACAAGCCAAGCACAGTAATAGTAACATCACTTCTACAAGCCAAGTACAGTAATAGTAACATCAGTTGTACACGCCAAGTACAGTAATAGTAACATCTCTTGTACAAGATAAGTACAGTAATAGTAACATCACTTGTACAAGCCAAACACAGTAATAGTAACATCACTTGTACAAGCCAAATACAGTAATAGTAACATCACTTGTACAAGCCAAGTACAGCAATAGTAACATCACATGTACAAGCTAAGTACAGTAATAGTAACATCACTTGTACAAGCCAAGTACAGTATTGGTAACAACACTTGTACAAGCCAAGTACAGTATTAGTAACTTCACTTGTACAAGCCAAACACAGTAATAGTAACATCTCTTGTACAAGCCAAGTACAGCTATAGTAACATCTCTTGTACAAGCCAAATGCTGCAATAGTAACATCTCTTGTACAAGCTAAATAGAGTAATAGTAACATCACTTGTACAAGCCAAGCACAGTAATAGTAACATCTCTTGTACAAGCCAAGTACAGTAATAGTAACATCACTTGTACAAGCCAAGTACAGTAATAGTAACATCACTTGTACAAGCCAAACACAGTAATAGTAACATCTCTTGTACAAGCCAAACACAGTAATAGTAACATCACTTGTACAAGCCAAACACAGTAATAGTAACATCACTTGTACAAGTCAAACACAGTAATAGTAACATACCTTGTACCATCCAAGTACAGTAATAGTAATATCACTTGTACAAGCCAAGTACAGTGATAGTAACATCACTTGTACAAGCCAAACACAGCAATAGTAACATCTCTTGTACAAGCCAAACACAATAGTAGTAACATCTCTTGTACAAGCCAAACACAGCAATAGTAACCTCTTGTACAAGCCAAACACAGTAATAGTAACATCTCTTGTAAAAGCTAAACACAGTAATAGTAACATCTCTTGTACAAGCCAAACACAGTAATAGTAACATCTTTTGTGCAAGCCAAACACAGTAATAGTAACATCTTATGTACAAGCCAAACACAGTAATAGTAACATCACTTGTACAAGGGAAGCACATCAATAGTAACATCACATGTACTAGCTAAGTACAGTAATAGTAACATCACTTGTACAAGCCAAGTAATGTAATAGTAACAACACCTGTACAAGCCAAATACAGTAATAGTAACATCAGTTGTACAAGCAAAACACTGTAATAATAACATCTCTTGTACAAGCCAAGTACAGTAACATCATTTGTACAAGCCAAGTATAGTAATAGTAACATCACTTGTACACGCCAAGTACAGTAATAGTAACATCACTTGTTTAAACCAAGTACAGTAATAGTAACATCACCTGTACATGCCAAGTACAGTAATAGTAACATCACTTGTACAAGCCAAGTACAGTAATAGTAACATCACTTGTACAAGCCAAGTACAGTAATAGTAACATCACTTGTACAAGCCAAGTACAGTAAAAGAAACATCACTTGTACAAGCCAAGTACAGTAATAGTAACATCACTTGTACAAGCCAAGTACAGTAATAGTAACATCACTTGTACAAGCCAAGTACAGTAATAGTAACATCACTTGTACAAGCCAAGTTCAGCAATAGTAACATCACTTGTTCATGTAAAGTACAGTAATAGTAACATCACTCATAAATGCCAAGTACAGTAATAGTAACATCACATGTACAAGCCAAACATAGTAACAGTAACATCTCTTGTACAAGCAAGTACAGTAATAGTAACATCACTTGTACAAGCCAAATGCAGCAATAGTAAAATCTCTTGTACAATCCAAACAGTAATAGTAACATCTCTTGTACAAGCGAAACACAGTAATAGTAACATCGCTTGTACAAGCTAAACACCACAGTAGTAACATCTCTTGTACAAGCAAAATAGAGTAATAGTAACATCATTTGTACCAACCAAACACAGTAAAAGTAACATCTCTTGTACACGTCAAGTACAGTAATAGTAACATTGGTTGTACAAGTCAAGTACATTAATAGTAACATCGCTTGTACAAGCCAAACACCGAAATAGTAACCTCTTGTGCAAGAAAAGTACAGTAATAGTAACATCTCTTGTACAAGCCAAACACAGTAATAGTAACATATCTTGTACAAGCCAAGTGCAGTAATAGTAACATCACTTGTACAAGCCAAACACAGTAATAGTAATGTCACATGTACAAGCCAAACACAGTAATAGTAACATCTCTTGTACAAGCCAAACACAGTAATAGTAACTTCACTTGTACAAACCCAACACAGTAATAGTTACATGTCTTGTACAAGCCAAACACAGTAATAGTAACATCTCTTGTACAAGCCAAATACAAGAGTAGTAACATCACTTGTACAAGCCAAACACAGTAATAGTAACATCTCTTGTACAAGCCAAACACAGCAATAGTACCATCAGTTGTACAAGCCAAACACAGTAATAGTAACATCTTTTGTACAAGCCAAACACAGTAATAGTAACATCTTATGTACAAGCAAACAAAGTAATAGTAACATCTCTTGTACCAGCCAAGTACAGTAACAGTAACATCACTTGTACAAGCCAAACACAGTGATAGTAACATCACTTGTACAAGCCAAGTACAGTAATAGTAACAACTCTTTTACAAGCCAAGTACAGTAATAGTAACATCACTTGTACAAACAAAACACTAATAATAACATCTCTTGTACTAGCCAAGTACTATGCTAAGCAAGAAAGAAGGCTCAATACCTTCCATCTACGGTGTCTACGGTGTTGTCACGTGCTGGCCTTCAAAGCATGTATACACTGCTTAGACAGCGCAGACTACGCTGGCTTGGCCATATCCGCCGCATAAAAGATGGTCGCATCCCGAAATATATCTTCTACGCACAATTGGCAGATGGGAAAAGAACAGTTGGGCGTCCGCAGCTGAGATTCAAAGATGTATGCAAGAGAGATATGAGGGCACTGGACATAAATCCAGAAACATGGGAGGATGAAGCGGCCGATCGCACCAAGTGACGACGCTATCTGTGGCGCCACCTCAGTTTGGGCGAAAAGAAGCTCTCACGGGAAGTAGAAGAGAGGAGAAAACGTCGAAAGGAACACCAGGAAAATAAGCAGCTAAGGGCTGTCACCACAGGGGCGCATTCCCATAGTCAGTTATGACTGAGGGGGCTATTATTATTATTATTATCCTAGAATGCAAGGCATCCGATCTCACTACTCTGGTGTTGGGTGTGTTTAATCACATCAATAGGACCCACTAGTTTGACAACCATTCAATCTAATATATTTCCTGTATTGTGAACCGAACGCGGTACCTTTAGAATTAGAGGCGGATGCCATACCTGTTAGCCACCCTGATCCCTTAAATAATTTTTAAAATTTCCCAAGTCTCTTACCCATAAACATTTGGTTGCTATGTAAATTACTTGCCGATTCAAAAGCATGATAAAGTCGTCACTGGTTGTGGCAAATTATTTTTAAACCAATTGAAAATTGAATACATTTTAAATAGCAAGGAAACAATAAGACTTGCGATGGTTGAACACACACATAGAAAATATGTTGATAGCATTAGAAGACAGTCCTTGCTCTGGAATAGCAAGGGTAAGGGAGATGTGAGTGCCAACCACCTTCTCCGTGTGTTCATATATCTCCTTCTACTTCTTCTACTTTGCGGATTCCAGTCTACCTTGTATTGCTTTCAGAAGGTGTCCTCAGTATGCTGGCTAGACTATTATTCTACACCTCACATATACAGACACATCTAGATTACTGCTCTGCACTATGGGATTGTTGCCCTGCTTCCACCTCGAAGAGACTGCACTCCCTGCAAAAGAGAGCAGTACGTCTGATCACCGATAATCGCACGACACCACACAGAAGGACAGGAAAAGAACCCAAAATACTGTCGCTAAAAAAACGTCTTCTCTACAACAAAGCCAAGCTGACTCACACAATTCTATCTAACAATGCCCCGTCGTACCTACGATCATTGTTTCGAACCAGTAGAAGGGAGGGACAACAATTACATCAGTTACGTCTGCCCAAACCTAGGATCGACCTGTTCAAAAAGAGTCTAGCCTACTCTGGTGCCTACTTATGGAACAGCCTTCCACACCACCTAAAAAGCCTACCTACACAATATTCTTTTAACAAAGCACTTTTCAAACACTTTCTCAACACTGATTATCTACCCCCATAGAAACAGCATTTGCCTGTCAACATCTCATCCATAGGTCAACATTTCTTTTCCTCTTCCGCTCGTTTGTGTGAATAATTTGTTTTATATCCATGTAATATTATTATAATATTCACTTAAAAATATTATTATATAATGTAATGTATGTGAGAATGTACCCACATAATACTGTACTTTATAAATGTGAGTCGTGAGAATGTACCCGCATACCACTGTACTTTAGAAATGTGAATTTTTTTTTTTTTTTAACTGCTCAAAGACTTTTCCTGCCACAGAAGTGCGTAAGAAAGTGTTATTATTATTATTTCATTTTCATCAAGAATGTATGGACATAAGCGAGAATGTGTTTATGTAATTTTTGTATTGATGATTGATGACACATTCAAAAATACAGATTAATTGTAGACGGATTGACCGCATGAGTGAGTGTCGGTATACAGAATTTATTTATTTTTATTTATTGTTTAATTTATTTTATTTTATTATTACTTTTTTCCCCCAATTACTAGCTTGTTTGTTTAAAAAAAAATACTAATTTTTTTAAATTATGATTGCATACTGTAAATGAATGCTGTTATGGTAACTTTATAATGTTGCATGCCTTTAAATTAATGCTTAAAGCATCAAGTGGGAATGAAAGGATATAGTATGCAAGATTAATGAGAGTGGAAGGGCAGAATGTTAGACGGGCCTGCGCGCCCAATTCTTTACCCTTCGAAAATAAAGTTCGGTCGTTCGTTCGTTCGTTCGCGTTCCAGCACCAACGTATTTTCATTTCCTCTTGTTGCACTTGTACTTGTTACACCTTTCTAAATGTTCATCACTGGTACTTGTTACACCCTTCTTTGTGTTCATCACTGATACTTGTTACACCCTTTTATATGTTCATCACTTGTACTTGTTACACCTTTCTATATTTTCATCACTGGTACATGTTACGCCCTTCTATATGTTCATCACTGGTACTTGTTACACCCTTGTATATGTTCATCACTGGTACTTGTTACACCCTTCTATATGTTTATCAATGGTACTTGTTACACCCTTCTATTTTTTATTCACTGGTACTTGTTAGAGCCTTCTATATGTTCCTTACTGGTACGTCTTAGACCCTTCTATATGTTCATCACTTGTACTTGTTACACCCTTCTATATTTTCATCACTGGTACTTGTTACACCCTTCTATATGTTCATCACTGGTACTTGTTACACCCTTCTATATGTTCAGCACTGGTACTTGTTACACCCTTCTATGTGTTCATCAATGGTTCTTGTTACACCCTTCTATTTGTTATTCACTGGTACTTGTTAGAGCTTTCTATATGTTCCTCACTGGTACTTCTTAGACCCTTCTATATGTTCATCACTTGTACTTGTTACACCCTTCTATATGTTCATCACTGGTACTTGTTACACTCTTCTATTTGTTATTCACTGGTACTTGTTAGAGCCTTCTATATGTTCCTCACTGGTACTTCGTAGACCCTTCTATGTGTTCATCACTTGTACTTGTTACACCCTTCTATATGTTCCCCATTGGTACTTGTTAGACCCTTCTATATGTTCATCACTGCTACTTGTTAGACCCTTCTATATGTTCATCACTACTACTTGTTAGATCTTTCTATATGTTCATCACTGCTGCTTGTTAGACCGTTCTATGTGTTCATCACTGCTACTTATTAGACCTTTCTATATGTTCATCACTGCTACTTGCTACACCCTTCTATATGTTCATCACTGCTACTTCTTACACCCTTCTATATGTTCATCACTGCTACTTGTTACACCCTTCTATATGTTCATCACTGCTACTTGTTAGACCCTTCTATATGTTCATCACTGCTACTTGTTACACCCTTCTATATGTTCATCACTGCTACTTGTTACACCCTTCTATATGTTCATCACTGCTACTTGTTACACCCTTCTATATGTTCATCACTGCTACTTGTTACACCCTTCTATATGTTCATCACTGCTACTTGTTACACCCTTCTATGTGTTCATTACTAGTACTTGTTACACCCTTCTATATGTACCTCTCAGGTACTTGTTAGACCATAGTATAAGTAAATAAATTAAGGGGCTGCTGTAAAACTGGTAAGGAATATAAGTATATAAACTAATAAAACGGTATTGAATCAGTTTTACAAATAACAGCTCACATGAAACAAGGGACGTTTCGGGTTTTACCCTTCGTCAGCCACAAACAGGTGACAAAGACAAGAATTACATATAGTAATAGGTACTACAAAAACATACGATGATAAGAAACAATACAAAATGAGCGATACAAGCAGATGGAAAAAGTACAATGATAACACAAGAAAATCGAAAAAACTAACAGAAATACCAAAGCAAGAAAGTAAATAATAAACGAAACGAAAAAAAAGAGAATGAACAAAACTTCGAAACAAGTAAAAGGTCACTTAGCTAGAACCGTATGTGCTTGGAATACACAAGACCGTAGTACTCTCTCCAAGAAATCTCGAAGGAAGTGACGTATAAGATAGCGACAATTTTTTAAAGAGATACAAAAGGATATGAAACGAACCAAAACCAAAACATAAGAAGATAGATCGAAAAAACAACTAACTGACTTGTTAGACCCGTCTATATGTTCCTCACTGGTACTTGTTAGACCCTTCTACGAGGTAGCTTCAAAAAGTTCACTGAATAGTCGACTCATGTTTGAATGAGTGATTATGTCATGGAGATTATATTTTTTTAAGTTGGTAGCGACCTTGAGGAAACGACGTGGCTGATGTAACCTTCACATGTACTCTCGAACAGAAGTTGCAGAAGTTTGTTTGTGTGGTGTGCACGTAGCATCGTCGGAGTTGAAAATTTCCTTGATTGAACAACGTACAAATGTCAAATTTTGTAATTTGCTTGAGAAGTCACCCTCAGAGACAGTAACCTTGCTTAATAAAGCATATAGTGATACCACAATGAAGAAATCGCAAGTTTTTGAGTGGCACAAGCGTTTCCGTGAAGGTCGTGTTAGTGTCGATGATGATCCACGTAGCGGACGACCTCCTACCTCGATAAACAATGAAAACATTGAGTGTGTTCGGAACGTTGTTCGTGTTTACAGAAGACTTAGTGTAGAGAAAATAGTCTCAGAAGTTGGAATATCAGTTGAAAGTTGCCACAGTATTCTCTACAATGAACTACACATAAACCGTGTTTGTCAACACATGGTTCCCAAAAAACGTTATCTTCTGAACAGAAAGAAACGAGATTGACACTGGCACGAGACCTAATCACTGTGGCTGATCAAGATAGCAATTTTCTCAACAACATAATCACAGGAGACGAGACGTGGTGTTTTTTTGTACGCCCCTCAGACAAAACGTCAGGCCTGTCGTGAGACATTCTAAATCCACATATATAAATTAAAAGGTAGATGTAAAGCCTAACACATAAATTCGATAAAAGGAAAGAGAAATGGTAAAAGTACAGTGCTGTCACAATGGCGTACAAAAATCCTCCTTTTTTCTACTTCGTCTGAAAATTGTAACGTTTCCACGTTGATAGTAAAGCCTATAGCAGCATATACGCGTTTCCACAAAACAATAAAACGTGTACTGTATTTCTAAGAAAACCTTGAGATACGCAAGCTGATTAATGACCTAGATTAATCCACTGCGTAATGAAAAGACAGATGAACTTAGGATAGAGAGAGGGAGGGCTGAAAGCAGGAACGCCGGCAACACTAACACGCGTCTCGCGATATACAATTAATGCCACCCCTAACGCGAAAGGCATGAAGCACTAGCTTTTTTTTTCAAATAGACAGTGATAAAAAAACACTACCCATACGAAAGTTAGGTTTAAAAACCTGTAAAATGCTTATTAGGAAACATGACATTCTACTGTTTTATGTCTAAACTCCTGACATTAGTCTGACAGTACAGCAGACACCATAAAGTTTGGAAGTGAGGAGGTGGTAACAGCACGACTATCCTAGAAGAAAATACATATTTTGAACGCCGCCACTTAGCTCCCTTAAAACTTATATATTTGGGTTCCTTAGGACTTGCTGACAAAGAATATGTTAAGTGTTACGCAAATAGTCTAGGAATTAACAAATTATAGCCAAAAGAAAATAGTGAGGGTGTCAGACAACACCAAATAATAATCGCACAGTGGCATGTTTTGAAACCACCATTTTACGGGAAATAGGTCACCATGTTAAATCCAATTTGATTGGCGGGAATGATATGTAAGGCTAAACACGATTAGTCGGACTACAAATACTAATTTTGGTTGTTAGGGGAAACGTGAGAAGGGTAAAATTTTTTGAAAAGCTGTGTAAACATGGCCCAATTGGTTAGACCCGCCAATATAGTCAATTAGGAGCGTCAGTTCAGTGCCACATTTTAAAATAAACTTACTAAGAAACAGTGCGTTGAGAACCAGCTCATATTTTTCTAAATAAAAGCCTGGGACGGCGGCAGATCGGATTTTGTGCCATATTCATCGCCAGTCAACGTATTTGTTTATTATTTCCATGAATTGTGGTAAGCTTGACATATTTGATATCTTTTTAATGAAAATCGAATGTGAATTGATAATTTATGTCTGTATATGTGTGTGGTTCAGTAGAAAACATGAGGCAAAGCCTAGATACGGCTCCAACCTGAACAGAACGTGTCGGAGAAAAGAAAACTGCATGGAATTGCCAAATAGTACACTAACACCTATCTTATTGACTAGAAGGAACTAATGCTGGAATTGCAGAGGCGTAGTAACCATTAGGGAAGAGTATACTGGTGCAAATGGTTTCAGATGAAGCTAGCAGTTGGCCTACCGCTCTGAACTCAGTGTTTGTTATGTATTGTGTTCAGTGTGGAAATAGATTATAAATTAGTTCTGAAGTAGGAGGTACAACCTTCTTGTTTCAGGGACCGTGGTCCTAAGTTATTGAAGCAGCACCTGGTCTGAGTTTTGCTGAATCCAGAGGCTGACAGCATACTCCTTGGTCCAGATAGCGACCAGTGAGGTGTCTCCAGAACACAGCGAAGCAATCGAGCAGAGGAGTCTTTTCCTGCCTCCATCACGAAAGATAAGCTTCTGTGGCCAGAGCAGCTCAACATTATGTGCCCCCCCCCCTCTAAAATTGACATTATATTAAACACAGAGGGACAATAAATTGTTTCAAATGACAGGAACTGTGAACTTTTCCCAATACTATTTCCACGATAATCAAACACTTGAAGTCATGATGACAAACAACAATCTAGCTTGAAAAACAAAACCAGTATTACCTCATAGTACTACTTCACAACTTACACACATAGGATAATACTAATAAATTATGTCAATACAAAGATCATATTTATAAATTGTGATTACATTTGATTGTGATTCCTGGTTCACTGTGTAGTTGAATCAGGATATCTATTGTTGAAAGTAATTATTACATATATATTTGAAACTTTACACTTGACTCATTTAAGATAGTCTTATAGATGTTATATGTGTGTGAGTGTCACAGTGTTGTAAAGTGTTGTGGAATAAATTAAATTGTTTATCTGTCTGTTGTTGTTGTGACTTACACTTCATCATTTTCATAACCCTAGACATTCAACGTAGTCATCACAATATTCCAGAATAATTCTGACTGAGGTATAAATGTGGTAGCAAGTAAGGTCATCTGTAATACACCACACTTATTAGATACAGATACCTTCACAGCTGATCTCAGTCAGTACACTAAGTCCCCTATAAATATTAATATCATCCCACTTTACCACATATATTGGGGTCTCGCTCCCGGGATATTGAACTTTCTCCTATTATATATATATATATTGGGAATAATAAAAAGTTAAAAGGTATCCTTGGGTGAAAATAAATAAGGTTGAGCTCTCAGTGCCTGTGGTTGTCCTTGGATATTTAGTTAGAGATTGAATTGTTTAGTTAGATATTGTTTACATTTGCCTGGTAGAAAATGGCAGACCTGGTCAAATTTCGATCTGCTGCTGTGCAGACTGCTAAAGAGTTAGGAATGGACGGGCAAATTATGATTGCTTATGTCACTGCTGAATGTGACAAATATATTGAACGTGAAGAAAGAAGATTTGAGGCTGAAAGAAAGTTAGAGGCTGAAAAAGAAATTAAGAGGCTGCAGATTGAGGCTGAGGCTAAGAGGTTGCAGATTGAGGCTGACAAAGAGGCTAAAGCATTGGAGGCGGATCGTGAGGCGGAAATAAAGAGGCTCCAGTTGGAAGAGAAAAAGGCTGAAAGGGAAGCAGAAGAAAAAAGATTAGCTGCAGAAAGGGAAGACAAGAGATTAGCTGCAGAGAGGGAAGCAGAAAAGGAGGAGAAGAGATTACAAAGGGAACATGAGTTACGACTAAGGGAGTTTGAGTTTCAAGGCCATGCTCCTGAAAATGGTGCCAGTCCCTTTGCCTCCGATGCTATTGCTAATCAGGGAGCCTCAACCTCAGCTATGAACTTTCATTTAGATCATTTTGTTGAGAAAGACGATGATATTGAGAGCTATCTAAATAGATATGAACTATTAGCTACCACGTATGGGTTAGAGAGAGAAAGGTGGAGCTTAAAGTTATCTCAGGGACTTCGTGGGGCAGCTTATGAAGTTTTTGCCAAAATGAGCAGAGGTGATCAAGAAAATTATGACATCTAACGCAGGCTCTTTTGTTAAGATATGAAAAGAACGCAGAATTTTATAGGAAAAAATTTAGGAATGCTAAACTACTGTCAGGTGAAACCTATCACCAGTTCTCTGCACGGTTAGAGACATACTTGGAGAAATGGACTTCTCTGGGGAAAACCCAAGATCTTAAGGAAATGATCCTTATAGAACAACTAAGAGAGTCCATGGCTCCAGACCTGAGAAAGTTTCTCATGGAACAAGGTGCAGAGAGGCTGGGTGAGTTACTAAATGTAGCTGAAAGGTATCACGCAGCTCAGGCAGAGGTATCAGGTAATAAAAAGAAACAGGTAGATAATTTTAAGGCACCACAGAACTTTAATAAATTTGATCGTAGAGATCAAAACAAAAGTAAGCACCAGTTTGATAGGCCACGGTATGACAATAAAAATAAAACCCCACAATTCGATGAAAGGAAATATGATGAAAGAAAATCTTTCAACCAAGGAAGGAGGTGGTGTAAAAATTGTAAGATGAACAATCATGACACTGACCGTTGCAGAAGGAACCCTATAGTAATGGCCACCCTTCAGGTCAGGTCGACCTCAAGAAAGGAGGAGGATATTCTGATAGATACCACTCCAGATGAGATGAGGAAGGCACAGGCTGGGGATAAGACCCTCAAGCCTTGTTTCAGGAAATTGTCAACTTGTCATACAACTCCAGGCAAGGGAGATTTTTACATGAAAAACAAGTTGATTTACAGGAAGGCCGGAACTAGATCCAATGGTCACGGACAGCTGGTTCTTCCAAAGGCATATAGGGCAGACTTAATAAGGAGCCTACATGTGAAACAAGATGGGGACCATGAGAAAATTGGTACCATCATCCAAAAGGTGGCTCACAATTATTATTGGCCAAAGGCAAGGTGGGACATTGAGAATTTTGTTGAAAGGTGTAGCATAGCACATGAGGGAACACCCACAAGTGGGAACATGGATCAGGACCTGGACACGCCACGGGGCAAACTTAGGCCTGACAATACAAAGAAAAATAAATTTGATAAAGTGGACCAAGTGGAATGGGAAGCCCCTTTTCACGGACAAGCTTCAATTAACTCTTTTACAATGGCCACTATGCAGCGAGTGCAAAAAGATGTCTTACCCCAGGATAAGCCGAAAATCCCTCAATCGGACTTAAACAAACTGGAGGAAGAGGATGTAGAGAGGAAATCTCTCATCCAGAATTCTAAGTGGGGAGAAAGCCCCAAGAGAAGAATTGGTAGCGGTCGTTTTGTGCGTGATAATTCTAGGAAGAAAAATCATCACTATAGCGCTTCGAGTGGAAGAGACCATACCGGTGCATGGACAAATAGGTCCACAAAATTAAAGGTCCATATGTAGCGCTGTTAAGAACGTGGACTGATGAAAAGGCAGAGGAAAATATTACATCCTCATACCAATATGTGAATGAGCTGACTACTCGTTTAAAAACTGGCTGGAAACTTGCCAATGAAAATTTGAGACAAGCCAGGAAGAAACATGCTGCCTATTTCAACAGGAAGGCTAAAGACAGAGATTTGGCTGTGGGAGAGAAGGTACTGCTTCTTCTACCCAGTAGTCAGAATAAGTTACAAATTGGATGGCAAGGTCTATATACAGTTCTAGAGAAGGTGTCTAGAACCAATTATAAGATAGATAAGAAGGGGAAAGAAAAGATCTATCATGTGAATCTCCTGAAGAAATATTTGGAAAGAGAAAATCAGGAAGAGACACACTTGTTGACCTTGTCCATTGCCATGGAGATGAAAAAGGAACCACTTTCATCATTTGAATATCCATTACACCCCTGTGAGACAGCGACACAGGTGAAAATCAGTACACATTTAACGAAAAATCAGAAAGAGAGAGTGCAACAGGTTCTAGATAATCATACAGAGGTGTTAACAGACCGACCGGGGCATACAAACTTATTGGAATATGATATGAAACTGATAGACCCCACACCTGTCTGTATGAAACCCTATTCGATTCCTTTTGCTAAGGAGAAAGCTTTGAAGGAAGAGATAGACTATTTATTGAAGGAGGGAAAATTTTCACACAGTGAATCTTCATATAGTTCCAGTGTGGTGCTCTTAAGGAAACCCTCTGGAGAACATAGACTCTGTATAGATTACAGGAGACTGAATGCTATTACAGAAGGACAGGTGGATCCATTGCCGGATACAAATCAGTTGTTTGCCAGGCTAAATAAAGCTAAATATTTCTCAAAAGTTGATCTGAGTAAAGGATACTATCAGATTCCAGTAAAGCCTGAGGTTAGACCGTACCTAGCTTTTAGTACCTCAGATGGACACTATGAGTTTAACAGATTGCCATTTGGATTGAAGAATGCGCCTAGTGTCTTCTCTAGAATGATGAGAAAATTATTGGACCCTCTGAATAATCCATGCATCACAAATTTCATGGATGATATCCTTATAGCAACAGAAACATTTGAGGAACACATTGACTCTCTGAACATGCTGTTTAATCGACTTAGAGAAGCGAATTTAACAGCCCGACCAACCAAATGTTGCGTTGGATGTAAAGAATTAGAATTCTTGGGACACACAGTCCATCAGAAAAACATGACCCCTGACCCCAAGAATTTAGAGAAACTAAAAAAAGCCCCGAGACCATAAACCAAGAAAGACGTGAGATCCTTTGTCTCATTATGTGGTTTCTACCAAAAGTATATCAAAAACTTTAATTCCATATGTGCACCGTTAACTGATTTGACACGCAAAGGACATCCAGATAGAATTACCTGGACATCACAATGTGAATTGGCTTACCAGGAATTGAAGGAAACGCTCACAAGCAAACCTATTTTGAAATTACCTGACTTAAGTCAAGAATTCATTGTAAGGACGGATGCCAGTAATATAGAGTTAGGGGCGACCCTGTTACAGAAATCAGATGCATTGGATGGGGAATTGAGCCCAGTGGCATATGCTAGCAGAAAGTTGAATAAAGCTGAAACCAACTACTCAACTAGCGAAAAAGAATGTCTTGCAGTAATATGGGCGATAAAGAAATTCAATATTTATCTGTATGGGAAGGCATTTAAGTTGCAGACGGATCACAAACCCTTGTCGTTTCTAGCGAAGGCTAGGCATGAAAATTCTAGGTTACTCAGATGGTCATTACTGATGCAGCCATTTGAGTTTAGCATAGAGTATATATCTGGAAAAACAAATCTGGGAGCGGATTTTTTAAGCCGCCATCCGTGTGATGAGAATCACCGTAAGCCCCAGAAATAATAATACATTTCTCTATGTGTATATAGAATTATAGACTGACACATAACGTCTGTTTTAAGAGGGGAGAATTTGTCGTGAGACATTCTAAATCCACATATATAAATTAAAAGGTAAATGTAAAGCCTAACACATAAATTCGATAAAAGGAAAGAGAAATGGTAAAATTACAGTGCTGTCACAATGGCGTACAAAAATCCTCCTTTTTTTTTACTTCGTCTGAAAATTGTAACGTTTCCACGTTGATAGTAAAGCCTATAGCAGCATACACGCGTTTCCACAAAACAATAAAACGTGTACTGTATTTCTAAGAAAACCTTGAGATACGCAAGCTGATTAATGACCTAGATTAATCCACTGCGTAATGAAAAGACAGATGAACTTATGATAGAGAGAGAGAGGGCTGAAAGCAGGAACGCCGGCAACACTAACACGCGTCTCGCGATATACAATTAATGCCACCCCTAACGCGAAAGGCATGAAGCACTAGCTTTTTTTTCAAATAGACAGTGATAAAAAAAACACTACCCATACGAGAGTTAGGTTTAAAAACCTGTAAAATGCTTATTAGGAAACATGACATTCTACTGTTTTATGTCTAAACTCCTGACATTAGTCTGACAGTACAGCAGACACCATAAAGTTTGGAAGTGAGGAGGTGGTAACAGCACGACTATCCTAGAAGAAAATACATATTTTGAACGCCGCCACTTAGCTCCCTTAAAACTTATATATTTGGGTTCCTTAGGACTTGCTGACAAAGAATATGTTAAGTGTTACGCAAATAATCTAGGAATTAACAAATTATAGCCAAAAGAAAATAGTGAGGGTGTCAGACAACACCAAATAATAATCGCACAGTGGCATGTTTTGAAACCACCATTTTACGGGAAATAGGTCACCATGTTAAATCCAATTTGATTGGCGGGAATGATACGTAAGGCTAAACACGATTAGTCGGACTACAAATACTAATTTTGGTTGTTAGGGGAAACGTGAGAAGGGTAAAATTTTTTGAAAAGCTGTGTAAACATGGCCCGATTGGTTAGACCCGCCAATATAGTCAATTAGGAGCGTCAGTTCAGTGCCACATTTTAAAATAAACTTACTAAGAAACAGTGCGTTGAGAACCAGCTCATATTTTTCTAAATAAAAGCCTGGGACGGCGGCAGATCGGATTTTGTGTCATATTCATCGCCAGTCAACGTATTTGTTTATTATTTCCATGAATTGTGGTAAGCTTGACATATTTGATATATTTTTAATGAAAATCGAATGTGAATTGATAATTTATGTCTGTATATGTGTGTGGTTCAGTAGAAAACATGAGGCAAAGCCTAGATACGGCTCCAACCTGAACAGAACGTGTCGGAGAAAAGAAAACTGCATGGAATTGCCAAATAGTACACTAACACCTATCTTATTGACTAGAAGGAACTAATGCTGGAATTGCAGAGGCGTAGTAACCATTAGGGAGGAGTATACTGGTGTAAATTGTTTCAGATGAAGCTAGCAGTTGGCCTACCGCTCTGAACTCAGTGTTTGTTATGTATTGTGTTCAGTGTGGAAATAGATTATAAATTAGTTCTGAAGTAGGAGGTACAACCTTCTTGTTTCAGGGACCGTGGTCCTAAGTTATTGAAGCAGCACCTGGTTTGAGTTTTGCTGAATCCAGAGGCTGACAGCATACTCCTTGGTCCAGATAGCGACCAGTGAGGTGTCTCCAGAACACAGTGAAGCAGTCGAGCAGAGGAGTCTTTTCCTGCCTCCATCACGAAAGATAAGCTTCTGTGGCCAGAGCAGCTCAACATTATGTGCCCCCCCCCCCCCTCTAAAATTGACATTATATTAAACACAGAGGGACAATAAATTGTTTCAAATGACAGGAACTGTGAACTTTTCCCAATACTATTTCCACGATAATCAAACACTTGAAGTCATGATGACAAACAACAATCTAGCTTGAAAAACAAAACCAGTATTACCTCATAGTACTACTTCACAACTTACACACATAGGATAATACTAATGAATTATGTCAATACAAAGATCATATTTATAAATTGTGATTACATTTGATTGTGATTCCTGGTTCACTGTGTAGTTGAATCAGGATATCTATTGTTGAAAGTAATTATTACATATATATTTGAAACTTTACACTTGACTCATTTAAGATAGTCTTCTAGATGTTATATGTGTGTGAGTGTCACAGTGTTGTAAAGTGTTGTGGAATAAATTAAATTGTTTATCTGTCTGTTGTTGTTGTGACTTACACTTCATCATTTTCATAACCCTAGACATTCAACGTAGTCATCACAATATTCCAGAATAATTCTGACTGAGGTATAAATGTGGTAGCAAGTAAGGTCATCTGTAATACACCACACTTATTAGATACAGATACCTTCACAGCTGATCTCAGTCAGTACACTAAGTCCCCTATAAATATTAATATCATCCCACTTTACCACAAGGCCTCTGAATGGAAATCACCCTCATCTCCCCGGACACAGAAGTTTCATTTGGACATGAGCAAAGGAAATGTTATGTTGGAAGTTTGTTTTTATTCTCAGAGTATTGTCTACCATGAATTCATTCCAGAAGGCCGAACGGTTAACAAGAAAATATATGTTGATATCCTCCGTCGTCTAAGAGATGCAATCAGAAGGAAACGCCCAGAAAAATGGAGAACAAACAGTTGGGTCTGCTGCATGACAATGCCCCAGCACATCAGTGAAGCAGTACCTCGCAACGCACAATGTGACTGCCCTGAAACATCCTCCACATATTCTCCCGACCTGGTACCGCCTGATTTTTTCTTGTTCCCTCGCCCAAAATCGGCACTGAAAGGGCAGAGATTCAAGGATGCTAAGGACGTTATCACCAATGCAACAAAGCAGCTGAGAGAGGTGTCAAAGAATGGGTTCCAGGAATGTTTCCAACAGCTGTATAGACGTTGGCAAAAGTGTGTAGTTGCCGAAGAGAACTATGTTGAAGAAAATGTAGTGTAAATAATTGTACTGTTACTTATTTCTATACAATACACAAATTCCGGTAACTTTTTGATGCTTTCTCGTATATGTTCCTCACTGGTACTTGTTATACCCTTATATATGTTCATCATTGGTGCTTGTTAGATCCTTCTATATTTTCATCACTGGTGCTTGTTAGACCCTTCTATATGTTCATCATTGGTGCTTGTTAGATCCTTCTATATGTTCATCACTGGTACTTGTTAGACCCTTCTATATGTTCATCACTGGTACTTGTTAGACCCTTCTATATGTTCATTACTGGTACTTGTTAGACCCTTCTATATGTTCATCGTTGGTGCTTGTTAGATCCTTCTATATGTTCATCACTGGTGCTTGTTAGACCCTTATATATGTTCATCATTGGTGCTTGTTAGATCCTTCTATATGTTCATCACTGGTGCTTGTTAGACCCTTCTATATGTTCATCACTGGTACTTGTTAGACCCTTCTATATGTTCATTACTGGTACTTGTTAGACCCTTATATATGTTCATCATTGGTGCTTGTTAGATCCTTCTATATGTTCATCACTGGTGCTTGTTAGATCCTTCTATATGTTCATCACTGGTGCTTGTTAGATCCTTCTATATGTTCATCACTGGTACTTGTTAGATCCTTCTATATGTTCATCGTCCTTGTTAGACCCTTCTGTATGTTCATCACTGGTGCTTGTTAGATCCTTCTATGTGTTCATCACTGGTGTTTGTTAGATCCTTCTATATGTTCATCACTGGTTCTTGTTAGACCCTTCTATATGTTCATCACTAGTACTTGTTAGACCCTTCTATATGTTCATTACTGGTACTTGTTAGACCCTTCTATATGTTCATCATTGGTGCTTGTTAGATCCTTCTATATGTTCATCACTGGTGCTTGTTAGACCCTTATATATGTTTATCATTGGTGCTTGGTAGATCCTTCTATATGTTCATCACTGGTGCTTGTTAGATCCTTCTATAGGTTCATCACTGGTGCTTGTTAGATCCTTCTATATGTTCATCACTGGTACTTGTTAGATCCTTCTATATCATCATCGTCCTTGTTAGACCCTTCTGTATGTTCATCACTGGTGCTTGTTAGATCCTTCTATATGTTCATCACTGGTGCTTGTTAGATCCTTCTATATGTTCATCACTGGTACTTGTTAGATCCTTCTATATGTTCATCATCCTTGTTAGACCCTTCTGTATGTTCATCACTGGTACTTGTTAGACCCTTCTATATGTTCATCACAGTTACTTATTAGACCCTTCTGTATGTTCATTACTGGTACTTGTTAGACCCTTCTATATGTTCATCATTGGTGCTTGTTAGATCCTTCTATATGTTCATCACTGGTGCTTGTTAGACCCTTATATATGTTCATCATTGGTGCTTGTTAGATCCTTCTATATGTTCATCACTGGTGCTTGTTAGACCCTTCTGTATGTTCATCACGAGTGCTTGTTAGATCCTTCTATGTGTTCATCACTGGTGCATGTTTGATCCTTCTATATGTTCATCACTGGTGCTTGTTAGATCCTTCTATATGTTCATCACTGGTACTTGTTAGATCCTTCTATATGTTCATCGTCCTTGTTAGACCCTTCTGTATGTTCATCACTGGTGCTTGTTAGACCCTTCTATATGTTCATCACTGGTGCTTGTTAGATCCTTCTATATGTTCATCACTGGTACTTGTTAGACCCTTCTATATGTTCATCACTGGTACTTGTTAGATCCTTCTATATGTTCATCATTGGTACTTGTTAGATCCTTCTATATGTTCATCACTGGTACTTGTTAGACCCTTCTATATGTTCATCACTGGTACTTGTTAGATCCTTCTATATGTTCATTACTGGTACTTGTTAGATCCTTCTATATGTTCATCGTCCTTGTTAGACCCTTCTGTATGTTCATCACTTGTACTTGTTAGATCCTTCTATATGTTCATCACTGGTGCTTGTTAGATCCTTCTATATGTTCATCACTGGTGCTTGTTAGACCCTTCTATATGTTCATTACTGGTGCTTGTTAGATCCTTCTATATGTTCATTACTGGTGCTTGTTAGATCCTTCTATATGTTCATCACTGGTGCTTGTTAGATCCCTCTATATGTTCATCACTGGTGCTTGTTAGACCCTTCTATATGTTCATCACTGGTGCTTGTTAGACCCTTCTATATGTTCATTACTGGTGCTTGTTAGATCCTTCTATATGTTCATTACTGGTGCTTGTTAGATCCTTCTATATGTTCATCACTGGTGCTTGTTAGATCCCTCTATATGTTCATCACTGGTGCTTGTTAGATCCTTCTGTGTGTTCATCACTGGTGCTTGTTAGATCCTTCTTTATGTTCATCACTGGTACTTGATAGATCCTTCTATATGTTCATCATCCTTGTTAGACCCTTCTGTATGTTCATCACTTGTACTTGTTAGATCCTTTTATATGTTCATCACTGGTGCTTGTTAAATCCTTCTATATGTTCATCACTGGTGCTTGTTAGACCCTTCTATATGTTCATCACTGGTGCTTGTTAGATCCTTCTATATGTTCATCACTGGTACTTGCTAGATCCTTCTATATGTTCATCATTGCTGCTTGTTAGATCCTTCTATATGTTCATCATCCTTGTTAGACCCTTCTGTATGTTCATCACTTGTACTTGTTACACCCTTCTATATGTTCCTCACTGGTACTTGTTAAACCCTTCTATTTGTCCCTCCCTTGTACATGTTAAACCCTTCTATATGTTCCGTATTAGTACTTGTTAAACCTTTCCATATGTTCCTCACTGGTACTTGTTAAACCCTTCTGTGTGTCCTTCACTGGTACTTGTTAAACCCTTCAATATGTTCCTCACTGGTACTTGTTAAACCATTATATATGTTCCTCACTGGTACTTGTTAAACCATTCAATATGTCCCTTATGGGTACTTGTTAAACCCTTCTATATGTTCCTCACTTGTACTTGTTAAACCCTTCTATATGTTCATCACTATTACTTGTTAAACCCTTCAATATGTTCCTCACTAGTACTTGTTAAACCCTTCCAAATGCTATTACTGTTGAAAGTTAACAGTGCATTTCTTTCGAAATATTTAAGAAAAGTGAACTTTACTGTATAACCACCCCTTAACAATGTACCTTACCACACATGTCATGGAAGGCGGGTAACGTATTTTGGCATAGGACCACCTACACTATCCTGCCCACAAAAACATAAGTCAGTAGCTTATCTTATTAACTCTTTAAAAGACGAGAGGTCAGTATTCTGGCCTGTTTTTCCCAGGCACATGTGATGAGAGACGAGTTGTCGAGATCGGTCTATTCCGACTACGGTTTTGTACCGTTTTTAATTTTTTGTTAATCCTCATTTTCTTCTGCACAGGCAGTTCAGTACTGGATCCGAGGAACCTTCACTGACTTGGTATCCTTCAGGCTGGACGTTGTTCTGTTAACGTGATTAGCATGGCTTTGTTTAGTTGAAAATAATTGCTGCAATGTGGTTTGGGTGAACAGCTTTTGAGGATACTACTCCATTGTACCAAACTCTCGTGCCACCAGTCTGGTTCTTGACAAGTTTGAACTGGAACAACATGCACTCAAAGGAGTGTATGATTCGTTTATAGATGTGGCCGCGCATGTTGATGATGATGTTGATGATAATAATGATGTATAGTGGGTTCTTATCACTACCCTAACAGTAGGCAGTTAGTTTGATGATGTTAAGTTACTTCTTTCACACAGACGAATTCGACAGTACATATTGACAGTTGGCTGATGATTCAATATTTAGATGAAACATACTTCGCTCTGACAGCAGTGAACGTTAATTGGGAAGTTTATTTACACGAAGATCAAAGGTTGAAATAATGATGTGTCCAACCTTCCTCATGAGACTGGTGAAATTTATACAGCAAAAATGTTCATTGGCAATACTAAACATCGTCCTTTCTCACTCTCCATATATTTTCTGTTCAATTTCACTGCTTCTGTATTTAATACTGTCTCTAGTAGCCAAGGTGTTCCTGGCTTGAGAACCACTGATGTCAATACATTCTTGTCATGTCATTTGTCTCAGGTACTCGCTGTTCCCATTTACTGTTCTAATTTATCTCATCTGATTCTTCTATCTTCTTGAAATGACGTGTCTTAGTGAAACTACTTGGTGCATCTTTTAGAAAGGCTGGCCTACCACCAGGGATGACTATTTCTACCGAGGTCTATTATTCCCAACTTCTCATGGCTAGCTGCTGTCTATTGTTCTTCTCGTGTCCTGAAAAGTTTATCCTGGGTTGTCAAAACTCAACTTTACCTGGTTGACTTGAAAAATATACACACTTTTATGTACTGGCAACACTGGCAATCTTGTCAGCTGAGTACCATAATGAACTATCATCTATAATAGGGACGTACCAAGGGAATGAGAAGCTAGACAATAGTTTTATACTTTTCTGACATCACAGAAGCTACTCAAAGGACTTGGGCTTATTGTCCGATGATAACCCTCATTTGCGCTTGCCACTTCAAAATGTTAACACAAGCAAGCTTATTTCCTAACGCTAGCCCGTTTAAAACCTGACTGACTTTATTTTGTAAAACAATTTCCAACGATGACTCTTTCCCGAACATTGTAGAACATGTTTTTCTCAAAACAGCTCACATAAACCCGTGAATTTGCATTCGCTTAATCGAACTCACTCAAAAACTGAACTCCAAACTAGAAAAACTCCAAACTAAAAACACTACTTTTTCTCAAGGGGCGGAAAACACTATTGCTGATGTTAGACGCCCTTTGGTAATAAATCATAAGACATTGATTTTCGCCCTTTGATTTAAAATATGTGTCCGTTAAATTTACCTTATGCAAATTTTTGAAACCGGATTTCTGAAACACAATTTTCCTATTAGATTATCTTCCCCATCTGTAAGAAAATAATTCAAGCCCATTGCTTTGAGAGGCAGATAGAAAAAAGAAGGAGGGTGCCTTCAGCAAAATGAGATATAGAGACAACTTACGCAACGGCAAAGAGAAGCCACTATAAAGGCTACATTTCAAGTCCAAATGGGAAAGAGAGCACCCAGGGACATTTGAAAAAATGACAGCAACTATCTGAACAGGTCATCATTTTTCGACTGCGCACTGGGCACAACAGATTGAGATACCATCTGTACCACAAATACAAAATTGGTGCAACAGATCTCTGCACCTGCGGTACCAGCCCGATGACAGTCGAACACCTGCTGCAGTACTGCCCCACCTACAGTAATGAACGGGGTAGCATATGGCAACAACCCACTTCTGTCAACGAAAAACTGTTTGGAGATGTCAGGAACCTTGAGTTGACTGCTGCCTTTATTAGAGTCATAAATGTGGAAGTCTGAAGGCGAACGAGGAAGAAGAAGAAGAAGTACCCTATCGTGATTACTTGTTCCTCCGTCTCTGTCACAAAAAAGTCTCTTCTTCTAACTACCTAGTCTCTCCAATCTTACTCAGCTGGCTTACCTATATGCCACTCGCCAAAAAGGTAAGTTTTCATTTCCACCCATATATAAAATACATTGCGTACCATTACCCTAACTCGTGAACAATTGCAAACATTAATATTCTTACTGGTTACCTTATCCTCATGGTACATGAACCAAAATTTCAAATTTTACAGTGACATCCACATACATTTCAATCACATAACAATTTGACACCTTTCTACCATAGTTACTTCACTTTAATATGACATCTAATTCAACACAATTTACTTTCAAGGTTCAAAAACCATTATTTTTAATACTTCCTGTATCTTCTCGTACCAAAGGAATTACTTTCAATAACATATCTTTTTTATCTTCTTCCTGATTTTGTTCCTAGAAACCCCTATTTATTGTCATCATCATACCTTCACTGTTATTATATGTGCTGACCCCCGCTAATCCCTCTATCTTACTGACCCTAAGCCGCTGTCCCTACTCGAAATACTTCATAAATTCCGACATTCTAACTAACACCTATTCAATTTTTGCCCCTATCTTTTTCGTTGCATACCTTTCCTCATTGGACTGTCACTTTCTCCATCGTCCATTCCAACTTGTGTATGCCTATACTCCTTCCTAGTCTCAGATCCCCTTTATATCCCGTTTCCTATGTCTTCCTCCCCTCTTCTTTCCTATTGCCTCTATTTCATATACTCGGTTTCTCTCTCCCTATTATGTACTGCACGTAAGTTCCCTTCTCTGGATCCTTTCTTCTACCTCTCTATACTTCAGTGTCTCATCTCATTTCTACTTATTATCACTTGTTTCTCATATAACTCCTTATTGTCACTTATTTATCATATAACTCTGCCATTTTGCTATGGCCACTCAACTCTATTTGTTCTCTCCAGAACTCTCAATCGCATCTAATTTTGTTTCATTTTTAGTTTTCCCTTAGTTTCTCTATTATGTATTCGTTCCCTGTGGAACGTCAGTTTACTCTCTGTCACCTTCCCATGGCCTCATTGTAATATTCGTTCCCTCTGGAACTTTCCTCTATAACTCTGCCATCTCCTCTATGGCTTCTCATATTCCTTGTACTTTTATATTTCTTTGTCATCTTCCCTATGGCTTCCTATACTTCATATATCTATTTGCCATCTTCCTTATGGCTTATCATTTTCTTTCGCTCTATTATATCTCTGCAATTTCTCCATGGCTTCTTATATTCATTTTTTAATATCCTTTATCTCACTACCATCCTCCTCTATGGCTTCATTCAACCGTATTTATATGTACTCTCTATTTATCTCTTATCTCTCTTTTTGCCATTTCCACTATGACTCCAGTCTCTATTTACTCACAACTCTCATTTTCTTCACTACTCTGTGACTTCCCAAATTCTCTCATCAGCCCGCCATTTTCCATACGACTCATGTCTCCCATGTCTCTGCTATTTTGTCTTTGGCTTCTAAATTCACTTCTTATTCTCCGCTCCACTACAGTAGTTTATCGTTCAGACCTACTTAGATCCTTCTTATGTTCGGTGTAGAAGGATTGCATCTTGTTTTCACACAACTAGACTACTGCCGCAATATTCTACTTGTCAACTTCCTCTCCTCTTCACTTTCCACTATTCTCGTTTCCTCTCCGGAATTATCTGTATACTTTTCCCTTGTCTACCATCTCTATGGTTTCCCAAGTTTCTCGAATTATGTTTGTCGTCTTCTCAGCATCTCAATTCTCATTTATGTTAAATGTTTCGCAAGTATTTCTGCCGCCTTCCCTACAGCTCTCAATATCTCCGTTCTCATTTATCCCTAATCTCTTATATTCACAATCTCTCATGGCTCCATTTCCCCATTTTTCTTCTCATCAACTCTTCTGACAGCTCCATATCTTTCTTGCTGTCTTCACTATGGCTTCTCAATATCTCAAATTCTCATTTAACCTAAATCTGTTATGTTCGCCATCTCTTCCCCATTTTCTTCTTGTCATCTCTTAAAATCCCGATTCTCTTTTATCTCTCCTTGCCGTCTTCCCTACGGCTTCTCAATATCTCAGTTCTCATTTATCTCAAATCTCTTATACTATCCATCACCTAAGACGTCTCTTCCCAATCTTCTCCTCAACTCTTCTGACACTTCTGTGTCTTCTTACATATAATATCCTCGCCATTCTCCCATGGCCTTTAATCTACCTCATTCCTCTTACTTCTCCTTTACTCCTCATCTCCTCCTCTACTGCAGTACCCTATCGTTCAGGAGTACTCAGTTCTCTTTACGTGTGCTCGGTATAGAATGATTATTCATAAGTCTCCACAAGAATTAGCTACCGTCGCCATTTTACCTAAAAATGTACTACGAGTCTTCTCTCATAGCCTACTCCTCCTTTATTACCTGTCTCACTTGCTCGTCATCTCGGACATTTTCATCATGGCCTGTTTGGCCCTGAGCGTCTCTAATGCTATCTCTTTATCCATATGTATATTTGTTTCCTCCTTTATATCTCTTCTAGCTTCCTCCACAACTTGTTTTCTCTCCACATCTCTACTTGTCGTAATTCCAGATTTCTCTCAACCTCTCTAGTCCTTACTTCTTCCCCCGTTTGCCTCGGTTTATCCTCGATTTCTTTATTTCTTGTGCTCCTTGGTTTCCTTTCTGGTTCTCTACTCCCTGACCTCTACTTGTACTTCTAGTATCCTTATCTCTTCTCTGTTTCTCCTCTCTGCTACTAAATCGGTATCTCCGTCGATCCTTTTTAGTTTCTCTCCTTCTACTACTGCTTCTATTTCTTTCGCTCTCTTTACTCTTGTATAGGTACTTCCGTCGATTCGTATCTCTCCTTCTATTTGTTTCGTGTCTCTTAACCTCTTCTTTGTTCTTCCTCTTTTCAAACGAATTTTCTATTGAAATATGCCCAAAGTGCAGTTATCTCTTTCTCATCCTCTATTTTACCACTATTTCGTGTCTTATTCTTCCTCTTTGGTCTTACCTCTAACTGTTCTATATTTCTCAACTTTGCGAGGCGCCTCCTATAATCAGACGAATAGTCTGATGACGACCATCGTCTCTTCGTCCCTCATAATCTTTTCCTTCATCTCTTCCTGCGCCTCTGTATCTTTTGTCGACGTTTCATCCAAGCCCTGCGGTTCTCCACTAATATTTTGTTTTTCTCCTTTTCTATCCTGCTCCTGTTCTCTCAACCCATCTTCTCTGTCCTGCAATCTTTGTCTATGTTCCATCTATGGCATATCTGCCTCACTCTCCGAGTTATCTCTCTCGGTTCTCAACCTTGTTATCTCCTCTGAGATATCATTACCATGCGTATTGTCCTGTGCATCCTGCAATATCTATATTCTATCTTCTTATATTCTATTTCGTCTTCGCTCTGCCGCCCTAGTGTGCATATATGGTGCATCTGCGTCTGTCTCATGTGCTATTAGACTTACGCGGCTTGCTATATCCTCTTGGTCTTGGTATATGTTTTTTAGGTGGGGGGTGGAATGGGGTTAACCAACTAGATTTTCCAAATGTTTTGCATGTATCACTCCTTGATGTTTGTTCATAGTCGTAACTGGAAGTATTCTCCGTCGCGTCCTCTTGACTCTGGCTTGGTGCTACTATCCAGTTGTCTCCTCTCCTGTTAACATTCCACTCACTTTCTTTTGGTGTTGTTTCAGTCCTATGTGTCCCTGTCTACTCATGTGTATTGTTATGTTTCCTCTGTCCTTGCGTATTGTGTGGTGTGTTACAAGGGATCCGTGTACATCTTCCATTTCCTCCTTTTGCATCTTTTCCACTGAATTCCACTTGTTTCAGACTCTCTTGCGGTAGTATCCACAACGGATCTTTACTCTTATTCTTTTTTCTGTTGTTGTCCTTATGATGTGATGGTATCTCCATCTTGCATGTAAGTACCTGATCATGTATATACCCATTGCCTGTCTGTTGATGAACAACGCTTTTTTTCGGCAACTGTAAACTGTTTGTCTTTCTGCTTTCCCTGTCTCTAACATTCTGTGTCCTTTTCGGTTCTTGTTTTCTCCTTCTCTGAATTGAATCCGACTTGTCAACTTCTGTTTGTGTTGATACATCTACTTCCTGCCTTCGTTTTGCGTAAGTAGGGTCTTTTTTCTTCCAAGTTTGTTTGTGTTTGGACACACATCATCTCCATCGGACCAACACCTATTTCCTTTCTTATGTTAGACTATGCAGTTCACTTGAATACAAGGAGTTTGTCTGATGTTATTTTCTGCAAGGTTTTTCTGATATGATCCATTGGTTCTGTTCCATACTTTTACGGTTAATATGTGCACTTTTTGTCCGCCCTCAGTTGTAACCTTGCACCTTTGTCCTTGTTTTTTGCTGTTACGTTATTCATCTCCCACACTATTCCTTTATTTATTTCGCCTATTAAATTTCTCACTGCTATTCTAGTTCTTCTCTTTTTCAGGCTATCCCTATGTCTGGATCCAAGGTAGGTGTTGAAACTTGGGAGTGTCTTCTCACTTTTATTGCATGTCCAATGGTATCACTGCGTATGCTGATATTTTTTACATTTCCGTGTCTCCATTTCGCATTCTGTACAGATGTTTCTCCTCTCATGCGTCTGTTGTCTGTTCCTGTTTACAACTGAGCTATCACAATTAATTGTCCTATTTCTGTATTCTTGACATGTTTGTTGTTGCCGTCCATCCTTGTCAGACCAACTTCCACGATTGTATACTTTGGGTCATTGTCTGGTTGGTATTTATATTTCTCATGTGCTTTTCCAAAAGTGTGCCCATGTGGTTGTCTTCCACTTGCTGTGTCACAACGTCATTTCTCTTTCCTAACATGTGCTTGTGCTCTGTTAATCCATGTATTTCCTCCATCACCTCTCCTTTCATTTTTCCAACTCCTGCAATCTGGCTGTCTTTGTTGTTTTTGCCTCTTTGCTATCTTTCTTTCTAAAGTGCCATTTCGCATCGCTGTCCTATCACTTCTTCTATTAAGACTGCTCCAATGTCTTACTACGCTAGCCGTATTGCTAGTGTTGTATCTGTTTCCGATGTTCCATTGTGCACTTTCTTTCTGTTGCGGCGACCTTCTATTCACCGTACTCACATCGGTATCTCTCAGTGTCTGTCTTTTCTTTGAGTGTAAGTATTTGCTTGTCGGAACATCCGATAGGTGTCCGGGTTATGTCTGCGAGTGTAATGAGTTCGTGTGCGGGTGTATTCTGCGCAGCCACCCAACCTGGCGACTGTATGTCTACTGTGTGTATTATTGAAGGTCTCAACACGTCTCGCTGGCTGACGTGGCTCTAGTTGCTTATACCTACATGTGTAGGACTTACGACCTGACATATTACACAGGAAACACATAGGTGTCCTATGTTCCTCATATCTTGGCCTTTTGTATGTTTGTCTTCCTCTTCCTTCAGTCCATATTGCTCTTTGCTGGCATTGTCCTATCTCCATCGGTTCTTCTTCCCGCTCTTCGTGAGCCACTGTTCTTCCTAACCTGAGGTCCAACCTTCTCCTTACATTTTCCTCCGCTAAGGTTAATGAAATAGTCTCTCTTAAATTGTGCAAATCTTCTCGAAACAAGTGTAGCTTCATGGGAGTACTGTTTATTCCGTCAACAAATATCCCCAAAAGTTGTTTTTCCACTTCCTGCTGGTTGATGTCCTGTCACAGGAAGGTTTCCTCTGCCAGGTTCAATAACCTGTCACTGAACATTTGTGTCGATTCTTGTGGCTGTTGTCGTATGGGACGAAGAAGCGTCCGAACTTAGGTGTTGTCGGTAATTTCCGAATAACTTTCTATGAGCTCATTTCGTAACTCTTCCCATGGCTTATCAGGAAAGGTTTCCATCCTCCTTCTAATGAAGTCGGTAACCAGTCCATCTGAGGACAGGTACGCACGTTTCTTGAAATCTTCCTGCTCATCATTGATCGAAGAACAATATCTCCGAATGTCTAATAACCACTGTCTACATAACCTAGGATTATCTGTATAAGGCCTTATAATATTTCTGATATTTTGGAACTTTGCGTTGCTATCCACAGTGGATGTCACTGTAAAATTTGAAATTTTGGTTCATGTACCATGAGGATAAGGTAACCAGTAAGAATATTAATGTTTGCAATTGTTCACGAGTTAGGGTAATGGTACGCAATGTATTTTATATATGGGTGGAAATGAAAACTTACCTTTTTGACGAGTGGCATATAGGTAAGCCAGCTGAGTAAGATTGGAGAGACTAGGTAGTTAGAAGAAGAGACTTTTTTGTGACAGAGACGGAGGAACAAGTAATCACGATAGGGTACGATAGAGTTACTATAGATAATACCAGGTTGCTGTAAAAGATCGGTTATGCACATTGTAGGATACACCAGTGGTTGGTAGTTGATGTAAAACAAATTCTTTGATGCAGGACCTCTTCTTGTTGACATGACGCAGGATTTCTTTTTCTCTCATATATTGTTAATTTAACGCAGGCTTTCTTGATTTCGCTGACCTGCTGTGTTACTTTATCTGTACTCTTAAATTGTCATCTGTACTCGTAAATATTCATCTGTACTCGTAAATTTTCATCTGTACTCGTACATCTGTCGTCGTTAATTTGCTGTGTTTTCTTCATCTGCTGTGATTTCTTCATCTGTTGTGTTTTCTTCATCTGTTGTGTTTTCTTCATCTGTTGTGATTCTTAACAGTGCCTGGTGTAGGGCTGGTCACTAGGCACCAGTGTTACGTCTAATACGACAAGAGCAGAACAACTGTTGATGAATGATGGTGCTTTACAATGGCAGCAGGTAAACATTAATGTGATAGTTTATTCGAGTGAGTGAACTAATGTTGAAGGAACTATGCCAAGTGCTGGTTCTAAAATTATATGGACAATTTTCAAACTGAGGCTGGTGAACTTTATACAGCAAACAGTTTCATGGGCAGTACTAAACATCGTCCGTATGCACTGTCCATATATTCTCCATTCACTGTCACTGCTTCTGTATTTAATACTGTCTCTAGGAGCCAAGGTGTTCCTGGCTTGAGAACCACTCATGTCAAAATATTCTTGTCATATCATTTATCTCGGGTACTCGCTGTTCCTATTTACTGTTCTAATTTATCTCATCTGATTCTTCTATCTTCTTGAAATGACGTGTCTTAGTGAAACTACTTGGTGTTTCTTTCAGAAAGACTGGCCTACCACCAGGGATGACTATTTCTACCAAGGTCTATTAATTCCCACTTCTCGTGACTAGCTGCTGCTTATTGTTCTTCTCATGTACTAAAAATTTATCTTAGGTTGCAAAACTCAACTTTACCATGTTGACTTGAAAAATATACACACTTTTATGTACTGGCAACACTGGCAATCTTGTCCCCTGAATAACATAATGAACTGTCATCTATAATGGTGGCGTACTAAGCGATTGGGTGGCTAGACAATAGTTTATACTTTTCTGTCATCACAGAAGCTACCCAAAGGTGCATCCTCTCAACATCCATTCCTGCTAGTTTTACGTTTGAAAACTAGTAACCTTAGTGAACACATTTAGTCACAAATTTTACCGTCCTTTTGGTCCAATCTCTGATAGTTATATGGATGACAGCATATCTGTTCACTTAAGTATTGGGCATTTTCAGCCAAGAATATCCCATTTTAACATCTAAGCACTGAAACAATCAAACGTTTTAATGGACAATTACACCAGTTTTTGTTTTCTCAGAATGTCCAGACGAAAGGTATGGAGAAAGTTGCACAGAACCATGCCCAGGGAGGTGTACTCCGGGCTATTGTCATCATTTGACTGGTGAATGCACGAAATGCGATGTCCGATACGGTGAATGTGACACCAAGCTATTAGCCTTCCCAAACCACTAACCCGAGGTGTGTGTGGGGGCAACGGGGGGGGGGGGGGGGGGGAGGGGGGGGCTCCCCTCACAACCAAACACCAATGGTGGGGGGGGGAGGGGGGGGGGGTGGCAAAAAGGGGGGGGGGGGGGGGGGGGGGGGGGGGGGGAACCGCTGTCAAATATGTCGGGGGGGGGGGGGGGGAATTTAACAAAAAAATAATAAGTACAATACGGGGGTATGGGAAATGGGTAAACTGAAATATAAAAAAAAAATAGGGGGTTAGGTTATATAGAATTATATTTTCGGGTATTTGTGGGGGTTTGTTTTAGAGGGTAAAAATTAGATTAGGGTATAATTGGGATGAGGGGGGGGGTTTAAATTTTGAGAAATTGTGGTTGTGGGGGTTTTGTTTGTGGTAGGTGAAATTTAGTTTGGATTTTGTTTAAGTTTTTAGTGTTGTTTGATTGTGTTGGGTTTATATGTTGGGTG